>CM010611.1:17106013-17706013 GCA_003430845.1 Xanthoceras sorbifolium
TTGGTTGCGTACTTGTTTTTCAACATCCCTTCTTTTTATTCTTTGCTAATAATTGTTGTCTTGTTGATCAGGTGCTTGGGAGCATGTCCATGAAAAGGACTTGACCATAGAGGAGCGTGATAACTAAACTCTGCTTCTTGGGGAACTCGGAGTGATCATCGACATATTGATCATTGTTGGACGTCCGTGTAGCACCCCCCGACCCGACCCGGCCGACCGGCTCGGGGCGCGCTACTCGGACTTTCAGAACTTTTCAAACTTCAATTTTTACATTTTCAAATCAGTGTGAGCCCATAAAACAGTTTAGAAATCGTTTTCAAGTGAGCCCATAACACTAAATAAGCTTTTTATGAAAATCCGGCAGAGTGCCGTTTGTTTTTCGGACTTTCCAAACCTGCTTTTACACAAATCAAATCACATTACATTTCCACAAACACTTCTATAACAATTTCAAACAGTTGCGCACTCTGCCGTTTAGTGCGACTTATCAAAATAGTTTATAAAATAAAATAAATCGAACTTAAACATTTACAATCATTTTGATAATAGAATACAGAAGTCTTAAACTAATTAATTACAAAACATTTTACAAAACATATTACAAATTCCCTGTATATGCATGCTTTCGAATATAATATACCTATAAAAATATAGATACCCAACTGTACAAATCCTGTGACTCGTCTGCACTCTTTCTTCCTTCAGTCTTTAGCTTCGTCCGGATTCCTGGTACCTACGCGTTAGAAACAAAACTAACGCTAAGCATATAGCTTAGTGGGTGTACTATAAACTAAACTCAATTAAATGAACCACAATAATATCTGTTAAGAAAAATAAACCACAATATATATTTCATTCCATTCAAACGATTAATTTCAAATTCATTCATTAAACAATTTCAATCACTTTAATTTCATAATGAGGTCAACAATGAATACTATCAATAAAATCATTCGGTTCACTTTCAATTTCCACTCAATTCTGGCCCACTAGAATACTAAACATATCGGACTGGAATATGGGTCAAGCTCCCAACCCCCAGAACGAATTCTGAGGAGGTACGTGTCTCCCAACTCTAGGACCGTGGGTACGGAACCTAGAGAGGTACATAGCTCCCTATCCCAGGAACTAATCCTTGGGAAGGACATTACTCCCACCCCCAGGACGAATCCTGAGGAGGTACGTATCTCCCAGCCTCTGGACGAATCCAAGAGGTACTCATATCATCAATATCAATCATCAGTATCGGCGCAGTACTGCTCGGTAAAACCCAGCTGGTATACCAACCTCCTATATCCATTTCTATGTCTACGTATCCTAGGGCCGTTTCCGAATAAACCAATTCCAATAAATGTCGCAATAGTTACTCAATATCATAATCATATAAGTCACGTAATAAACTTCAGAAATATGAAATAACCATATAAAGTCTAAAATCAACTCTGTAAAACGAAATCGAATTAGTCGAAATGCAATCAGTGTATCAAGCATCAATTTCACATATAGAATAACACTTTTTATACAAAAATCGAAAACGAAGATTTTCAACGAAATCGAAACGAAAGCGAAAACGAAATCGAAATACGATCTATCACAAAATCATTCCAGAATCAACAATAAAGACATCAAAGACATCGATTTTTCATATACTATAAACAATTTTCATACTAATAATCGAAAACGAAAATCTTCCAACGAAATCAAAATGGAAACGGAAACGAAAACAAAAACGATAACGCAACCGAAAACAAACGTACACCAACCTCGTACCGTTTTTCGTTCGACCACCGCGGTTCCACGATTTCTTTCCCTTCTCTTTTTCCTTTCTCTTTCTTCCTCTTCTTCCTCTTTTTCTTTTCTTTTTCTTTCTTCTTCTTCTCTCTTTTTCTTCTTCTTCTTTTTTCTCTCTTTTCTCTCCTTTTTCTCGCTCTTTCTCTCTCTTTCTCTTCTGTTCTGTTTTCCTCTCGCTTCTGCGAGAACTTCTTCTTTTTTTTTATATTTTTTTTCGCTACCGCGACCGCCGTCGCGACCTGTGTGCGGCACCAGGTCGCGATGCTCACTGGAGTGCGCGCACCGCCTTCCTCGCGAGCGCGCCTTGGTCGCGCGAGTGGTCGCGCTGCTCTCTTCCCGTTTTTGACACTTTCATCGCGAGCAAGCCATCGCGACCTGTGGTCACGGTACTCACTGCCAGGTTTTGCCATTTTCATCGCGAGCAAGCCATCGCGACCTGTGGTCGCGGTGACGGTCGCGGTACTCACTGCCAGATTTTCCATTTTTTCACCCGCGAGCGAGCCATCGCGACCTGTGGTCGTGGTGACCAGGTCGCGATGCTCTCTGGTCCAGTTTTCCAATTTTCATTTTTTTTTCATTTTTCATTTTTCATTTTTCACTATTCATTTTTTTTCATTTCATTTTTCACATTTAATTACATTTATACCCCTTAAATAGTAAAATTTATTTTCACATATTTCACATATATCAAAAATTCATTACCCGAAATCCGGAATGTTACAGTCCGAGTGCTCGCTTCAGTGAATATCATCTCTGAACCCTCTCTCTGAGATTGGCTAATTCAAAAAGGAGCTTTGGAAAGAAAGTAAGCTTAGATTTATGGCCTAACATTTTTTATGTTATAAATTTGTTCGCTTACTTGGTAACTTGTTTTACTTTCTTTCCCCATTTCTCTTCTTTTTGATATTTCAGGGAAGTTAGCTGGCAAATCTGACAAGAAAAAGATGCCTGACAAAGAAGTTGCACCCTTAAGGAAGGGGAAGTCAGTGGCCAGCAAGCGGCCTGGGAGGGCACTTCCCAAAGTGAGTTTAGGGGCCAAGATTCCTAAGGAGTTCATAAAGGAGGTCTCTTCAAAACGCATACGCACCACCACTGAAACATCGGATCCTAAAACATTGCCTGAGTAGAAAGTTCATGGGGGCGCTGATCCTTCCGCTCGTTCCCCTGAGAGGAGGTAAGTCTAAAACCAGGATCACTAAATCCGTCAAAGGGGGTGATAAGAGGCAAAGATCTCGTAGTCCTTTCGCCTTCCATCGACCACCGATGGGCTTTGGTTTGCCACCAACTTTCACTTCTACGAGGCCCGTTGTATCCCTGTCCAGCGTTGATGTTATTTTCTCTCCTGATCAGTCGGTTGATTTCATATGCGACAATGCTAGGAATTTCATGAGATCCACCGATCCTGTGCCACTGGGAAGATGAGTAATGATGACAGGATTTGTATTGCTACAGTGAAATTCTATACGGTAAGTCCTGCATTTTAGAATTTCTAATTATTGGTTTCGTTATTATTGCTAACGATTCATTATTGGTGGTCAGGCGATTAGCAACTTTCGCCATCAAAGATGAGGCTCGTGGAACTCCATCATTAGCTTGAGCATACTGAGGTCAAGCTCATTCACAAGAAGGATATGCTCAGTTGTACCCAAAAAGACCTTAGTTAGTCTCATGAGGAGGTTGCTCGCTTGAAGGCACGGGTGGCTTTCTTAGAGAAGGTTGTTAAAGGGGCTAAAGTGGAGAAGTATAGGGGGAGGCTGAAGGATGCTCGAAGGTTGATCACTCGCCTTCAGAACGAACTCCTCGACCGTGCAATTGATCATTTTGTGAAGTCCTCCGGGTACATGAAGGCCATCAACGATGAATTTTAGCAGGGTTCGCTCGATACACAGTACTTGGTCTCAAAGTTGACCCAAATTTCGATTTTGAGAAGTTCGAAGAGATTAAGGCCGCCACAAATAAAGGTATTTCCCAACAATCTCGTCCATTGATCATACCAATATAGGATCAAAGCGATTTTCGTTACAATTATCGTAACTCATATCCATTAATGGTCACGTATACTAATACAACCAAATGACATAGATCAATCATGGATGCGTAGCATGAAAATTACATGTAATGTGATCTAACATGGCCTATTTCCACTGGTCCTACTTAATTCTTTAATGAGATCAAAACAAACAAAAATATAACAGAGTGTAATTAAACTGAATACTTCATTTCTGCAGAAAAATATCCAAATACACAAAAAAGTGTCTATAACAATATAAAGCATTAATGAAAAAAAAAATACAAACTCCTACTAAACCACAATATCCTCATTCGATACTACACCATATGATCAGTGTGCTCATGAAAGACCTTAGGTGGTAGTCCCTTAGTAAGCGGATCCGCAATCATGAGTTTGTGCCTATATGCTCTATAGAAATATGCTTGACTTCGATGAGCTCCTGTTGTTATTGGAATACAAGACTGCTGACTTATTATCACAAAACAACTTGAGTGGTCTTTCAATACCATTTAGAATACGCAGCCCAGTGATAAAATTCCGCAGCCATATTCCGTGGTTGGATGCCTCATAACATGCTACAACTCTGCCGCCATTGTGGAAGAAGCTATGAGTGTTTGTTTGGCACTTCTCCAGGAAATAGCTCCTCCAGCCAGCAGATAGATGTAGCCTGATGTGGATCTCCTACTATCTTGGCATCCAGCAAAATCGGAATCAGAATACCCTATGATCTCCAGCTGATCCGATCTCCTGTATGTGAGCATGTAATCCTTGGTTCTCTGTAGATATCGCATAACTCGCTTGGCTGCTTTCCAATGATCCATTCCAGGGTTACTTAAATATCTGCCTAGCATTCCACAATGAATGCTATATCCGGACGTGTGCAAACTTGAGCATTACATTAGACTCCCAACAGCTGACGCATATTGACATCTTCTGCATTTCCTTAACTTCAAGGTCACTTTTAGGACACTGTTTGAGACTGAATTTGTCTCCCTTAGTGACATGGGTGTCGTCTGGTTTACTTTCTTGCATGCCAAACCTTTTAAGCACCTTATCGATATAGCTCTTTTGTGATAACCCCGAGGATACCCCGAGAGCGATCTCGGTGTATCTTAATGCCTAATACAAAAGAGGCGTCACCAAGATCTTTCATTTTCAAATTCTTTGATAGGAATCTCTTGGTTTCGTGCAATAAGCCTATCATTAGTGGCAAGCAGTATGTCATCAACATACAAAACCAGGAAAATATGCGTACTCCCACTGAACTTGTGGTACACACAATCATCAACAACATTTATTTCAAAACCAAACGAGATAATTACTTGATGCCAATTGTAGAAATTATTACATATACAATTCTTACATGCTTGATTACACAATCAATTAAAAATATCAGAACCCTAAATTGTGCCCTAAAGCATGTATGTAAATCTCCATAAGAATCAAAAGAGTAGAATTAAGAAGCGGAAGCGTACCTTGATCCATAATAGACTTGAAATTGGGGTTGCGATCTTCCAATTCATACGATCGACAGTTTTCTCTTCGCTCTGCCTACCCCATCAACAGTGGAAAACAGTATCCAAGCACTGGGGGAGGCCGCTGAGAAGGCTGATACTCCGAAGATGAGTAGGATTCCCTGCTCGTAGCTAATGTCGAGCTCTCTGGGGAGGAAGTTGAAGAAGTGGGTAGCGGGTGGCGAGTAGCATTATGTCATATTTTATCTTTTTGCTTTTGATGTAACTGTTTTAAACTCATAGTGTTTGTTTGTTAGTTTCGCCCTTTATGTTAATTTTGTTGGGCAGTTTTTCAGGTTCTAACCGTGCAGTTTGATTTTGCTATGTAATTTGAAATATTTGAATTCAAGCGTTCTTGATTGTAATTCAGTAATTAACTTGTAAATTAAATCGCGCATCTCGCTTAAAAACAATCCATGTTCGATGTTATCACATTTAGGTGTGGTTCGCGATTATGTCCCTATCTGGTGGTCTAATAACATTGATCTCTTAGAGCCACCGACCATTTCTTCCCGATCGTTTTGATCGGCGGATAGTCCCGTTGGACTTCGCAAATATTTCGATCGGAGGTTGTCCCATAGGATTTCCTGATCATTTCGATCGGAGGTTGTCCCGTAGGACTTCCTGATAATTTTGATAGGAGGTTGGTCCCGCAGGACTTCCTGATCATTTCGATCGGAGGTTGGTCCTATAGGACTTCCTGATCATTTCGATCGGAGGTTGGTCCTATAGGACTTCCTGATCATTTCGATCGGAAGCTGTCCCATAGGACTTTGCGATCATTCGATCGGATGTTGAACCGTAGGACTTCCAGATCATTTTGATCAAAGGTTGGTCTTGTAGGACTTCACGATCATTTCGACCGGAGGTTGTCCCATAAGACTTCCTGATCATTTCAATCAGAGGTTGTCCCGTAGGACTTCCTGATCATTTTGATCAGAGGGTTGGTCCTGTAGGACTTCCTGATCATTTCGATCGGAGGTTAATCCCATAAGACTTCCTGATCATTTCGATCGGAGGTTGGTCCTGTAGGACTTTGCGATCATTTCGATCGGAGGTTGACCTGTAGGACTTTCTGATTATTTTGATCGAGGTTGGTCCCGTAGGACTTCGCGATCATTTCGATCAAAGGTTGTCCCGTGTGACTTCCTAATCATTTCGATCGGGAGGTTGTCCCGTAGGACTTCCTGATCATTTTAATCAGAGGTTGGTCCATATGACTTCCTCTTCATTTTGATCGGAGGTTGGTCCCGTAGGACTTTCTGATCATTTCGATCGGAAGTTGATCCCGTAGGAATTCACGATCATTTCGATCGGAGGTTGTCCCGTAGGACTTCTTGATAATTTCGATTGGAGGTTGGTCCGTGGGACTTCCTTATCCTTTTGATCAGAGGTTGGTCCCGTGAGACTTCCTGATCATTTTGATGGGAGGTTGGTCCCGTACGACTTCCTAATCATTTCGATCGGAGGTTGGTCCCATGGACTTCGTCATCATTTTGATCGGTATTTAATATTCTAGGTTTTATGTGCTCTAAGTTATTCACATAAGATTCATTAAGTAATAACCGTGACAAGTGAAGTTCCATTCAATGAAAAGTGGGAAGGAATTGACAATCATCCTCCATTACACCTCTTTTTCTAAATTTACTGAAAATACTTTTTCAAGTGACTTACATTCTAGGGATTTTTTAGTGGAGTTCCCCCGAGAGTGGAGAGTAGGTAGGTTTCGTTTCTTGTCGTTGATACCACCTGATACGGTCTTTCCCAGTTATCACCGAGAGTCTCTTATGTAGGGTTCTTTGTGCTTGGGATTACCTTCTTCAACACTAACTCCCCTGGTTGAAACTTCCTTATTCGTGCCCTTGAGTTGTAGTACTTGGCTACTCTTTGTTGGAGTGCTGCAATCCTAAGGCTTGCTTCTTCTCGCCTACTTTCCAGCTCATCTAGAGCAGCTCGGAGTTCAATTTCATTGTCAGCAGTGAAGAACCTGTCCACTCTTCTGGTCTTCAGGGTTATCTCGGTGGGTAGTACTGCTTCTGTCCCAATGGCTAGTGAGAAGGGAGTTTCTCCAGTCACAGAATGAGGTGTGGTTCTTACTGCCCATACCTCTGGGAGCTTTTCGACCCAACCTCCTTTCTTGGATTCTAGCTTGCATCTTAGCAAGTGCTTAATCACTTTGTTCATGGCTTCTACATGTCTGTTGGTCTGCGAATGTTGTGGGGGATACAAATGTGAGGTTGATGTTGCTTTGTTGGCAAAATGTTCGGAAGTTTCAATTATCGAACTGTGTTCCATGGTCTGTCACTATAACTTCCGAAACTCCAAATCGATAGAGTATGGCTTTTTTTGCAAATTTTGTGGCCTTACTCTCCGTGATCCGTACCAAGGCCTCCGTCTCTACCCACTTAGTAAAATATCGATTGCGATGATCGCATACTTCTTCTGGGAGGATGCTGTTGGCAAAGGCCCTATTATATCGATTCCCCATTAAGCAAATGGCCATGGACTTGCCATTGGTGTCAATGCCTCCGAAGGTAATCTGGGTACGTTGGTCGTCCTCTGACATCTATCACACTTTAATACGAGGTCCCTTACTTCCCTAAACATGGTAGGCCAGTAGTCCCTATGGCAGAGAACTCGATACCCTAGGGTCCTTCCCTCCAAATCACTTCCACATACTCCCCTGTGGATCTCTCGGATGACCTTTTTAGCATCGGAGATTCCTAGACATCTTAAAAGTGGGTGTGAGTAGCTCCTTTTGTAGAACACATTGTCATGGACCACATATCTTGGGGCGGTCCGTACAATTTTTCTCCTGTAATCTATCTGCTGGGAGTTGTCCGTCTTAAATGAACTGGATAATTGGTTGCATCCATGACCCTTCATCCGTATTATGTTCGGTGGTCATAATTTCTTCCTCACTTCAACACTTGGGTTAGCCAGCTCAGTTATTATTATCGTCCGAGGGAATTTAGCTTCGATAGTAGAAGCCAGCTTTGCCAAAGCGTCTGCTTGGGAGTTCCTTTCCCTGGATATTCTTGTGAATCTGCATTCCCAAAATCTTTTGCTTAATGCCTTTACCATGTTCAGGTAGAGCATCATTATCGTGTCTTTCGCCTGATAATCATTGTTAACTTGGTTCATGATGAGCTGTGAGTCACTAAATATGACGAGAACCTTTACTTTCAACTCCATAGCGAGTCGAAGGCCTTGAACCAGAGCCTCGTACTCTGCTATGTTGTTGGTTGCCCGAAATCAAAAACGAAGGGCCAATTGGGCTATCGTACCATTCGATGATTGTATTATGACCCCCAGCTCCACTACCATGTTGATTGGAGGATCTATCTACAAAACGTTTCCAAGATTTGTACTCCGGTCGATCGATGCTAAAGGCATCTCCTTGGATACTTTCTAACAAGAAGTCGGCTACAACTTGACCCTTGATCGCACTCCTCGGCCTATAGTAAGATCGAACTCGCTGAGTTCTACGGACCACTTGATCATCCGACCTGACTCTAACTATTTTTCCTCAAAGCTTTGAAGAAATGGAAGACAATGATCCGTAAGGCATGAGATAAATCTTGCAAGAGAGACAATGCGCCCTGTGAGCCCTTGAATTTCCTTCGTCATCCTAGGACTTCGCAACTCTTGAATCGCCTTTATCTTATCTGAGTTGGCCTCGATTTCGCGATAGTGAACCATGAAGCCAAGGAATTTTCCCTAAGACCCTCCAAAGTCGCATTTCTCTAGGTTGAGCTTTATCTTGTATCTTTGGAGTGTCTTAAATATCTCTTCAAGGTCTATTCAGTGGTCACTGGTCCTCAGGGACTTGGTCAGCATGTCATCGACATACACTTCCATGTTTCTCCCTATTTGACCTTCGAACATGCGATTCACCAACCTCTGGTATGTTTGCTCCTGCGTTCTTTAAACCGAAAGGCATCACCTTGTAACAATAAATTCCCTTGTCGGTGACAAAGGCTGTTTTGTCTTCATCAGCTTCGGACATCTTCACTTGATTGTACCCCGAGTAGGCATCCATGAAACTCAGGAGTTGGTGTCCTACAGTAGAATCCACCAACTGATCTATCCTTGGAAGCGGGAAGTAATCCTTAGGACAAGCTTTGTTCAAGTCAGTGAAGTCTATGCACATCCTCCACTGGTTGTCCTTCTTCCTAACCAGGACTACGTTGGACAACCACTGATTGTACTCTAGGGGTCAGATAAACCCAGCATCTAGCAACTTCTTAACTTCCACTTCTATAGCTTGGTATCTTTCTGCATTAAACGACCTCCTCTTCTGACATATAGGTTTGAAGTCTGGTCTAACATAGACCTTGTGAACCATCACTCTTAGGTCTATTCTTGGCATGTCTTGTAACATCCCTGATTTCAAATAATTGATTTTGAATATGTGGATATAAAATTTATGATTTGAATGGTGAAAAACGTAATTAAATGTATGTATATTTTATGATTTTCAGGTGGACCAAATGGAGCGGTCCAGAAATAACGCATGAAGAGAAGGGTGAAAACTGGGCAGTGAGTACCGCGACCACTCACCGCGATCAGAGATCGCGATGAGTCACTCGCGGTGAAAAATGGTGATTTTTTACAGTAAGCACCGCAACCAGTCACCGTGATCAGGGATCACGCTGACTAGCTCGCGATGAAAATATGGATTTCGGGCAGTGAGCAACGCGACCACCAGTGCGACCAGGTACCGCGATGATTGCGCGATGAAAGCTGTAAAATTACTCCAGTTAGTAACGCGACCAGGTAGCGTGGCCACAGGTCGCGATGATCGAAATTTTATAAAAAAAAATAAGAGGCGGTGAAGCTTCTCAAAGAAGCAAACTAGAAAAGAAAGAGAGAAAACATGAGAGAAGAAAAGAAAGAAAAGAAAAAGAAAGAAAAGAGAGAGAAAGGAAGAGAGAGAAAGAGAAAGGAGAAGAAGAAGAAGAAGAAGAAGAAGAAGAAGAAGAAGAAAGGAAAAGGAAGAAAAGAGAAGGAGAAAGGAAAAAGGAAAAAGAAAAATTCAAAAAGGAAACTGTCGTAAAACGGTATCCAGGTTGGTGTACATACAATTTTCACAAGGTTTAATTAAATTGATTTATGAATATTTACTGAAAATGATTTTGAATTAAGTAAGAGTGATTTATATTGAATTTCATGATTTTAATTTATGTATTCTGTTATTTGATATGTTATGAATTTCTTATTTTACAACTATTAATGAATATTGATTTTAGATTGATTGAGAGAATTTTTGATTATCTGAAAGTCATTCGAAAAGTAAATAAAATATCTGTAAACTCTAAACTTTGATTTTATGGCCCTGATATATATATATATATATATATATATATATATATATATATATATATATATATATATATATATATAAGGATATATGGATATAGGAGATTGACATGTCAATTGGGTGTATATATGGCAGTACTGCATCGTGATTCATGATGCCTATGATGTTGATTTTACGAATACCATTTCTTTAGAAATTGGAAACCGACTGTGAAATACGGATACCATTTCATTCAGAAATGGGAAACCGACTGTGAGAAAATATGGATACCATTTCATTTTGAAATGGGAAACCGACTGTTTATATAGGGATACCATTTCATATGAGATGGGAAACCCGACTGTAAAACCTGTAATCCAGTCCTGTAAAGCCTGTTATGTGTATCAGGGGGCCCAATTAAGAATTGAAAGCCAGAAAATGATGTGGAAAATGAAGAAAATGTTTAGAAAATAATTGAAACCCGAATTTCTGTATGAAGTATTGATTGAATTTATAAGCTTTTAGTAAACTGATTTCTTATAATTTATTTCAGTGATTTATTTGAATAATGTAAGGTTTTATATGATAGTAGTGTGACATTTTTGTTATGAACTTATTTTATGATTTTGATATTGAGTTTAGTGTGCACCCACTAAGCATTATTACTTAGCGCGTTGATGTTTATCGCGCGTAGGTAACAGAGATACCGAGGAAGGAAAAGACTAAAGAAGTGTTAGCTGCAGACAGAGGGGCAGAGTCACCATACTTTTGCGTAGATATATATACTGTTGTATAATATGATTAGATACGTATGCATATACAGAAATTTGTAATTGCGTTATATATTTATGTTTTGTAATTAATTGTTTTATGATTTCTGTTTCTCATTTTCAAAGGATTGTAAATAATGAATTATGAACTGTTTTATTTTAAAACTGTTTGGAAAGTCGCACTAAACGGCAGAGTGCGCATTTGATTGAGAAAGAAATTAGAAGTGTTGAAAATGATATTGTGTTGGACATTTATTTGAAACAGGTTTTGGGAAATCAGAAAAACAGAGGAAACTCTGCCGAAATTTTTGAAAACTGATTTTGATGGGCTCACTAGAAAAGCATTTTAAAATACAATTTATTTGATTTTCAATGGTTTGCACATTATAAAGTGAGTTAAGAAAAGTTTTGAAAACCCGGTAACGCTCCCTGGGTCGATCCAGCCGGGTCGGGTCAGGGGGTGTTACATGTCTTGGTGGCTCCATGCAAAGATGTCCGAGTATTCAATTCAGAGACTTATCAATTCCTTTCAGGTATCTTGAGGAAGAGATGCCCCGAGGAGGACCGTCTTCTGATGTTGGTCTGCATGTATGGAGATGCGCTCTAGGGGTTCCACAGGATTTCCCGAGGGTTTGGAGGTTACATCCCTGGGATCAAGGCTCGAAACTTCTGCTTTACCTAATTCCTCCTTAGCTTGATGTTGAATAAGAACACTGAGTGTCCTTCGTTTCCTCAACTTTTGCGATCGAGGACGGGTGGTCCAATCTACCGTGGCTACCAATGAACCTCCCACAGTGGTCAAGGTGTTTTAGCCTATCTCGACGCATCATCTACATTCACTCTGATCCGCCTTCATCTCACCTTCCCCATTTTCCGTGGGGAATTTGACCTTCATACAATAAACACTACTGACAGCACGCAGATCATATAGAGTAGGTCTTCCAATCAACATATTAAAGGGAAAAGGAATGTCAATGACCTGGAAGGTGACCCATAGGGATCGTGTCTTAGGGCGGCTACCAAAGCACATGGGCAAGTCGATCTGTCCTAAGGGTTTCATCCGGTGGCCTCTAATCCCTCGAATGAAGTTTCTCGCAAGTTTGAGTTGTTCAATCTTGTACCCGAGTTGCTCAACTATCGCCCAATGGATTATGTCAATCGAACTTCTATGGTCGATCAACACTCACTTGACAGTACGGTTTGAGACCTTAACCATGACCACCAGTGCGTCGCAATGCACGTAGGTCACTCCTTCGACGTCATCTGGTGTAAAGGTTATTAACTGCCAATGAATCGTTGGTATGTTGGAACTGCCAACTATACAAACGGTAGTGGATGTTGATGCTGACACTCGACTCTCTATATCACCAACCACCGACTCTTGAATGATGAAATTTATTGGCTCATCTTCATCTGACATTGGGGTATTGGTTACCTGCCGTTCATCACCCTTAAGCTGTACACTCATTTTTTATTGCTTTCGGAAGCATTCTTGCAACTTCCTATTACGTATAAGTGTTTCTATCTAATCCTTCAAGTCGAGACAACTCTTTGTCTCATGACCGTGATCCCGGTGGAACTCGCAACGTTTCTGTGAGTCACGCTGCTCTGGGGGTGATCTCATTGGCCCGGGCCGCTTTTGCTTTGTTGAACACTTGGTCAATTGGGAATTTCAAGGGGGTATACTTATCAAACTTACTCCTGGGCCCCCTCGTCCCCCTAGTACTCTGGCCCATATTGATCCGGTCGTCCTTTTCTAGGGCTTTAGCCTTCCCTTTACTTAACCTGTTATACCACGGTCGTTTGGGCTCGGCAGGTTAGGCCTTTTCATTTTTCCCTTTGATCCCACTGATCTTTTCCGCTGTCGCATACTTCTCCGCCCGTTCCATCAGTTCTCGATAGGACGATGGTCCGTTTTTGAAGAGGGACCAAGAGAGTCTTCCATCATGGAGTCCCTCAGTAAAAGCCATTACAGCCCCCATGTCACTGAAGTTTTAACCTGTCGGGCTGCGTCTTGGAACCTCTTCATGTAATCTCGGAGGTTCTCCCATATTGTTGTCTGATTGATGCAAGGTGGACTATGTGCCTCCTCCGACGTCGACTACCAGTGAATCCGTTTCAAAACTCTCATTGAAGTTCTGCGAAGCTGGATATGCTTTGGCTCCTCAGCCCGCTGATCCAAGTTCGAGCATCCCCAATTAGCGTTAGAAGGAATATTTTACACTTTAAGGCATCAGAGGCTCCCTGCATGTTCATCCAATCGAGGTATGTATCCAAGTGGTCAATCTAGATCTCCGGTCTCATTGTATCCACATATATCCTTCCTGGGAATCTTTATGTAGTCTGGTATTGGTACTAACGATATCTCTTCAATGAATGGACTTTCTCTTTCCTCCCTTCGGCGAGTAATACCATCTCTTCTATAGGCTCGCTCTTGTAAATCCTCAATCTGATCTATGAGGCATTTATCTGCGGGTCAAGATCTTGATTCCCAGGTCCTTCATACCCACCGGCCATCTATCGCTGATAAGCCACTGGCTTGTGCCTGACCCTTCGGGCATCTGCTAGGTCCGGCTGGTAATCATCGCGTTCCTCTCTGGAGCGGGTAAGACCCGAAATCCTCGGAGGTTCATCATTATATGCTTATGGGGTGGTTCTCGAGAGGGCTTCTTTTGAGTCCGCTCGACGCCTGGCTTCCATCATCCCAATCACTCTAGCGAGATTCTAGGTCAGGGTATGAATTTGGGCCTTCAAGTTTTGAAGATGACCCTATTCAGCCATTAGAGGCTGATACTGTTGAGGATGATATGAGTGCACCTGGTGGGGTACGTTTTGAGTTGGCTGTGGATACTGATTCGGTTGCCAAGGAGGATACTGGTATCCTTATTGCTGAGGTGGAGCTCCTCCTCTGAACGGGTTCTGATACACAGGAGGTGGCCCGTTCTGCGCATAATATTGATATTGAGGGTGGTTTTAATACTCGTTCCACAGGGATGTTGGGATCGGATGCACTCCCGAAAATCCAATCTGGTTGTCACTCATGCTTTCGTCATGAAGGGCATGGTTCGGTTGTTCATCTGTCATTTGTTCCGCGGAAGGTGCTGGATTCACGCCCTCCTTCTAGCGCCTGAATGTTGATGCAATGTCTGTCCACCGAGTGCCGCTCAACGACCGATGGAGATCCCTTTTATATTCACTGATGTCACGCGATCAACCTACGTACAAACAAGTTAGAAGGAGACACCGACTAGGTGGTCGGTATTAACCCTCCAACGATCAAGTTAGAAAGCAATGACTTTTTAGTAGACCACCGACTACCTTCTATTTTATCTCTTAACCTAGACTTGTTCCTTTTCTCAGGCCCACAACCCCTATTTATATTGTTTTTTATTGTTTTGAAGCTAATCTGTCACTAGTCAGATTGGACACCTGTCATCTGGCACAGTAACGTTTCTTGAGTTGACATATTTACTGTTTCCAAGAGTGTTTTATTGTGCTTTATTACGTGTCAATAGGTGCCACTGTTCATGACCTTTCACCATGATCATCTGTAATTCAATATCCATTAAAGCACCTACCGAGTGATGGCATCATTTCGTCCTCCGAGTAGCGTTCAGGGGCTCACACGCTGACCCGTGTGCCATGTGGCAATGGTGCCACATGTCAACCTCCCTTGAGTTTCGGTCATTACACAACTTTGGTATCATCACCAGCATTTGCACGGTGAGCTGAGATTACTTTTATTTTAATCACTTTCCAATCCGTAAAATAATCTCAAGTATCCTACTTCCGCTATGATGAATATTCTTGATAACCAAGTCTGAATTAGTAAGGGACAAAGTTGAGGTGGTGGCTTTCTTGATTCTAAGGAGGTGCCTGCAACCTCCTTGATTTGGTGGAGGTCGGCGGCCTCTTGACTGTTGGAGGCCGTAAGGCCACAGGGGACGACCCCTCTCCTCTTGGCTCCTGTCTAAACCAAAAACATGTATCAAACTTTTGGTCTTTATAAGCCTTGACACTTGTTCTTCTACAAACATGTATTTTTATATGGTCTTTGCGCATTGTATTGCGAATAGGATTAACGAGAAGGAAGAAATAATAAAAATATTCTCCTTACTAAAAAAAAAAAAAAAAAAAGAAGAAGAAAGTTTGACATTTAGATTTCCACTAAGTCAAACTAAAATCTTTCATTTTTTCTTTTTCCAAAAAACAAAAAAGTGTTTATATATTATTATCTTCTACAACTTTCCTGTTACTTGATGAACATATATTCTTTTGTGCTAAAAATTAGCAACCTACTACGTCTTATGTTTATTATCGGTATATAATGAATTGTTGTATACTACAACGGTACTTTACAAGTTACAACCATGCCATTTTGTTATCGTTTATATCTCCTTATAATAATTTTGTTACTAAGAGTATCTTTTTTATTAATTGATAATTATAATATATATATATATAATAAAAATATAGATCATTCTCAATATGTAATAAATCTTTCTAATTAACATATTTGTTATACATTATTATACCATATTTTCATCATCATTTCTCAGTTATTCAACAAAATATAGATCATTAACTTATGTATTTACAAGATGAGATTGCTAACATTTTTCACTAGAAAATGAAATTTTGAAGGCACACCACTTCTTCAATAAAGAGATATTATATCGTGATCACATCTTCACTTTTCTTCGAAAACAACAAAAGTGAATCTAACCAATGAAAGAACATTAGGGTGCATTTTGAAATGCTAAATAAAAACATTTGCTGTAGAAACATCTCACAATTTTTTTTTTTTTAGTTTCCTTTGAAAAATGAGCAGTCGAATTTTGAACATCTTTTTATGTCCAAAAAAATTCTATTTTGATAGAATATAATTAAACAAGCAACTCTTTAACTATATTTTTTTTTTCATATATAATTACAGCATTAAAATCACTTTTGGAGTATTGTTACACTTTCTAACTTCTATCTCAACTTTTCTATCAAAACTACCATCTACCAACATAAGAAACTTTTATTATTTCAATTTATATCAATCAAAATTAATGATCAGGATAGAAAAATTAGAATAAGAGTCGAGAAGTGAAATACTATGAAGACAATCTTTGATGATTTAAAAAAAAAAAAAAGATGACACACTGTATAAGAAATATTTTCTTTTATTTAATGAAACATTGTGCTCTTTTGATTGGAAAAAAAAAAACCCTGAAAAAGTAAATAAAAGTGTTTGAAGAAAGGAAAAGAAAGGAAAAGAAAGAAAGAGAAAAAATTGTAATTGTAGGAACAGGGGTTGCCGTTTTACAAGCATCAAAAGCGAAGTTAGTTTGGGTAGGTCTGTCATTTTGTTACTAAAGCAAAATGAAACGGTCGCGGATTTGAAGGAGAGCTTTTTCAAAGAGTCAGTTACAATTTACAAAGATTTTGTCTTAATATAAGCTTCTATACTTATCAGCCCAACACGTATGCCTCTGCACGTGCTTTGCCTCATTCACCAATTTCTTTGTTTTTTATGCGTAGCCCGTAAACAAGACTTCAAAGTCAAACATTTTCTATTTTCCTTTTAATAATTATTTTATTGAATATAAATATTCACTATCAGATATAGCTATTATCTTTTATGCTTTAATTCTACGAGCATCTCCAACCGTATATTAAAATAGAGTATTGACTCTCTCTTAGAGTTTTATTTACTTCAACAATACTCTATCTTACAATTTTTAAGATTTTTTTAGAGTTTGCCAATCTCTTTATCTTAATTTGGAGTACCAATTTTCATACTCTAAAATTACTTTTAACTTTTCATATTCTTATTTTACCATTATGTCTATAGTTATAAACACATATTGAACATTGATATCATTTTTACCTTTTTAATTAAATTCAATTAATATATAATATTTATAAGGGATATTATTAAAATTTTCCTGTAATTTAATGTATTTATCAAAATCCCCCATCTAGTTTCATTAATGGCCAAAATCTCCCCTGTAGTTTTGTTTATTCATCAAAATCTCCCCTACCGTTAGTTTTAATTACTGAAATGCCATTGACCGTTAACTTTTCAGTTAGTAATATTATTACAATACTCTTCTAATTTAATATATTAGTCAAAAGTTTCTCATAATTTCATTTATGATCAAAATCACCCCCATAATTTCATTTTATAGTTAATTTTCCCCTTACCTCAGTTTTAATTGTAAAAATACTTTTAACTATTAATTTTATGTTAAAAATTTTAGGGCATCAAGGATATAAAGGTAAATATCTGTATAGATTAAATTAAAATATTTTAATTTATAATATTAATGAATCTCTAAGGTCCATAATATGATGACATAAGAAATCAAATATAAAATATTAATAATTTTAAATTTTAAAATCTATGGAGATGGACGTAGAGGTCTATTTTTTAATTTTTAATTTTTTATATTTTTTCTTTTTTTTAAAAAAAAAATATTTTGTGTTTATACTCTCTACTATCCATCTGTGGAGATGGACAGTGGATATCCGTCGTTTTTTTAAAGTTTTTTTAAAAAATTTGGTAATTATTTTTTAAAAATTTTGTATTTATGATATCCATTTATGGACGATGGAGATTCAATTTTTTTAAAATTTTTAAATTTTTAAAGTTTTTAAAATTTGATCTCTAATGTCCATTATAATATCGAGGACGATGGAGATCCATCTTTTTATTTTTAATTTTTTTTATAATTTTTTTTATAATTTTTTATTATAAATTTCTCCACCGTCTCCACCGCTCATCTATGGACAGTGGAGATCCAACCTTTTTAATTTTTTAATTTTTAATTTTAATGGACGGTGGAGATTCAACTTTTTTATTTTATAAATTTTTAATTTTTTAATATTTTAGATTTGATCTCCAATGTCCATCGTAATATAGAGATGGATGGTAGAGATTAATATTTTTATTTTTAACTTTTAATTTTTTTAGAAAAATTTGGTAATTTTTTTTAAACAAATTGCATTTGTGATCTCCGCCATCCATCTATGCACGGTGGAGATCCAATTTTTTAAAATTTATAATATTTTAAATTTAATCTCTAATATCCATGATAATATGGAAATGGACAGTGGAGATTCATCTTTTTATTTTTAATTATTTTTAATTTTTTGGAATTTTTTTTTTAAAAATTGTGTTATGAACTGCGAAGATCCAACGTTTTTTTAAATTTTTAAAATTTTAAAATTTTATATTTGATCTCTTATGTCATCATATTATGGACCTTAGAGATTCATTAATATTATAAATTAAAATATTTAATTTAATTTATACAGATATTTACTTTTATATCCTTGATGCCCTAAAATTTTTAACATAAAATTAATAGTTAAAAGTATTTTTACAATTAAAATTGAGGTAAGGGGAAAATTGACTATAAAATGAAATTATGGGGGTGATTTTGATCATAAATGAAACTATGAGAAACTTTTGACTAATATATCAAATTAGAAGGGTATTTTAATAATATTACTAACTAAAAAGTTAACGGCCAATGGTATTTTAATAATTAAAATTGACGGCAGGGGAGATTTTGACGAATAAACCAAACTACATGGAGATTTTGGCCATTAATAAAACTAGAGGGAGGATTTTGACGAATACATTAAACTACAGGGGGATTTTAATAATATCCCTATTTATAATATATAAATCATGTAACCATAAAAATTATACTATTACAAAGGTTTCATCTAAATATTTAAAATAAAACTAATATTGAATATTTAAAAATTAAAATTTAAGTGAATGTAAATTAAAATATTATATAACAAATTAATAAAATTATATTACAATTTTAATAAAAAGATTTTAAACAATTTAATAATAATATTTATAAAAACTTAGTGTAAAAATAAAGCCATATAAAAATTAATTTATTGAAACTATATCAAAAGAATAATAAAAATATAAGATATTTTTAAGATAAAGATAGAGATATAGATTGTTATTGGAGTAAAAAAATTTTAAAGATTGAATATTGGGATAATATTTTCTTTAACTCTCTAACATAGAGATAGAGTTGAGAGTATTGTTGGAGATGCTCTAAGCATACATTATAGTTATTTAAGCTATAAACGATCCTAAATGTGGAATTAAACTTAATAAGGATCAATAGTTGAAAAATGCCCAGAAAATACATACCTCCGACCATTAATTATTCTCTGTTTTTCTCTTTCGTTTTGGTTCTTCCAGAACTCTAATCACTCGAAAATCGATGGTGTATTACTGAATATCTTGAGTGTTGAGTTTGAGGACCAAAAACTAGTATTTATAACCGAGTTTAGCCGAGGTTCCCATCAAACACTCAGCATGACTCGGTTCGACAGTTGCCAATTCGTGGGATACTTGGACCTATTTAATAGGAGATGTGGACCATTTCAGTAGCATCAGTTGAGCTTCTACAAAGGAGGAGCTGGTTGAAGACTCGTTCAACATTCTCCCACTTGGTCCACACTTCTAACTTAATGTCTTATTTTAAACCCATCGATAATTTATATTAAGTAACAAATACAATAATCAAGGCTGTAAATCCTCTAAATAACGAGTATTACCTTCCATGTATTACTATGTATTCATTTTTTAAATATTATACTTTATGTGGCAACAATTTCTTAATGAATAAACCCTATGTTTATTCTAATCCAACACAAATGAATTTCCCAAAATTTTAAGGTGCACGTAAATATGAGAAAAAAAAATCACAATTATTAAGAGTTTCATTAAATAACATTGTTTATACAATGAAAAACTACATAATGGAACTAAGTCCAATATTAATTACATGATCCTTGAATTTCAACGGTGGCATGCCCTTAGTCAAAGGACCAAAGATCATCAACTCAGTGCTTACGTACTCAATAACCACTTTCTTTTCTTTAACACGTTCTCTTATGGTTAAATATTTAATATAGATGTGTTTACTTTGACTCCCACTTTTATTGTTCTTAGCCACAAAAACAGCAGCCATCATAAAAATATAACTTGATGTTGATTTGCGTGAATCAACACAACCAGCAAAGTCAAAATCCGAGTAGCCAATTACTTTCAGATTATCCGTTCGTTGATACATGAACATGTAGTCTTTGGTTCCTTGCAGGTACCTCATCACTTTCTTTGCATCTCTCCAGCGGTCTAAACCTGGATCACTCTAATATCGTCCCAACATTCCCATAACAATTGCAATGTTAGGTCTTGTGTAGACTTGAGCATATATTAGGCTTCCGACAGCAGAAGCATATGGAATGTTTTTCATTTGTTCCCTTTCAAGATCGTTCTTTGGGTATTGGTTCAAATTGAACCTATCACCCTTTAAAATGGAAGCAACACTTGGTGAACAATTTTTCATCCGAAATCTTTTAAAACCTTATTGATATAGGTTTCTTGAGACAGACCAAAGATACCTCAAAATTTATCTCTATGAATCTTAATACCAATGACATAAGATGCCTCACTCATACCCTTCATATCAAAAGTTTTAGAGAGAAATTGTTTCACCTTATGTAGCAAACCCTTATCATTGGTTGCTAGCAAAATATCATCCACATATAAAACAAAAAAATATATTTTACTCCTACTGACCTTTTTGTATATACATTGATCCATAATATTTTCTACAAAACCGAATGAAGAAATTATATTATGAAATTTGAAATACCATTGGCGGGATGCTTGTTTTAAACCTTATATGGATTTCTTGAGCTTGCAAAGCAATTGCTCACCATCACTAGAGGGAAATCCTTCAGGTTATTTCATGTAAACCTCCTCCTCTAAATCTCCATTAAAAAATGTCGTTTTCACATCCATTTGTTGCAATTCTAAGTCAAAATGGGGTACTAATTCCAAAATAACTCTCAATAAATCTTTCTTAAATATAGGAGAGAATGTCTCCGTGTAATTAATTCCTTTCTTCTAAGTGAATCCCTTAGCAACGAGTCTTGCCTTGTATCTCTCAATGTTGTCCAATGAGTCTTTCTTTGTCTTAAAGACCCATTTACAGCCAATGACTTTTGCACCATTAGGCAACTTAACAAGGTCCCAGACTCTTTTACTCTTCATGGAACATATCTCATCAATTATAGCATTGTACCATAATTCGGATTCTTTACAACTCATAGCCTATGAAAATGACTCAAGATCATTCTCGGCTCTAATGTTGTAGTTAGATTCTTGCAGATACACAACACAATTATCAGGAATTGCTGACCTCTTAGTTCTAGTAGATCTTTTTAATATCACACCAATATTTTCTTGGGAAGTATGTGTAGGAAAAATAGTTTGAGTATACGCAACGAAAGTTAAAATTTTGATTGGTATGTTTCAAAAATTTTCCTTGAAAGAGCGGACTTTAACCCTTGACTAATTAAACATATATGAAAAAGGTATCGTACCTTTTAAACCATGATAATTGATGTTGCATCGAGATGGAATCGTAAGATCTTCCGATCCAATCACGAACATGGATCATCTTGGAGTGTGGGCTCCCTTTTTTTGAATTGTGTACTTGAGGATGGAAAACAAAAAACTTTTCTTTTCTGTTAGACACAATAACCCTCTTGAGAAAACGAAGAACGTTTAATCACTTGTGAATTTACAATCTTTCGAATGAAACTCGCATGATCCTAATTTGATGTTGTGCACAAAGCCTTTAGATGAAAAAGCTAGTAGTATACTTGGGCGAATTCTCATACACTTTTTGCTAGAGTTGGGCGATTTTCCTTAGCTTCCAAAAGCTCACAAAATCTCTCTAATTGCTTGTAGTGGTCGAACTCCCTTGCTAGGAAACTATGGGTGGCTGAATTCTCTATTACGGAGAATTTGTGTTTCACCAAAATTTCTATCAACCTTAGAGTTCAAACATATCCCAACTCATTAGTGTATTATCCAATAAATATATTATTAGATGTAATTTAATTGTGACATCATCAAAACTTCCTAATTTGACAAAAAAGTCAACTTAGAGTTTTGATAGTTATCAAAAACTTCCTAATTTGATTTGATAAATAAAACATTTTATTTATCACCTTATCAAATAAGGTTTTTGATACTTATCATACTATCACCAATAGTATGAAACTAAGAATCCAATTCCTAGTAGAAAAGTAATTTGACTTTTAATTAAATAATTAATTAATTAAATTAATTAATTTTTATTTAATTAAATAATAAAATAAAATAAAATAAATAGCTAAACAATTTAGCTATTGTCGCCCAAGCCTTAAACCATGGGCTAAACTTTATTTTTCCATTTTATTAATTCTATTGAACAATCATAAAAAGTCCACATGTGAACTAGACCCATTCTTACTAAAAAAGAAACAAGTCAACATGCATTAATTAATATATTAATATAATTTAACAGTCCATTTAAATAAAACGTGCAAATTATACTTTTAATATATTAGTGGAATGCTTATCACACTCTATTAGGGCCGCCCAAGGATTCACACATCCTTCGCCACCCATCTCAGGTATTTTAATGAGTTACCGTGTATCTTGATCACATACAAGACCGTACCTCTCAAACCTTTTGGATAAAAAATCCAAAATAATTCCAAGATGGACCAAATAAATAGTCCGGTAGAATATAACAAGTGATCCATGCAAATTCGTGTGGATTGGCGATATTGGCGGACTATCTAAATTTAAGTTTCAATAGACACAACCTAATCACAATCAACAAATGATTCACTTAGGTCTGATATATTAATTTTAATTCATTCCACTAAAAAACTAAAATTGAACTCTTAAATAAAAAAAAAGAATAAGTTAGTATACTCATTCGTACTCTAGACAACCTTTATTGGATATAGTGTATCCTCGTGAAAAATACTCGTAATCGCTAAGAGCTCATAGACCGCCTATAGCTCTCCTAGTTGCCATATTCACTCATATGACCACATTTTGAACTTGGATATTTTGACTTGTCCATAAGCTATACTTCAATAGTCACTATTGAAAACCCAACATTGAGATTTAAATATCTAATACCTCAAAATATCTGTATGATGGTATTCTACTTACATTTGATAAATGCAATCACGATGTCCATATCTATAAATAAATTCCTCTATCGATTAATAAGTAAATACCACCAAACCATCAAGGATAGACTATGCAATATAATCTTACTCATTGACAGCTCAAATAATAACACTTGCAATCATAAATCCATCATTTATTTCAGGATTAAGATAGACTCTCTTATTGTCTCATTTGAATACTTTTATCTACTGACGGTTGTAGATAAAATTTTCTTTTTTAATCCTATTCAATGCATCTAGTGCACTAGATTCTTTTGCCCAAAGACATTTCACTTTAATGATTTTAGACTCATCATATCACATTTGATTCCACTCAAATGCTAACAAAAGAATCTACAACTTTAATAAGGTAAAGGCGCCCAACTTTTATCTTAAGTTGTGAATGTTGTTTAAAACTAGCTAAAAAATTGTGTCTACCTTATACATATCCAGATGTACGAACAATTCTTTATTTCTCATAATATTTTGACCTTATGATTATTTACTTTTGATAATTACTATAAATGCTATAAGATTTGTTAAAATAGAAATCACTTTATTAATACGAAAAAGATTGTCAAATACACTATTACACTCTTACTATTGAGCATAATCCTAACAGTATATGGTTCAACTTGTTGTTCAGAAGTCTCAAAAAACTCTTAAACAACCTGTTCTACTGGAATGTTGTCAATAGCTTGTGGAACTTCAATGATTGGTTGTTCAACACTAATTTGTACTTAAGGGGCGCTGTGAACAATAATCAATCTATCACTTGAAGTGGAAGGTTGAGATACTTAATGATCAATTTCAGAAACTATATTCTTGATTTGATCGCTACCACTAATTAGGTCATATTTAAGAAACTTTGCATTTCTTGATTCCATAATTCTGGTGCTGTGAGATGGACAATAAAATCTGTAACCTTTAGACTTTTCAGCATATCCAATGAAATACCCACTAATGGTCCTTGGGTCCAGTTTCTTCTATTGTGGATTATAAATTCTCACTTCAGACGGGCATCCTCAAACGTGCATATGTAGCAAACTCGGTTTCCAACCTTTTTATAATTGAAACAGAGTTTTAGGAACAGCTTTGGTTGGAACCTGATTTAATATATACAGTGTCATCTTAAGTGCTTCAGCCCACAAGGATTTAGGAAGATTGGAGCTGCTAAGCATACTCCGCACCATGTTTAATAATGTTATGTTTATTCTTTCTACTACACCATTTTAGTCCGGTAAACCAAGCATGGTATATTGGGTAACAATCTCATGCTCTTGAAGAAACCTCCTAAATAGTCCAGGTGCTTGTCCGCGCCCAGTATATCGACCATAATATTCTCCCTATCTATCCAATCTCACGATCTTAATTTGCTTCCCGCATTATTTCTCTAATTCAATTTTAAAGATCTTAAAGGCATCTAATGCTTCGTTCTTGTTATGAAAGAAGTAGATATATATATCTCGTGAGTAATCGTTTATCAAAGAGAAGAAGTATTTTTGACCATGTGAGTCCATATCTGGACAATATATATCAGTATGTATGATCTCTAATATGTCCGAACTTCTATTAGCACCTTTTTTTGGCTTGTTGGTCTGCTTTCCCTTTATGCATTCCACACAAGTCTCAAAAATCAGTAAAATTCAAAGTACTAAGTACTCCATCATTTACTAATCTTTTAATTTTCTCTATGGAGATATGACCTAATCTCCGGTGCCATAATATAGAGGAATTCTCATTAATAACACATCTTTTAGTGCCAGTTTGAATATGCATTGAATTATAAGTGGCATTGTTTTGTAAATTAATGCAGTAAAGACCATCAGAAAAAGTACAATTTTCAATACAATCAGATTTATAAAATAAACTGAAAGATATTTCTGAAAAATTAAAGGAATATCCAAAAGGTACAATTCTTGAAACTGAAATTAATTTTTTTGAAAAACTTGGAACATAAAAGGTTTTTTCTAATCCTAAAACAAAGCCACTACTTAAAGTTAAATAGCATGTCCCTATAGCCTCCACATGTGGGCCAATCGTGTTTTCGAATAAGATACTTTACTCATTTCCCACTGGCTTCCTTAGGTTTTGCAAACTCTACAAGGAATTCGAAATGTGGATTGTTGATCTAGAATCGATTCACCATGTGTTAATATTTACATTAACCATATTAGATTCATAACAAACAAACGAGATTTGATTACCTTTGTCCTCAAGCCATTTCTTAAATTTGACGCATTCCTTCTTCATGTATCTCTTCTTTTTACAAAAGAAACACTTGGGTTCCTTCTTAATATCAGCTTTAGGAGGTATTTTACCTTTCCCTTTCTAATTGCCTTGAGTCTTGCCCTTTCCTTGTATAGCTAGCATTGCACTCTCACCAAGCTCCATCACAAGCCTCCCTTCTTCTTGAACACACACAGTCATTAATGATTGACCATTTATCTTTATATGTGTTGTACGAAATTTTGAATGGATGTACTGTTGTGGGGGGGGCGGTGTTCAAGATATAGTGCGCAAGAAAGGATTAAGACATATCAACCTCGAGTTTTTTTAATTGAGCCGCAATATCCCTCATTTGCATGATGTGATCGCAAACACCTTTGACAGTAGTGAGCCTTAGGGATGATAACTTCATGCATAGA
The DNA here is from genome assembly GCA_003430845.1 of Xanthoceras sorbifolium. Classification (NCBI taxonomy): domain Eukaryota; kingdom Viridiplantae; phylum Streptophyta; class Magnoliopsida; order Sapindales; family Sapindaceae; genus Xanthoceras; species Xanthoceras sorbifolium. Next base: position 17,132,104 of record CM010611.1, read on the forward strand.
GTGCTTGCTAATGCTTTTTTTAAAGTGAAAAATTGCTCATCAATGCCTTTTAACAAGTCTCGAACATTGTCCTGCTGATCCACAGAACCACAGATACCAGCAGAGATTTTGGTCTTAATGAACATCACGCTGAGCCGATTAGATCACTCTCATTTTTCATAAAACGCGATATCCACTGCAGAGCTGGTATTCGTATTTGCATGTGGTTCATTGTTTCTAATAACATAGTCAATACACATCCACCCTAAGTTCTCCTTCCATACTTTATAGTTATCACCCATTAATTCGAGAATATCACATCGGATATCAGAAAAGTTTGTAAGTTATGAAGCTACATAAATTAAAGTTTATATACTTATATTAAAAATTGAGGTCTAAATAAAAAATTCATGCTTTACTAATATAAATCATGCTTAAAAATGAATCTAATGACATAAAAATTGCTTGTGGGCAAAATTTTTAATTTAATAAAATTAATTAATCTTTATGATATAATTAATTAAATTATTTACTTAATTCATAATTCTTAAAGGTACATTATTATTATAATTTAATATTTTCTATTTTGAATCAACTTCATGATAAAACTATCAAGTTACTTACTTAATTCATAATTCCTATGGATAAGTTACGAATAACTTGATATTTTATCCTAATTAATTGTCTAAATATAATAAAATTTCACGTGGGATAAAATTTATTATATTAAGAATAATTAATACAATTAATGTCTAAATTTTTTTTTATTTAATCCTAATTATTATAATATATAATTTTATTTAATCAAAGATGTTGTGGCTAACCTCTAATTAACTATAATTATATGGATTACTTGGACATTATTTCTTTTATGCTTAAAATTTTTAAGTTTTATGAGAATATTCATATATTGTATAGTTTAATCATAATTTAATGTACATTATGTTAGTTTTATTCACTTAATTATTCTCATAATAAAACTTAATAATTATATAATTAAACATAATATTATACAAAATAATAATTCAAGCATAAATAATAACTTAATATAAGAATAATATACATCATAAAAATAACTAAAACTAACATTTTATTATTATGCATAATTATTCTCATAATTTTATGCATAATGTTGCATAATCAATAAATTTACACAATTTAATTCATCATATTATTGCATATATTATTATTGCATATTCATAAATAATATATGCAAAATGAAAATAAGCATAAAACAAAATAAAAACCCAAGAATTAAATTATACAGAAACATTTACAAAAATGGCATTTTGCAAAACTAAAGGAAAAGGGTATTTTCTCAAAACGGATAGAAGTAAAGGTAATGTTTGCAAAACTAACAGAAGTAAAGGGCTTTTTTGCCAAACTGCATACAAGTGACTATTTCAAAACAGCATAAGATGTTGCGTTTTGAAAAATCAATTCATCTTCAACCTTCAACTGGGTCACACAGACCCGGTTTCAACCCGCGGACCTGAAAGCCAAAACCCGATTGTAAAATACTATTTTGGCGGCCAAAACCGTTGTTTTCAATCACAAAATTCTTAGAAAATCAATGTATTAAGGATTTCTAATAATATTTTGCATTAAAAACAAATAAAAAATAAATTCCAATCATTTTTGAAATTTTGGCCATAAAACAGAGATGAACAGAGTAGTATACAAAACACACCAATGCAGGATTTTGACACGTTCTGATACCAAATGTAAGCTATAAACAATCATAAATGCGGAATTAAACATAGTAAGAATCGATAATTGAAAAATGCCCAGAAAATAAGTACCTCTGGCCTTTCATAACTCTCTGTGTTTTCTCTTTCGTTTTGGTTCTTCCAGAACTCTAATCACTCGAAAATCGATGGTGTATTACTTAATATCTTTAGTGTTGAGTTTGGGGACCAAAAACTAGTATTTATAACTGAGTTTGGCCGAGGTTCTCATCAAACACTCGACCAAGACTCGATTCGACGGTTGCCAATTCGTGGGATAATTGGACCAATTCGATAGGAGATGTGGACCATTTTAGTAGCTTCAGTTGAGCTCTCGGAAAGGAAGAGCTGGCAAAAGACTCATTCAACAAGTTACATAAGATTTATTCTCTTTCTTCAATTTTCTTTAGTTTTTTTTTTAAAATTTTTTTTTTTAAATCGAAACACGTTGCAGGTCAGATGACTACCGGAATCTACTAGTATTTCATTTTAAAAGCCGTCTAATCCTAACAACGGGAGGAGTCTACTCACAACAATATATGAGATCTACACTCACAATTGCACTTTTATGGACAATGATGGAAATAATATATACACTACCTAGATGTTGAACCTTAGTGGTGGATTAGAGGAGTTTGAGGCTCCTCCAACCACCAAAACAAGGGACATTTTAGTAATTTATTTATTTATTTAACCATTAAATCAAAATTTAATAAATCTAAACTCACCATATATAGCTACGAATTTTTGTGTAGTTGTAGTGACCAAAAACAGTCAAGCCCAATAACGTCAAAACCTGAATCAGGGTCTGGCCCAGAGCCAAGATTAAACCAAATATTAGAAGGTACATAGATCCAATTCTCAAACAAGTAGTTCATACCCAAGGCCCAAATCAAATGATCATGTAACGATCATGCCACTCGATTATGAGATGGCTCGACCTTGTTGTCCGACCATTAAACCATGGTTCAACCGTGCTATTCGAACGATGCTTCATCATCTTGACCTTGTCAAATTGGCTAAAACAAACTATAGTTCGACCATGTCGTTCGACTATAGATCCATAATTTGATCATGACCCTTAAGGATCATAACTCGACTAAGTCGCACAACTTTAGGCTCGCAGTACGATTATGGCATCTAAATGTAGGCTCTGTTAGAATTATGCTCAATAGCAAGAGTGTAATAGTATAATTGACAATATTTTCATATGAATAAAGTGATTTCTGATATAACGAATATTATAGCAATTATATTAATTGTTAAAAATAAATAAGCATAAGGTCAAGAGACTATGAGACACAAAAGAATTGTTCGTACATTTGGATGTGTATGAGATAGACACAATTCTTTAGTTAGTCTTGAATACGCATTCACAACTTAAGATATAAGGTCGGGCGCCTTTATCTTGTTAAAGTTGTAGATTCTTTTGTTAGCATTTAAGTGGGATCAAATGTGATATGATGAGTCTAAAATTATCGAAGTGTCTTTGGACAAAAGAATCTAGTGCACTGGGTGCATTGAATAGGATCACTGTAGAAAACTTTATCCGCAGCCGTCAGTGGATAAAAGTATTCGACTCAGACAATCAAAGAGTCTATCTCAATCTTGAGATAAATTATGGACTTATGGTTGCACACGTTATCATTTGAGCTGTCAATGAGTACGATTATATCGCATAGTCTATCCTCGATGATTTGGTTGTATTCACGTGTATATCGATAGAGGACGTCATTTATAGAAATGGACACCGTGACTGCATTTAACAAATGTTAGTAGAATACCATCATATGGATGTTTTGAGGTATTGGATATTTAAATCTTTACGTAAAGTTTTCAATAGTGGTTATTGAAACATGACTTCTGGACAAATCAAAATATCCAAGTTCGAAAACATGGTCATATGAGTAAATATGATAACTTTGAGAGCTATAGACGGTCTATGAGCTCTTGACGATTACTGGTATTTTTCACGATGATACATTTTCTCCATTTAGGTTATCTAGGGTACGAATTAATATGCTCACTTATTCTATCTTTATTTAAAAGTTCAATTTTAGTTCTTTAGTAGAATGAACTAAAATTAATGGATCGGACCAAAGTGAATCATTTGTTGATTGTGATTAGGTTGTGTCTATTGGAGCTTAAATTTATATAGCTCGCCAAGATTCCCAATCCACACAAACTTGAATGGATCACTAATTATATACTACCGGATCATTTATTTGATCCATCTTATAGAATTATTTTTGGAATTCTTTCCAGAAGTTTTGAAAGGTGTGTTCTTATGTTCGATCAAGACACGCGGTAACTCGTCAAAATACCTGGAATGGGCGGCCAAGGGTGTGTGATCCCTTGGGCGGCCCTAAGGGATATTTTTAACATCCCGTAAATATATTGATAATATAATTAGCACATTTATTTAAATGGAGCTGTCAAATTATATTAAATATATTTATTTAAAGGCATATGGACTTGTTTCTTTTCGTAAGAATGGGTCTAGTTCACATGTGGACTTTTTGTAGAAGTCCAATGAGATTAATAAAATGGAAAAATAAAATTTGGCCCATGCCAAAAAGGGTGGGCGGAAATGGCTAGATAAATTAGCCAATTATTTTGTTTTATTTAATATTTAATTAAATGGTAATTAGTTGATTATTTAATTAATTGTTTAATTAAAAGTCAAATTACTTTTCTACTAAAAAATTGGATTCCTATTTTCATACTATTGATAATAGTATGATAAGAATCAAAAACCTTATTTGATAAGTGATAGACAATTGGAATTGTCTATCAAATCAAATTAGGAAAAGTTTTTGATATTTATCAAAACTCTAAAATTGACTTTTAAGTCACTTTTAGAAAAGTTTTAATAAGCCACTAATTCTTATTTATCCTTAATAATTATTGGATAATATACTTTGAAGTTGGGATATGATTGAACTCTTGGATTGATAGGTTTTTGGGTGAAACACAAACCCTCCAAGAAGGAGGATTCGGCCACCCTATATATACTATCAAAGGGGAGTTCGGCCAAGAGAGGTTTTTTAATGCAATTTTGGTGTATTTTGTAAGCTTTTGGAAGCCAAGAAAAATAGCCAAAAATCCTAGCAAATTGTGAGAATTCGCCCGAGAGAAAAGAGAGAAAGAACAATGTGTTCTTCGTTTTTCTCAGGAGGGTTTTGAGTGACTAACGAAAAAGAAAAGTTTTTTGTTTCTCATCCTCAGGTACACAATTCAAAGAAAGGGATTCCACACTCCAAGGTGATCCACATTCGTGAAGGATTGGAAGATCTTGCGGTTCATAATCGACGCAATCAAGCCTCACGTAATGCAAAAGGTAAGTTACCTTTTATTATATATTTAATTAACTTAAGATCTCTTTTGGAAAAAATTTTAAAACGTACCAATGCAAAAATATTTATTTTTTGCGCATATCGCTGTGCCGTACTCGCCGTTTTTCCTACAGGCTCATCGATTCGATCATGACTGTTCAACTAAAAGATTATGGCTCGACCATGTCGCTCGACCCTGGGTGACGACTCGACTTTAAGTTTTGACTTATTAGACCTCAACTGGTAAACGAAGCCGCAACCATCAGACTTTAAATTTAAAGTTTGATAGACCAAGTCAAAGAGGCAATCATATCCTCCTTGATTTGGGCCAAAATAGCAGGGAGGCTGATCCACCCACCAACAGATGGATCACCCCCTATAGAACCCAACCCTAGGTGAGGGTTCACGATTTTATTCTCATTCTCATGCATTCTGAGCAATTACTAAATTTTCTTAACTTTTTAAGTTGCATAATTCCCGAGAATTACCGTTTCTAAGCGAATTCCGACCATCAGCATACACTGTTTATACACGATTCCGATCGTCTCGCATTCGTACTTTCTACCATCAGCAGTCTATACTCAAGAAGTATACTTTATTGGTGTTTATTCGCTATTTTCATTCGATTTATCATAATTGGACGAATTTGAGCGTCAGCGTGTATTTGGCCGGCACCGCCTTGGTATCCAAATACTCCATCGACCTCATGACTCTAGTTTTGTAGGTTGTAGTGTTCCGATCTTTATCCTACCATTTTCGTGGTCTATAATAGTAAGATATCTCTTTATTGTCTACTAACATGCATTACCATACTTATATAATAAATTAATTTATTGTAATCATATAGTGCAATTATCATCCTTTCCAATTCTTAATTAAACTTAGGATTATTCATTGTAGTCTGATACAATTCAAACTAAGTAAGTTAAAAGCCTTTCACATATATAAAATAATAATAATAATAATAAAATAAAAAATTTTGTTTAACAAATTTCATTAGTATTAGTTAAAGAAAGGGATATTATTAAAATCTCCTTATAGTTTGGTGTATTCATCAAAATTCCTCATCTAGTGTTATTTTTGGCTAAAATCCCCCTTGTAGTTTGGTGTATTCGTCAAAATTCTCCCTACCGTCAGTTTTAATTACCAAAATATCATTTACCGTTATCTTTTCAGTTAGGCATATTATTAAAATACCCCTATAATTTGATATATTAGTCAAAATCTCCCCATAATTTCATTTATGGTCAAATCTCCCCCATAGTTTCATTTTATAGTCAATTTTCCCCCTACCGTCAGTTTTAATTACTAAAATACTTTTAACCATTAACTTTCTGTTAAAAACTTTAGGGCACCAAGGGTATAAAGGTAAATATATATATATGTATTAAATTAAAATATTTTAATTTATGATATTAATAAATCTCTACCGTCCATAATATGATAACATTAGAGATCAAATATAAAATATTAAAAATTAAAAAAAAAAGTTGGATATCTGTCGTCCATAGATGGACGGTGGAGATCATAAACACAATTTCTTTAAAAAGAAAATTACAAAAAAATTTAAAAAAAATTAAAAATAAAAAGATAGATCTCCACCATCCATCTCCATATTATGATGGACATTAGAGATCAAATTTAAAATATTAAAAATTAAAAAAAGTTGGATCTCCACCATGCATAAATGAACGGTGCAAATCATAAATACAACAATTTTTTAAAAAAATTACCAAAATTTTTTTTAAAAAATAAAAATATTGATCTCCACGTCCATCTTCATATTATGATGGACATTAGAGATCAAATCTAAAATATTAAAAGATTATAAAAAGTTGGATCTTTACCGTCCACCTATGGAAGGTGGAGATCATAAGCACAAATTTTTAAAAAACAATTACAAAAAAATTTTAAAAAAAAATATGGATCTCTACCGTCCATCTCCATATTATGATGAATATTAGAGATTAAATTTAAAATGTTAAAAAAATTAAAAAAAAAAAAAGTTGGATCTCCACCCTCCATAGATGGACGGTGTGGACGGTGGAGATCATAAACACAAAAAAATTTTAAAAAAAATTACCAAAATTTTTAAAAAATTAAATTAAATTTTTTTAATAAAAATAGATCTCTACGGTCCATCTCCATAGATTGGTAGTAGAGATTATAAACACAAAATATTTTTTAAAAAAACACATAAAAAATTAAAAATTAAAAAATAGATTTCCACTGTCCATCTCCATAGATTTTAAATTTTTAAATTGTTTAATATTTTATATTTGATCTCTAATGTCATCATATTATGGACGGTAGAGATTCATTAACATTATAAATTAAAATATTTTAATTTTATATATATATATATATATACCCTTGGTGCCCTAAAGTTTTTAACAAGAAAGTTAATAGTTAAAAGTATTTTAGTAATTAAAACTAACGGTAGGGGGAAAATTGACTATAAAATAAAATTACGGGGGGGATTTTGACCATAAATGAAACTATGTGGAGATTTTAACTAATACATCAAATTATAGGGGGATTTTAATAATATGTCTAACTGAAAAGTTAACAGTCAAAGTCAATGATATTTTAGTAATTAAAATTGATAGTAGGGGGGATTTTGACGAATACACCAAAGTACAGAGGGTATTTTAGCTAAAAATAAAAACTAGAGGGGATTTTGACAAATACACCAAAATACATGAGGATTTTAATAATATCCCTTAAAGAAAAGATGGAAAATAAGATCTTTTGAATAACCATTGATTCTAAAATTTTCAATTTTATAGAAAAGAAACCAAGTTAATCCAGGATATAGAAAATTAAGTATAATATTGATTCGAAATAATATCACTACATAAAAATGATATATTTACCACGATTTTTTACCGCTAATAAATATAAATTTTTTTAAACCTTTTGCTGCATATTTCAAGTCTTTTACTGTGAATGTTTCGCAGTAAAAAGATTTTTACAACAGTTATTACATGCAATAAAAAATTTTACCACAATAATATTTACGTATTCTTTTACCGCGGATTATAACATATTTTTTTCACGGTAGATGATCACTTTTTTTTAGTGCATTAAGGATATATTTTCTTAAAATTATTCAACTATTGGGTTGTGACAATTAACATAGTAATTCATCCATAGAAACAATTTTTAATGACATGGATGCAATAAACATAATATCCATAATAATCAGTAATTAATATTGAGGATTTAACTCAAAATGTAACTCTACATAGTGTCAAATGACTAAAAACTTTTACATAATAAACATATATCTTATTGAACAAATCATTTATTTATATAATATTATATTAGATAAATTACAGCGAACTTATCTAAAGTTTGCTATTTTACAAGCGGAAACAACTTTATAAAAAATTGACATTGAACCCCTCTGCCGTTACCGTTGACCGTTAAAGATAACCGTTGACCGTTTTAGAAGTTTAAAAAGACCAAAATACCCCTAATTAAAAAAATGACAAATTACATAAGCGGAAACAACTTTATGAAAAATTGATTAGTTAATTACATTCAACCTCCCTGAGGTTTAGCTAATTACACTCGGAATCAAAGTTTGCATTGATTGACACTAACCTCCCCTCACGTTAACTTTGACTATCAGAATAAACGTTGACTTTTGTCAAATTTATTAAATGATCAAAATACCTCTGTTAATTAATATTATCATTTTTTACTATTCATTAAAAAAAATTAATGGTGAAATCTAATCCGGATCTCCACCAAGAACAAAAAAAAAAATTTGAAGGCATTCATCGAACCCAGAAGGTTTCGAATTGAACCCTCTGGGTTCCACAAACCCAAAAGGGTTCGTTCTTGGGTTCGAAGAACGAACCCTGTTGGGTTCAAAAATGAACCCTGCTGACCGTTTTAGAAGTTTAAAAAGACCAAAATACCCCTAATTAAAAAAATGACAAATTACATATGCGGAAACAACTTTATGAAAAATTGATTAGTTAATTACATTCAACCTCCCTGAGGTTTAGCTAATTACACTCAAAATCAAAGTTTGCATTGATTGACACTAACCTCCCCTCACGTTAACTTTGACTATCAGAATAAACGTTGACTTTTGTCAAATTTATTAAATGACCAAAATACCTCTGTTAATTAATATTATCATTTTTTTACTATTCATTAAAAAAATTAATGGTGAGATTTAATCTAGATCTCCACCAAGAACAAAAAAAAAAAAAATTTGAAGGCAGAAGGGTTCGATCTCGAACCCAGAAGGGTTCGAAGAACGAACCCTTCTGGGTTAGAGATCGAACCCAGAAGGGTTCCAATCGAACCCTCTGGGTTCGTGGAACCCAGATCTGGGTTCCACGAACCTAGAGGGTTCGATTTGAACCCTTCTGGGTTTGATGAATGTCTTCAAAATTATTATTATTATTTTTTTGTTCTTGTCCATTATTGTTGATAGGCGGTGGAGATCCAATCTGGATTCCACCATTAATTTTGTTTTTAATTAATAGTAAAAAATTGATAATGTTAATTAATAGGGGTATTTTGGTCATTTAATAAAGTTGACAAAAGTCAACATTTGTTCTGACGGTCAAAGTTAACGTGAGGGGAGGTTAGTGTCAATTAATACAAACTTTGATTGCAAGTGTAATTAGCTAAACCTCAGGGAGGTTAAGTGTAATTAACTCAAAATTGATAGTGAACCCTCCTACCGTTACCGTTGACTGTTAAAGATAATCGTTGACCGTTTTAAAAGACCAAAATACTTCTAATTAAAAAAATTAAAAATTTTAAAAACAAGGACAAATTGCAATAAGATACCCTAACATTTGGTCATATTGCAATGAGATTGCACTTTTTCTTAAACTACAATAGAGTACCTCGGATAATTCTCAATTGGTCCCTAATGTAATATAAAATATCACTTTTTACTCTAATTTAATTTTTTAAACTCATATAGTCCCTAACTTTTTTAAAATACATTAATTTAATATCTATGACCAAAATTTTGACTGTCAAACCTAATATAAGGTATAAACTGGTCATTTTGTATTTTTATTAAATTATTAAATTAGAATGATACTTTACCCTTTAATTTTTTAATAACTTTATTTATTTCGATAATCTAATAAAATATTAATATACGTTATAAAAGTTTAATTTTTTTAAAAACACTTATAATAATTAAATAATAAAATAAACATGATAAAATTTATTGAAAATAAAAAATAAAAAAAATTAAAATTTAAAAATCTTAAAAGTAATATGATTTCTTAAAAATAAAATAAAATTTAAGATTAAATAATTATAAAACTCAAAATTTAGTAATCTTATACCCCCCATATATATATATAATGTATATATACTATATAATATACTCTAAAATATGTATATATATAATATTTTTAACATTTTAATTTTTTTTTGTTAAACTTGGAGTTTTTTAAGTATTTAATCTTGAATTTTATTTTTATTTTAATAAATGATGTTATTTTTAAATATTTTTAATTTTTAATAAATTTTGTTATATTTATTTTTTATTTAATCATTTTTAAGTGCTTCAAAAATAATATAAATTTTATAATAAATAACAATTTGTTATTGAGTTATCTAAAAGATTAAATTGTTCAAATGTAAAAATAGGTCAAATTTTTATAGTATTTTTATTTTTATTTTTAATAAATTTAATTATTTTATTTAATCTTTTTAAAGTGTTTTTAAAAAAATTAAATTTTTATAACGTATATCAATTTTTATTAGACTGTGAAATATGAAAATTGTTAAAAAGTTAAATGATAAAAACATCAATCTAATTTAATAATTTAATAAAAAATATAAAATTATCAATTTATACTTTATATCAGATTTGATCGTCAAAAGTTTTTAGTCATAAAGATTAAATTAATGTATTTTAAAAAGTTAGGGACCGAATGAGTTGAAAAGATAACAGTAGATCAAAAAGTGATATTTTAAAATATATTATGGACCAAATTGGTAATTATTCAGGGTACTCCATTGTAGTTTAAGTAAAAGTGCAATCTCATTGTAATATGACCAAATGTCAGGGTATCTTATTACAATTTGCCCTAAAAACAAAAGGTGAATTGAACTAAAGTTTCTCTTATTTTTTAAAAAAAATTTAAAAACAATAAAATTAATTAAAAAGGACAAATTAATTTAATTTAAACAATAAAATTAAAACAATAAAAAAATAAAATTGCACTAAAATTAAATTCGACCGTCCATCAATTTAATCTAGAAATTAGATTTCCATCAAGATTAAAAAAAAAAATTAAATTACTCAATAGATCCAATCTCCTACGATGAGGATTTTACTTTTTTAATTTTTTTTTTTTTATCTTGATGGAGATCTAATTTCCAGATTGTATCTCCACCCGAGATCTAATATGAGATTGGATCTCCATCTCCATTCAACCAAAATTTATTTTTTATTTTTTTTATTTGGGTAATTATCAATTTTGTCCCTAACTTTTGGGGAATCAATTTTTTAACGTAATTTCATTTATTGGTACCATGGGCCCTATGTTAAAAGACAGTTATGCCCTTGACTCTATTTAAATGAGTTAAAATTATAATTTTACCAATAAATTTTTAAATTTTTTTATTAATAATTAAAAGGTTAATATGGTCATTTATATTAATTTTTAAAAACTTTTAAAAAAAAATTCGTAACATCTCATTAAATATTTTTAAAAATTATAGTTTTAATTTTTTTTTAAAATTATATTTTCAAATGGGAGATCCATTTAAAAATATTTTTAAAATTTTTATTTTTAAAAAATTAATATAATATGATTATATTACCCTTCTAGTTATTAATAATATTTTAAAAAAATTTAAGGGTAAAATTGTAATTTTAATTCATTTAAATAGAGTCAAGGGCAAAACTGTCTTTTTAACATTTTCAGTTAGTTTGACTGTTAAAAAATTAGTTAAAGGGATTTACGAAAACTAAGGGCCCAATGGTACCAATAAACGAAACTGAGTTAAAAAATTGATAATTCCCCAAAAATTAGGGATCTAATTGATAATGGCTCTTTTTATTTTTATAATTGTTATTCTTTTTAAAATTTTTTTTTTTTAATATGATCTCCATTTTCCATCAATATTGATGAACGGTGGAGATTCATTAAAAAAAAATTTTGTTGATTTTAATTTTTTTTCAAAAAATAAGAGAAACTTTAATGCAATTCACCCTTTATTTTTTAAATTTTAAATTACTTTAATTAGGGATATTTTGCTCTTTTTGAACTTTTAAAATGGTCAACGGTTATCTTTAACGATTAACGATAACGGCAGGGGCGTTCGCTGTCAATTTTTTATAAAGTTATTTCCGCCTGTAAAATGGCAAACCTCAGGTAGGTTCTCTGTGATTTGTTCTTTTATAATTAAGGGCATTTTGGTCTTTTAAAACTTTTAAAACGGTCAACGGTTATCTTTAACAGTCAACGGTAACAAGCAGAGGGATTTGCTGTCAATTTTCCATAAAATTGTTTCTGCCTGTAAAATGATAAACCTCGGATAGGTTTGCTGTAATTTGTCATTTTTAATTATGGGTATTTTGGTCTTTTTGAACATTTAAAATTGTCAACGGTTATCTTTAATGGTCAACGGTAACGGTAGAAGGGTTCGCTATCAATTTTCATAAAGTTATTTCCGCCCATAAAATAGCAAATATCAGGTAGGTTCAATATAATTTGTCCCATTATATTTGGAAAATATAATTGGAAATCTGGCTTTAGTCGATATTTTTTTCACTTCCTTCTCCTTTTTCTATAACAGGAGTTCGGAGAGAAAAAAGAGATAAATGGATTCTACAATGTCTTAGAGAAAAAACCAACTCAGCTTTCAAATCAGTATATTTCTTTTTTCATTTTTGTTTCTTATTATTAATAATAAGTATATTTAGATCTAAATTTTAAATAAGTATTGTGAAGTTGTCTTGTAATATCAACAATTTCTTTGTAAATTTTTCCTACTTTTAATCCTTTACATATTAAAGACAATGATTTTTTAAAGAAAAATTTAACTAAAAAAATTTGTGCATAAGCAATGTTTACTACATATATTGTTAGAAGACAAAAACTAAGCAGACCATTAATTACTTGTTATTATAGTTTGATCTCAGGAATTGAGGTATACTACAGACACTTGACAAAGTTGATTATTCAAAAATTTTATTTTTATTTTTTTTATAAGAGAAACTGTGTTGCTAATTACAATTTCTTTAATTTTTTTTTTCAATCAGGATAATCTCCATGTTATGCCAGTAAATTAGAGAAGAAGCATATTCTGATCGATGCAACAAGGTATGACAACTTTGACGTATTTTATCATCTTCTGGCCTAGCTAATTTATTTAAACAAAGATTCATATTAATTTGATAATTGTTTATTGCTTATTTAAAAAAAATTAATAATTGCAAGAATTGTAAATAATTCCATTAGATTTTAATTTTCTTGATCTAGTAACCTAGAATTTTCTAGTGTTCCAACTATTTTAATTAAATTTAAAGACAAGCTTTCATATAATAAATGTTTTTTTTGAAATCTTCACATTATAAATCTTAATCGTTAACATATATATAACTTCCCAAATTGAAATTCTCCAAAAAAAAAAAAAAAATAGTGGGGTCTTTTATTTTTTTATTTTACTTAATATTTAATGAGTGTGAACTGGACCATTAATTTTTTTTAAGTTGTCAAACAACTTAAAAATTATAAAAAATAAATTAAAAGAAAAAGGTAAAAAATTATGACGTTTCACTTAATTCCAAAGTTTTGGATTATATTTAAAATATTCTCTTTCAAAATTATTTTCCCAATATTTTCAATTTATCATAATTTTATATAATACATTTTCCTTTCTTTTAATTTATTACTGATAATAAATAACTTTAAAAATAAAATTGTTCAAATTATGTAGAGTTAATATCATCACTTTCAACACCATTATTAAACGTTTAATTTTATTTTAAGACAAAATAAAAAAAATTATTTTTACATCATCATTTATCATATTTTAATCATAAATAAAATCTTATCAATATTACATAAAAAAAGGTTTATGATTTGTTAAATTATTTATCTTCTGATATTTTTATTTTATAAAAATAAATAAATTGACACTATTTTTAGAGGTGAGAAAAAAAATATGTTCAGTTTTCAATAAAATTCAGAACTAATCAATCTTCAAATAAAATTAAAGGGACCTCTAACTATATAACTTAATTAATCAATAACGTATTATTTTGACTCCTTAATTTGTTTAATTTTCGTAATAAAAAAAAATTGTTTAATTTTCTGCGAAGCCTTATATCAAGCAATTCAAGAGTTTGTGTGTGCATATTCATATTAAATTATGTTTGGGTATAAGTGTTTATGCGATGATAAGTACTAGATATGTTTTCATTTAGCCTTTTAGATCTGCTTTTTAACCTTTTTGGTTTTACAAATCTTGTTGATCAATTACATTGACTACACTGCTATTTGTAGCAAATTAAATGTCAATTAATTAGGGGCATAAATCCATTCAATCTTATTTTGGATGAGAATTAATTAAACTCAAATGTGAAAAATATAATGTCTTAGAATGCGTTTATGATTACTATAATTTATGAAATAATCACTTATTTCATTATTCAAGATCCAAAAAGTGTTTGGTAAATTAATTAAAAGTTGATTTTTTTTTCTTACGTTGTTTTTATAAATATGATATCAGAAAAGTAACTTAATAAATAATTAACTTTTAATTAATTTATCAAACACTTTTTGGATCATAAATTACAACAATTTCAACCGCACCCTTAATGTGGTACTCTCTCAAGCCTACTTGATACATGTATAGAGGTAGACTCTACAATATATCTATAAGGAAACAAAAAAAAGGTAGGGCGAAATTCATTTTGATCCTTATCTTTTATTGAAATATTATTTTTTGACCGGTGTTTCATTTTTTAGTTCGTGTGGTTCCTAACTTTTCAAAAATCCATCATTTTAGTCCATTTGACCAAATTTTTGATAGTCAAATATGATAGAATATGTACATTGACCATTTTACCATTAACTTTAAATGTTTAAATTAAAAATATGATTTTACCCTTTATTTTTTAAAATTTAACAAATTAACTTTAACTTGTACATCCAACAAGAATCTAACAAGTATCAAAAAAAAAAAAATTACAATTTATAAGAAAAGTATTTAAATATTAAAAATAATTAAATTAATTAATTAACACTAAAATTAAAATCTTTAAAAAAATAAAAAAAAATCAGTACAATAATAATTAATTTATGAAAATTCAATAATTCAAAATAACAATTCAAATTCAAATTAAAATATAAAAAATAAATTTTATGTATGAAATAAATTATAATAGATTAAAAATAAAATAAACTATTAAAGTAAAAAAAAAAAATTTTTAAAAAAAAGTCAAGAAATGGGGCATTATTATTTAAAATTTATAAATTATTATTTTTAAAAATAAAATAAATTATTAATGTAATTATTAAAGTATTTTCTAATTATTTTTAAAAACTATTTTTTTTCTATTTTTTATTTTTTAATTATTATTATTCTATTTTTTTAATTTAATTTTTATTTTAAAATTTTAATTTATTTTTTAACTTTAATTTTTATTTATATGTTTAAAGACTGAAATACCCCTAACATCATTAATTTTGACTAATAATTAATTAATAGAAGGACTAAATTAATAGATTTATAAAATATTAGAGATTAAATGAATTAAAAGTGAAAATATTAATTAAAAAGTAATAATTTAAAAAAATTTAGGAATCAAAATAGTTTTTGTCCAAAAAGGTGTCGTATATTATCAACTCAAACATTTGAAACATAATAATAAGTGTGTGATCTCACACGTGTACATTTTTTAAAACTCATTTATAGTTTGATAAAGATGAATTTAAAGTTGGGAGTGTTTGTTTTTCAAAATAAGGAAGTTGGGTTCTTTTTTTCTTCTTTTCATTACTTGTTAGTTGATATGGATTGTCGTTTTGTAACCAAAACCATGAATGAAACGCTCGCCAAATCGAAGGACACCTTTTAGCTATCATGCAACAACTGACTATGTAGTCCTTACACGTGTAAGCTTGAATCTCTTTTAACTTGCTGACGTGATCATCAACACGTGTGTTCTGCATGCAGTAACTTACACTTTTGTTGTTTTCCCATTTTTAGTAGAACTTTTTTAATAATTTTCCGTCTTTTAACGCCGTCCGCTCCACATTGTCTAATCTAAGTTGTTTTGAGGATTGTAATAAAGTATTTTGATATTTAATTATATTATAATAAAATTATAAATTTAATTTTAATTATATATTAATACTCTATTATTAGTTGACTCATTAAAAAATAATTATTAACTAAAAATTTTACATTAAAAAGATAAAAATAACTCTGGTTAAAAATTAAAAAAATAATTTAAATGGATCTGTTAATTTAAAAAAAATTAAATTTTTTAAATTTTATTAATAATTAATATTATTTTTTTATTTTTTAATCAGAGGTATTTTGTCATTTTAGGTAAAATTTTTTGTTAAACCGCTACTTTTAACTAAGTCAACTAACGATAGAGTACTAATGTGTAAATAAGGTTAAACTCACGATTTTATTACAATAAGGCCAAACGTTAGGATACTCCATTTAATTCGCTCTTGTTTCAAACATCCGCTTTAATTACTTTGACGAATGCATCAGAATCCTTAGTGTCTTTTTACTATTTTTCTATTTTGTATTAGTGAATTCAAAGAATAAAATTAGTGAAAACGAAAATAATTTACATATTGAAAATATAAAACAAAGAGAATATATATGAAGATGAAAATGAGTCTTATATTGAAAAAAAATAAAAATAAAAAATAAAAAGAGGAATAGTATTTTGGATTATAAAACTTTCTATTAATGAAGTTTTTGACCAAAATAAATAAATTGTTGATTGTCTAATGTTAGTAACTAGTAAGTCTAAAAGAGTCAAAAAATTCTTTTGAGTTAAAAAATTCTTAGAAGTGTGTTATATCAATAAATTACTTTTATTTTTCTTTATTTTTTTAAAAAGGGTTTAATAAGGTTATAGTTTCTATATATGGTAGCATTTATTTTGTGGATTAAAAATTAAAATTTTTGTAGCATCACATTAGTGTCGACACTTATTTATAAAAAGAATGAAATTAAAAAAAAGAAAGAATGAAATTGATGTAGGACACATTGTGGGTTTTTGCAGAGAGGCAAATGATCTTCGATTTGAGTCTATAATATATCGATGGAATCATATCGATGAGCCCTATACATTTTACAGAAGTTTACCCCCGTATCCACTCTCAATATATTTTTTCCGAATTCAATTGTTTTCACATTCTTTTTACAATTTTCATTTTAGGCATTTTTTTTCGGATCCTAATAATTTTTATTAGAAATTTTAACTTTTAGTAATTTTCCGTTTAATTAGTTCGTTTAAGAATGCTCTTTTAGATTTTGGAAATAACTCAAATTTTCCTTTTTTTGGTAAATTTTGAGATTTTCGTGTTGTAGTTAATTTAGGAATCGCGAATCCTAGTGGAATCCGCAGTTGTTTTCTATTAAATCAGGATCCGGTTATTCATTGTAACTTTTTGATTATTTTAATGATATTCATTCCTTTGGAGCAAAATTTGGTCATGGATTAGGCTATCTATCCACTTTTGCTTAGTCAAAAATCATTAAATTACGACAAAACCACAACTTCACTCGATCAAAGTTGAGACTTTTGTTCGAGACTTAACAATAAGTCTCGACCAAGTCTCTGGCCAAGACTGAAGTCTTCAAGATAAGTCTTAGCAAAGTCTTCGCCTTTGTCAAGGTTTAATATTAAGTCTCGACCAAATCAGAGACTTATTTATGACTTTTTTTTTTCCATTTTTTTCAGATTTGCTTTCTCACTTCTATTTTTGTTTTGTTTTCAAATTTGTTCTCTCTTTTCTTTTCTTTCCTTTATTTTTTTTTTTGGGTTTCTAAATCAACTTTCTCTCTGTTCTTATTGTTCTGGTTTTCAGATTTACTTTCTCTAACTTTTTTCGTTTTGAATTCAAGAAAGTATACTATGTAGAGGGAAATAGGATACTTTTGTCCAAAATCCTTTTAGGTGGTAAAAACACTCAAATTATTATGTTGGTGATAGTTACAAAAATCAAGCACCAATAGGTACTATTAACAAAAAAAAAAAAAAAAACACTATTTAGAAAAGCTTTGACATAAAAAAAATCATTTGACCAATAAATATGCTGTACTAAACGAAGATTATATCACTTATTAAAATCAATCAGTTTACAGAGTTGAGATTAGCCGTATGTCTGTCATACTCATAAATATAAGATTGCAGTTCGAGTTAGGACCTCCTTCGATGCCTTTCAAAAGTTGGAATAGTTAAAAAGAATGTTAGTCTACAGCTTTAGTCGTTTATGTGCCTTTGACTACCAGATCCAATCAAAGGATTGCCAAAGACGAGTAACATTGGAAGGCGAATTGTCCTACAAAACTTATGAATGAGTAATATCATTTGATGGTATGAGTCATGGATCCCCTTAGCAGACACGTTCACCTCCAATATCCATTGTAGCTTTGTCCACTCTATCTTTAACATTAGACCTTGATTAGCCTATTACTTCTGGAAGTGTCATCCCCAGATGATTCTGTCTATAATTACGTCACAGTTCTAGAAGCTTGATTCTTCTAGTGGACTTTTGCCTACAAGTGTTGCTTCTAATACTAGTGTGTTTTGTTCTTCACCATCAGTCCTCTCTCGGGACCCCAGGACATTGGCTTCCATCAACAATGGACTATTAAGGATCACATCCTGCGCATATTCTATATATAGCCTGCAACTGATTCAGCTTCCGCTTTTGGAAGATCAAATGACACTCGATTAGTTTATGCTAGACGAGAAATGAGGAGTATAACCAATACAAGGAAACAAGGAAATACCAAATCATATATACTTTTACGACAGACAGTCTTACTCAAATTACGAGAATCTATACATATTAGTACAATATGACGTGGTTGATAATTTTTGTAACTTTGATGTGATTATTTTATAGATAATGAAGTTGTTATTATATTAGTAAAGGGAGAGGTTAAATTTTTTATTTTAATGAAATTACTTATGAGTTTCGCGTCAAATAGGTTCTGAGAATACCTCTCTTTGATAAAGCTTACTCCACGCCCGACTCGTTACGATAATGATGGTTTGGATTGCGAACTAGGGTAGGGACGGGGTACCTCTCCACGACCTAAAAATGACCCATTGACATCCCTATGTAATATCACTTCCTTTTTCTTTTTTTCTAAAAAATAATTATTACAATATGGGGATTGAGAGAGAGATATAAGTGATTATTTCATACTAATGAATCAACCTGATCTCGTCACGTAATTAAATTATTTTAGGGTGTGTGTGAGATTACTGTAGTTTATGAAATAATCACTTATTTCATAATCCAAAATTCAAAAAGTATTTAGCAACATTAATGAAAAGTTGATTATTTGTTAAGTTGTTTCTGTAATATTACATTTCTAAAAACAATTTAAGAAATAATAAATTTTTAATTAATTTATCAAACACTTTTTGGATTATAGATTATGAAATAATTGATTATTTTATAAGTTACAGCATTCCCAAATGCATCCTTAATCTCCTAAAATCTGGCTGAAATTGCAACAAAAAACATTTAAGAAAAAAAATTATTTTAGCCAATAGAACAGTTATACCAACCATATCATAATACTTCTCAACTGGGTTATGAATATCAAATTACAAGTTCATAATTAATAAATCCATAACATTAGAAGAAAAAATAAAAGTTAAAAAGAAAATTGCCTTTGTCAAAAAAAAAAAAAGAAAAAAAAAAAAAAATTGCCACCCAATTAGGTCAAAATATCTGTCCATAGGCACATAAACCATACTCGCATCTATCAGGTCACTCAAGAAGACGTCCGTTAACGTTAAATGCTGGGTAGATGTGGAGTTTAAAAGTAACTCATTATAGTTAGTTTTTTATTCAGAAAAAAAGAAAAGAAAAGAAAAAGTCCACACCACTGGTCTATAAATTCAGCTGTTCATCAATATTTCCCAGTGCAATTCATCTAAAAACCCTCGTCTTTTTGGTTTCTCTTCTTATAAATTATGAATTCTTTTTTCTGGGTTCATTTTCTCTTCAAATTTTGTTTCTTCACTGTCACCATCACACCAATTTCCTGTAATTATCAAGCCCCATTTTTACAGGTATTATGAACACAGTTAAGCTTAAACCAACCATGTTTTTCTTCAAAATTTTGTCAACCTTTCATCGTCCATATTAATCTGTAAAGAATTCCCATGAAAACTCTCTGCACTCACTGTATCAGTAAATACATAAATTTCCAGATTAAATCTTTGAACACCCAAAAAGCATTTGTTGTTTTGAGTGCAATTTGTGTTTGTCAACACATCAAACTTATAACTTTTGTTTTCTCTTGAAAAAAAAAAAAAAAAAAAGGGCTTGAAAATGTTGAAAGGAGTAAACAACTTCAAGTTCTACAATTTCGGGGAAGTTCCATTTAGCGGAGTGAATCTGACCGCTAAGCGGTACAACGACGCGATAGACGAGGAAATCTACGGCTCCGATGAGTTCCGGATGTTCGGGTACAAGATCAAACGGTGCCCGAGGACCCGCAGCCACGACTGGACCGACTGTCCCTACGCTCACCGCGGTGAGAAGGCGCAGCGCCGCGACCCCCGCATGGTGCCATACTCCGCCATCGCCTGTCCGGGGTTTCGATTCGGGAAATGCCACAGGGGCAACTCCTGCGAGTTCGCTCACGGCGTCTTCGAGTACTGGCTCCACCCAGCCCGGTACCGTACACGTATATGCAATGCGGGCCATTTATGTCAACGTAAGGTCTGCTTCTTTGCTCACACGGCGGAGCAGCTCCGCCCCGAGACCAGACACAGGTGTCATTTCGTGTACCAGGGGAGAATGGGCGGCGGAGATCATCAACATCAATATTATCAAAATCAACAGAATCAGGATTTGATGGAGAGTTGGTCATCGGGTGGTCATGGAGAGAGTGTCAGTGCCACCTCAGGTATGGCAACGGAGTCGCCCTCTTCGGTACCAGCGGGGTGGCCAGAGTACCGTTACGATTACGAAGAGGTTGAGGAGGTTTTGAAGAGCATGAGAGTATTGCAGATCAGCGATAATGGTGGTGGTGGTGAAACTGAACAAGTGAAGAGAAGTAGTGATGCTGATGCTGGTGGGATTGCGGTGTCGGATTTGGATTTACTACATATTGCATGGATCTCGGATTTGGTGCAGTAAATGTTAGATAATACCTAGAGAGAGAGAGAGAGAGAGTGGGTATATTTTACTGTACTTGCTTTGATAGTGTAGTACTATCTTATCTAATGTAAAAACTGTAGTTAAAGTGAGTGTTTGTATTTCTTTTGTTCATGTCTCTTATTATTATGTTTAAGTGTGACTTCACATGTACCTGTTGTCTCGTGTAGTCATCTGTTGTTCTCTCTCTATATATTTACGGTAATCTATGTAAGTTTTATTTACGTCAATGCTCTCCCCTAAATTCTCCTATGCATTTCTATCGTGATATTTAACAAATGATTTATCAACCAAATGTTTATTTATATATAATGGTTCTTTAATTAATGAAAATCTTATATTAGACAGTTCAAATTTTTAATTAAATTTCATGCCCAAATGAGCATTAGGTTTGGTCTCTATAGTCTTTTATTTGTTTTATTGAATCCTTTATACAAAGAGTCAATTCTCAATTAGAATTTATAGTAGAGTTTTATAAAATGTAAATAAGGAAACACAACCAGTAATGCAAATCATGCCACTGTCTAGGACCAGCATCAGTTAGTATTTATCGGATTAAATCTAAAAGTTTAAAGAAGTAAAAAAAAAAAAGATCTAGAAAACAAAGAAATTGAAACAGACTGATGGGCTATCAAAATAGAGTCTTGCAATTATGTTAGTGAAAATCCTAAATCTAAGATGACCGTCAAATATTAATAGAAGTGCATTTCACAAATTTATAGCTTTGGTTTTTATGATTCTGTTGAAGCATTGAAGAAGCAAATCAGCTTCTATGTAGATTAGGCAAAAAAAAATTACAATCCCTTAGTTAAGAAAAAAAATTATAGCTTGGAAACTGTTTTGGTTGTTCAAAAAGAGGCTTAATAGTATCAAATTAAAAGATCATATTGAATCAAAAGAAGGTCACTCTAAGACATATTGTATCAAATTTCATGTGGTTGCTTCACCATGGAAAGCTCCTAACTAGCCAGCAGAGGTGTGTTAGAGGGCTGGCAGATTCAGCGGAATGCTATAACTATGGAGCAGGGTTTGAAGACCTAACCCATTTGTTCAGAAGTTGCCCTGATGCGAAGAAGATTTGGGAGAGCTACTGCCATAATTCCACCAAGTCTGCTGGGTTTTCTGCAGATTGGGAGCAGTGGATAAGTAGCAATCTTGCTGAGAAAAAAAAACAGTTTTTGGGCTGGGACCTAGTAACATCATATTTATATGGACTCTCTGGTTCATATGGAAATGGCGATGTGCTAAAATTTTTGATGACAGGTTTTGTATGCCTTTTAATGTGAGGAAACACATTTTTAGGAATGGATTGATAGTTGCAAAGGGAAGGATGTGAAAAACAATATAACAATTGAGTTGATCTCTTGGCAGCCTCCTACTAATGAGTGGGTGAAGATCAATGTTGATGGAAGTATGAAAGGTAAGGCTGGTGAGATTGCTGCAAGGGGGGTGGTGGTGATAAGACATGATCAAAGTAGATGGCTGATGGGTTTTAGCTCCAAAATTGGCAGAGGAACTGTTATTGAAGCAGAGGTTTGGGGTATCTTCTTCAGCCTCCAGAATGCGTGGGATCATGGGTACAAGAAAATCATCCTTGAATGTGATTCTAAGAGTGGGATTGATTTGATCAAAAGTAGTAATGTTGTCAACCATCCTCTTTACAGCATTATTACTAGCTGTAAAAGACTCATTAATAATAACTGGATTTGTAAGATTGAGCATGTTTTTAGGGAGAGCAACAAAGTTGCTGATTTGTTAGCTAAGAGGTGTTAGTGATCAACAATATTCAGCTGAGATGATTCAAGGAGAGGCTGCACCTACAAGTCAAGATGAAACTGCAGCTACAAATGCAACTGCTATAGCTACTGGTGCAGCCTCAGCTAGAATATCAACACAGAAACACAACTCTAGATTTAGGAGGAACAATCAGTTAGGAGTTGGTTAGTTTTTTGTTAGATTCTGTTAAATCTGTTAGTAATTATTTCCAGTTGTTTGATCACACAATAGTGAAGCTTTCACTATTGTATTATTATTGAATTTTGCTCATTGAAATA
Source organism: Xanthoceras sorbifolium (assembly GCA_003430845.1). Taxonomy (NCBI): domain Eukaryota; kingdom Viridiplantae; phylum Streptophyta; class Magnoliopsida; order Sapindales; family Sapindaceae; genus Xanthoceras; species Xanthoceras sorbifolium. The sequence goes on from CM010611.1 coordinate 17,155,587, forward strand.
CAGAGGAAAATTCTCTCAAATTGCTTTTATATTTTTCTGTTATTTAGTTTCTTTTGTGTGTGATTCAGGACATCCTTGAATCTTATTAAGAGGGGTCAGGATTTGGATGTGGGAATGTTGCTTTTAGAGGACCCACCCTCCTATATTTTGAATACTTTATTGGATGATGTTAGAGGTGTAGCTACAAGCAGGGATTTGCCTGCTGCTAGCTAGGCTTTGTTGGGTTGTTACCCTCCGCAGTACCAAAAAAAAAAAATTGGATAATGCACCTTTAACGTAATAAATTATATAATAGTAAATATCAACTAGCCAGTTAGCTCGGTTAGTAAGATCTCTTATGGTAGTTATACATGAGATCTTGAATTTTAAGAAGGCTTTATTTTAGTTATTATTATCAGATTAAATGAACGTCTTTTATTAATAAATCAGCCGAGAGTAAACTTTAAAAATTTGAAATTAATGACAAAATCCAAAATCCATAATATAAGGGGTAAGTATCACTTTGTGGATCGCAAGGTGACTTTGGAAGCCAACTCCCTGCTGGACCAGCTCTTTACAACGGAGGAAGTTAAAATTGCGATCGACCAAATGCATCCCACGAAGGCTCCAGGTCCTGATGGAATGCCTGCGCTTTTTTTCCAAAAATACTAGGATGTAGTTGGGAAGGATGTAACTAAGGCATGTCTTGACTGTCTGAATGGTTCAACCACTGTGGAGAGTCTCAATGGTACATTGATTGTTTTGATTCCAAAGATTAAAGATGCGAAGCGAGTGAGTGAGTTCCGTCCCATCAGTCTTTGCAACGTAATCTACAAAATTATTGCGAAGGCTTTCGCTAACCGTCTTCGATTAGTGCTGGGAGACATCATTTCCGAGAATCAGAGTGCCTTTGTGTCTGGTCGCCTCATCACGGACAATGCTATTATTGGATACGAATGTCTTCATATCCTCAAGAAGAAAGCGAAGAGCAAAAATGGTTTTTTAGGGCTGAAACTAGACATGTCTAAGGCGTATGATAGAGTTGAATGGGGGGTTTTTAAAGAGTGTGATGTTGAAGCTTGGATTCTCAGTGGCTTGGGTTCAAAAGATTATGAAGTGTGTTACCTCGGTGTCATACTCTTTCTTGATCAATGGTCATTCTAAGGGCTTCCTGAAACCTTCAAGAGGTTTAAGGCAGGGTGATCCGCTTTCGCCCTTCCTCTTTCTTCTCTGTGAGGAGCGTTTATCGAGCCTCCTGCGTACGGCAGAAAATGATAATGCTCTCCATGGTATTAGATGCGGGCGACGAGGCTCGAGAGTGTTGCACCTTTTCTTCACCAATGATAGTCTTCTCTTCCTGAAGGCGAATATAGAAGAGTGTTATGAGATTCGAAGGATTCTGGGCCTTTATGAAGTTGCTTCAGGTCAAGTTATTAATTTGGAGAAATCAGCTGTTTGTTTCAATGATAAAGTGACTGCTGTGGTTAAAGATAAGTTGAGATTCATTTTAGGTGTTAGAGTGGTAGATGGGCATGGTCACTACTTGGGTCTGTCGAGCTTTGTGGGTCGATCTAAGAAAGCCATCTTTAGATCGATTAAAGATAGAGTTTGGAGGAAATTGAAAAATTAGAAAGGTAACTTGTTCTCTTCTGCAGGTAAAGAAGTGCTCTTGAAGGCCGTCATTCAAGCTATTCCAGCTTATACGATGAACCTTTTCAGACTTCCTGGCTCCCTAATTTCTGATCTTCACCAATTGATGGCCCATTTTTTGTAGGGTAGTACCAATTCGACGAGGAAAATCCATTTGTGTAAATGAAATTATTTATGTGATAATAAAATTGATGGAAGTCTTGGGTTCAGGAATCTGTTGCTCTTCAACAAGTCTCTCCTCGTTAAGCAAGGCTAGAGACTCCTTACCAATCCAGATTCCCTTGTGGCAAAGATTTTGAAGAATATTTATTCCTAACTTTTTTTTTTTACAGGTCAAGGCTAGTGCTTCCTCCTCGTTTGTGTGGCGTAGCATCCTATGGGGTAGAGACATCCTTGATCAAGGGATTCATTGGAGAGTTGGTAATGGATCATCTTTATATATCTACAAGGACAAATGGATTCCTAAACCCCTTTCGTTCCAAGTGATAACGGCCCATGTTCTTGATGAAGATGCCACGGTTTCCTCCCTCAAAACGGTGACAGGTTCTTGGGACTCCAAGTTGGTTCGTCGCTCCTTCAATGCGGACGAGGCAGAAACGATTCTGAGCATTCCTAGCGCATGCCTTTTTGCAGCTGATTCGATTTGCTGGCATTACGACTCTAAAGGTCTTTTCTCCGTTAAAAGTGGTTACAAGATTGCCATTTCCAGCGCAGACAAGCCTAGCTGTTCATCGTCTTCGTCGACCTCGGCTTGGTGGCGTTCGCTGTGGCGGCTTGGGGTTCCTCCCAAGGTGAAGCTCTTTCTTTGTAAATCCTGCAAGGGATGGCTGCCTACTGCCACTGTCTTAGCTGGGCACAAAATTCCAGTTTCTGTTTTCTGCATGCACTGCAAGTCTGATCCTGAAACAGCTGTTCATGCTTTGTGGGGTTGCTTTCGTGTGAAGCCAGTGAGGCTAGCCTTCCCTGAGCTGTCCAGTCTGCAGTGAAGGAACTGCCGCAGCTTCTTAGACCTTGTCTTAGAGTGCCATGCAGCCTTGCGTCCCTCTGATTTTGAGCTGTTGTGTGTTTCTTGGTGGAGACTTTGGTTTGTTAGGAATAGGCTTGTGCATGAAGCCTTGCATGGTTTTTTGTCCTTTGGGCTCGATCCTTTCTAGATGATTTTCGTTCAGCCTGCGTAAGTTCCCCTGCACCTTTGATAAGGCCGGTGCTGAAATGGGAAGCTCCTTCCCCCAATTGGTTTAAGTTGAACTCAGATGCTGCCCTGAATTTTCAGTCGATGAAAGTGGGTATTGGTGTTGTGATTCGAGACTGAAGGGCCCAAGTTGCGGCTGCTCTTTCGATGCATGTTTCTGGTTTGCTGCCTATGGATTATGCGGAATGCCTTGCCATCTAGGAAGGATTGAAGTTTGCAGCTAGTATGGGCTTTTTCCCTATAGGAGTGGAGTCAGATGCCTCTTCTGTGATTGATGCCATTAAATCTAAAAGTCCCCCTCGATCCGAGCTTGGACTCATCATTGAGGATATTTTGGTGTTTTCTAGTTCCTTTTCAGTTGTTGATTTTAGTTTTCGTTCGCGCCTTTGCAACTCTGTTGCTCATGGTTTGGCTAAGTTTGAGTTATATAATAGTCGTCCTTGTTTCTGGTTGGAGGAAACCCTTCCCTGTGTGGAGAATCTGGTTTCCTCTGAATTCTCTGTGTTCCCTTGAGTTTGTTCTTAATATATTCCATTTTCAAAAAAAAAAAAAATTCTATTTTTTTTTGTTCTTTTATTTATGGATCTTATTAATAGTCCAGAGATGAATAGATTCCTTGAATTCAAATTGAACATTATTTTGATTAAAGAAGTTATGTAGCCACGCGAAGAGGAATCCAGATTCTGAACCTTTCCCATCCCTTTTCCGAAAAATTATAGTCTTTAATAATGCAGAAGGTACTGGTTACTAACTTACTAGCCTCTGATTTCAATATATACGCTGCATGCAACTCAGTAGCTACTGGTTTGTGAATGTGCGGATAGTTTCGATAAATTATTTTTGAAAAAAAAAAAGAAGAAAAGTAATCTCAAATATTAACTTTAAAAGTCAACTGTAAAGATGTATATCTATCAATTTTTTATTTTTTTTTGAAAAAAAGAACCATATATTAAGAACGCCAACCAAAACAAACTATTCAGGATAATCATCTTGGACCAACAACTCCACAAGAGAAGGACAAGAATCAAACCAAAAAATATCAGAAACAATAGCGAGGGCATGCTTAGCAAGGGTATCAGTTACCCTATTACAAATCTTAGGAATAGAGGAAAAACTAACTATATTGGCAACATCAAGAAGCTATAAAATATTAGTAATAATTAACTCCATATCGGAGTAAGGAAAGGAACGCTCCTGAAGGACATTAATACGCTTAAAGCATCAGATTCAACTAGAATATGAGATAAACCCGCATCGACAGCCATCCTAATGCCATGAAGAATAGTCAAAGCCTCTGCTAATTAGGAACAAAAAGGAGCCTTCACATGAACAACCCCAGCTGCCACCACTAAACTATCAGAGTTTCGCACCCCTAAACCCAAACCTACCAAGCTGCCTGCTGGATCAAGACTTGTATCAGCATTCAACTTAAAGCAGCCAAAAGGAGGGGGTACCACACAAGAGTAGAACTAGGAGCAAGGGAAGGTGATAGCCCCTTTACTTGAGCTCTCTGGAAAGAAGAAACAAAATCACAGGCCCATGCAATAATCTCCCCGGTAGGTAACAAAGGCTGGCCATGAACAGCTTGGTTGCGGCGGAACCAAACACGCCACATAACAGTACAAAGTAGCTTTAAATCGAAGATTCCAGCCGAGACTTAGCATGTCACAGAAAATCCAGCATGTTCATGTGACTGCCATGCACCAACCCACAACCCTCGACCGAACCTCTTCCAATAAGGCACAACCCCAAAGAGCATGCAACGAAGACTCTGGCTTACATTTACACAAAGGACACAAACTACCAACATCAATACCTCTTAAAGCCAAATCCACAAAGGTAGGAATCCAATTATCTAACACCCTCCAAATAAATAATATCACATTTGGAGGGATAGAGATCCTCCAAATAAACTTCCACCAGGACTCTATAGATCTCGAGCCTTACCCATTAGGAAGATTCAAAGTAGATAAAGCCATATGGCACCAACGCTTGACCGAATAAATACCCCATTTGTCATAATACGACATGAAAGAGTCTTGAGAGTAAGTGATCGATCATTTATTGTTATATATTTTCGACCCTTGGATCGTTTCTTTTTATTGTAGTTTTGAGTATTTTTGATACGTTTGATGTATTTTGTGAGTATGTGCAGATACTAGGTGAGCCCCGTGAATTAATGCGAATACAAGATGAGTCGAGGCAAAACCGGACAATTTGGGACATGTATTCTTGGTATGAGGCATAGGAGCTTATCGAGGAATAGCACATGGTGAACAGTAATGCGCCATGAACAGTCAAATGCGGGAGCCGCAGTCAACAGTCAATGAACAGTACGTGCACGCGTGAACAGTACTTATGAACAGTACCGTATACACGTGAACAGTACCCATGAACAGTAACCTACCATCTTCTATAAATAGCCCCCATTTGTGAATCAAAAGGGAGATAAAAAAGAAAAAGAGAATAGGAGATCCAAGACAGAGAGTTCAGCCGGGTTCATTCCAGCAGCTCTTAGTTGAGGCCTATGGCCAATTTTCACCATTCTTTACCCTCCAAATCACAAAGTATCATCACCAAACACCAACACAAGATTAGTTTTACGAATTACATCGATTGTTCATCAAGAGAAGACGAAGATTTGAGGAAGAGAAGTCTCAGCCGGACCAAAGCCAATTTCGACTCTACACGTCTCCGAATGGGTTGTATCACATCCCTTTTCCTATCTTCTTGTTATTTCGATTATATGAGTAGCTAGTTTTGTTGTTAGGTGGTTTTCGGAACCATGAACGAATTTGGATTTTATTGATTATGAATATATTTTGTATATTATTTTATGATATTGATTTTGAGCGTATTTTATATTATTACTTTGTGTTCAATTTTTGTGTTTTGCAATTGCGAAAGTAGATTACATGCTCTTTGATGAGAACAGATTTGATATTTATTGTAATACATGATATTGATTTTGAGCGTATTTTATATTATTACGTTGTGTTCAATTTTTGTGTTTTGCGATTGCGAAAGTAGATTGTATGCTCTTTGATGAGAACCGATTTAATATTTATTGTAATATTATATGAAAAATCATTGAAATTGCAATAGAGCTTAATTGACTCAAGAATCAATACTAGGTTAGTTTCGATAAGAAATTACTTAATTAACCTTTGTATTAGAGTAACTATGGTTTTCAATTAATTGCACTCTAGGACCAATAGGTGTAATTGATTGAATTCACATACCATACCATTGCGGGAGCAATACAATGTGGTGTGGCCTTAGTTGAAGAAGTCTTATCATGTTAATAATATGCTTCATAATAGTCAATATATTTCCTTATTCGGAATTGGAACCGTGTGACCACCTAACATTATATTCCATTTAATCTGTCTCGCTTTATTTTATTGTATTAGTAGTTAATTATAGTTTAATTAAAAACCCAAAAATAACAACCTTGATTTATTTTACCGCTTTAGTATAATCTTTAGTTTTAGAATTAGTTCCACTACTTCCTTGTGGATTCGACTCCGTACTCATGGAAATATTATTACTTCGACACATCCTACACTTGGAATTTATTCCCACGCGTTTGAGCGTATCAGTAAAAAGAACTAGTCGGCAAACTGAAGATAGATGTCACGTCTTCAGGAAGAAAATAATGCTCAACCTGTGGAACATTCTACTCTCTAGACCCCAACTTCAGCTGACTAATAAATAAATTCTCACCAAGAACTGGCCTAGACAACACCTTAAAAGTCGAAAGCCTAGGTACCCAATGGTCCTGGTAAACTAGAACCGAAGTGCCACTACCAATTCGTTATGTAGGCCCTTTCATTAGAAACTCCCTACCCCAAAGGAGACTCATCCAGATAAAAGAACCCGACTGAGAATTATTTGCGTTTAGGAAAACCCGAATAAGGATGATAGCAACCCTTCAACACCCTAGTTGCCAAAGACTCGGGATTAAAAGATAGACGCTTGATTGAAGGCATCCAAATTTCGAAAGCCAAGACTCCTTTGAAGCTTATTGCTACAAAGATTATCCCACGAACCCCAATGCATCTTCTTAGATTGACTATACGAACCCCACCAAAAGGAAGCACACATCCTATGTAAATCTTTAAGAAGAAATTTAGGGAGCCTAAAAAGACTCATTGATAGGTAGGAATCATCTGGATCACTGATTTGAGCAACACATCCTTACCTGTAGCTGAAAAAAGTCTACCTTGCTACCCTTTAATTTTAGCCCAAACCTGATGTTTAATGTTAGATAATAGCTTACATTTATTTCGAAAAGCAAAGCTAGCAAGACCTAGTTATTTCTCTTGACAATCCACAATCCTAACACCTAGCACATTAGCCATAGCCACCGTATCCATATGAGACACCAACCCACTAAAACAAAGTGCGGATTTATTGAGATTAACTTTCTGCCCATATGCTTGTGTAGGAAAAACACGTGGCGGAAGCGTAAAAGTAGAGTGGGTTTATTTTAAAAATTTTCCTTAAAAGATAGCGGACCTTAACCCTTGATTAATTAACATATATAAAAAAAGTATCGTACCTTTTTAAACGTGACAATTGGTATTGCGTCAAAGTGAACCCGCAAGATCTTCCAATCCAATCACGAACGTGAATCACCTAGGAGTGTGGGCTCTCTTTCTTTGAATTATATACCTGAGGATGAAAAACAAAAAAAAAAAAACAAAAAAAAAATTCTTTTTCGTTAATCACAATAACCCTCCTGAGAAAACAAAGAACATTTGGTCACTTGTAAATTCTCAATCTTTCGATAGAAATTCGCATGAACCCAATTCGATGTTGTGCATAAAGCCTTTTGATGTAAAAGCTAGTAGTGCATTATTGAAACTAAATGCTCTTTTCTTCTTTTCTCTTGGCCGAATTCTCACATAGTATGATATTAAGAGAGCAACTCCTAGTAGAAAAAGATAAATAATTAAATAATAAATTAATTATTTTCCATTTAATTAAATAATAAAATAAAAACAACATATTAGGCTAATTACCTTAGCCCTTGCCACCCAAGCATATATTAATATGAACTAGACCCATCCTAACTAAAAAAGAAACAAATCCACATGCCTTAAATTAATATATTAATATAATTTAACAGTCCATTTAATTAAAAATGTGCAAATTATATTCTTAATATATTAGTGGAATGCTAATTGCACCCCATTAGGGCCTCCCAAGGATTCCCACATCCTTGGCCGCCCATTCCAGGTATTTGAGGAGTTACCGCGTCTCTTGATCACACAAGACCACACCTCTCAAAACTTTTGGATTCCAAAATCCAAAAATAATTCTTAGATGGAACCAGAAAATGGTCCGGTAGAATATATCAAATGATCTAAGCAAGTGCGTGCGGATTGGGGATTTTGGCGGGCTATATAAATTTAAACTACAATAGACACAGCCTAATCATAATCAACAAACGATTCTCTTAGGTCTGATCTATTAATTTTAGTTCATTTCACTAAAGAACTAAAATTGAACTCTTAAATAAAGATAGAATAAGTTAGTGTTTCTCATTCGTACCCTAGACAACCTTATTGGATAAAATGTATCCTCATGAAAAACACTAGTAATCGGCAAGAGCTCATAGACCGTCTATAGCTCTCCTAGTTACCATATTTACTCATATGACCACATTTTGAATTTGAATATTTTGACTTGTTCAGAAGGCATGTTTTAATAGACACTACTGAAACTTAACGTTAAGATTTAATATCCAATACCTCAAAATATCCATCTGATGATATTCTACTCGCATTTAATAAATGGAGTTACGATGTCCATATCTATAAATGAAGTCATCTATCGATTAACAAATGAATACCACCAAACTATCGAGGATAGACTATGCGATATAATCGTAATCATTGACAGTTCAAATGATAACACTTGCAACCATAAGTCCATTATTTATCTCAGGATCGAAATAGACTTTCCGATTGTCCTCAAGTGAAGACTTTTATCCACTGACGATTGTGGATCAAATATTCTACTGTGATTTTATTCAATGCACCTGGTGCACTAGATTCTTTTACCCAAATACACTATACTTTAATGATTTTAAACTCATCATATAACATTTGATCTCACTCAAATGTTAACACAAAGAATCTACAACTTTAACAAGGTAAAGGCGCCCAACATTTATCTTAAGTTGTGAATATTGTTCAAGACTAACTAAAGAATTGTGTCTATCTCATATCCAAATATACGAAAAATTCTTTATTTCTCATAGTCTTTTGACTTTATGATTATTTACTTTTGACAATTATAATAATTAAACTATAAATGCTATAAGATTTGTTAAATCAGAAATTACTTTATTAATATGAAAAAGATTATCAAATACACTATTACTGTAATACACCCTCCCAATAGTATGTACTGTACATGTACAGAAATTGTAATATATTAACTCAGAATTTATTGTACAGTACAAATGTAAATAGATAATATGTTATTATAAGTAAATTGAATGTTAAAAATATTAATGGTGCTATAGTAGAATTTATTGGATGGATCCGAAAGTTTCCGAAAAGGGTACCAGAGACTCAAAATATATCTAGAATAGTTCCAGATGGTTATTAAGGTTCTATAAAGTATATAAGAAATTTAATTATAAGTTTTGGAGAACATAATAAGGATTTCCATAAATTGGAGTATTAAGAATAATTATTGGAAGTCAAAAAATATTTTTATGATATGAGATTTTAATTTAATTAATTGATGGAAAAGTAAATTGAAATGGATTTTTGTGGAAAAGAGTTTATGGATTGTTATGGATTAAATTGTAAATCAAAAGGTTTTGGTAAATTTTATGTGATTAAATATTATAGTTGTGGTCACATTATAATTTTATAATATAAAGGGGCAAATTACAAATTATATATATATATATATATATATATATAATATAAATATATGTGTTAGTGGACCAAGTCAAACAAAAACACAAACCATAAAAATGAAAAAAAAAAAACAGAACCAGCAAAAAGTAACCAGAAAAATTGAGAGAGAGGAAAGAAGAAAGAAAAGAAAAGAGAGGAGAAAGAAGAGAGAGAGAGGCCGGCCAAGCAAGGAAGGAGAGAGTAGCGGTAGAAAGAGAAGAAGAAGAGGGAAAGAGAGAGAGAAAGAAGAAGAAGAGGCATCAGCGGGAAAAAGCAGAACCGTGAGAAAGGAGGAAGAGAAAAGAAAAAGAAAAGAAAAAGAAGAAGAAGAAGAAGAGGAGTCTAGGAACCTTGGGTAAGTGTTGATGAAATTGATTTGAAATTTTGATGAAATTGTTTGTGTTGTAGAATTGGTAGTTGAAATTAATGAAATTAATTTGTTTTAGAGGTTTGGGTGATGATGTTGATGATGGATTTTGTTGATTTAGAAATTGATTGAGTTTGAATTTCGTTTGAAATTTTATTGTTGAATATAAATTGAAATTGATTGATGGGTTTTGTGATTTTAGTGTTTGATTTGAGTATTTGGTAGTGTTTTATTTGAAATTAATTTAATTGGAGTTGATTAGAATGAAAATTAAGAAAATTAGTAAGTTAAAGATTTAGGGATTTTATGATTTCCAGTTTAAATTGTTAAATTGAGATATTAATTGAGTAATTTGAGTGTTTTTGAGTTAATTGGTGGTATGAATTGTGAATCGTTAAATAAGGAATCAAAATGATTCTCAAATTAGTAACTTGTATTATGAGTTTTGTTGTGATGTTGTGTTTGGTGGTTGATAAGAGTAGTAGAAATTGTTTAGAATAAAATTGAATCACTAATTTTGGGAATTTTTGAATATAATTTGAAATTGAAGTTATAATTAGTTTAATCGAGTTTAATGAAGTTGAATTTGATGTTGTTAAGTGAGGAAATTCACTTATGTTAAATCGATGAAGATTAATATGAGAAATTGTGTAGAAATTGAAGTTGATAGTGTAGAGATTTCAATTTATGTGTACATAAAATATTAAAAATTGTATCTGTATGGTTGTGATATAAATTTATGCTTAGAAAATAAAGTAAATGCGTTGGATTGTGTTGTATGAGATTCAATTTAAGAAAAAATTGAATGTTTCAAGGAATATATAATTGTAGAGACATGATTTTTAGCAAATTAAATGTAATCGATTTTATTAAAATAGAAAAAATTGAAAGAATAAAGTATTAAATGTGTTAATTGAGTGTTTGTATTAGTTTTTGCATTTATATTAATGAATTATTTGGAAATATATTACTTTAGGGAGAAATCTCCATAGTATGGGAGAAAATGAAATTATGCGGAAAAGCAAGAAATGCAATCAGACGAAGGAACTAGAGCGCCAAGCCTAGAGGAAAACCAGAAATCAGTGAGTATAAAATTATTTTAAAGCAAAGTATATTTTATTTTAGTAGTGTGTTTTATTTAAAGTTTAGCAAGCTAATATCGTTATTTAAGATAATGCAAAATCAGATTTTCAGTTGAATTATATTTAGTTTATTTTCTTTAAATTTGATTTAGTATTTTGTGATTTCGTATATAATTGTTTATTTAAATGTGTTTTAATTAAAGTATTTTATATCTCAGAAATTTAGAATTTATATTCATTTAATAAATATGTTTTACGTAGATTACATAGTTTTTAACTAAAAATTTGTTTTCAAATAAAGAAAAGAGTTTTCAAACCATGGATACCCATTTATTATTAGATTATCAGCAGTAGACCCGGCCGGTACACCCCATTTGTGTGTGGCAAGTTAAGGGAGGACAGTCCGCTAACTCCAGGGGGGTTGAGTCTTTCGAGTCTGTCAGTCGCCCACACATTGGGGTGTTGTCTCACTCTATGCATGCGACGCAGCATTCCGCACATAGACAGTGGGATGTCTTTTATCATATTATCAGAGTCACCAGTGTGGTGCCAGATTAGTCGCCTGGTCACACCCTCCATATGGTGCGGCGCCAGCTGAGTCGCCCTATGGATTATCAGTTATCAGATATGAGTTTTCCATTGGCATTTTCAGAAAAGTTTTATCAGAAAAATTTTATCAGAAAAAGTTTTATCAGAAAAGGTTTATCAGAAAGGTATTATCAGAAAGATTTTATCAGAAAGGTTTTATCAGAAAAGTTTTATCAGAAAAATATTATCAGAAAAGTACATTAGTTTAACATTTCAGTTTTTAGAAAAATATATTATTTCAGTTTATCAGTTTTCAGAAAAGTATATTATATTAGTTTATTAGTTTTCAGAAAAGTATATGATATCAGTTTTCAACAATAGCAGAGAGTTTTTAGTTTTTCAGTTTTCAGTTTATCAGTTTTCAGTAATAGTAGTAAGTTTGAAGAGTTTCAGATAAATTCAAAGTTAATCTTATTATATTTAAGGTTTCTCAGTAAATCAGAAACACTCACTGAGCTCGTTTAGCTCATTATAGTTTTTATGTTTTATAAACCAACCTCCCCAGGTACAGGTACAGGTGCAGACATTGCAGGGACGCCGAAGACCAGCGGGACCAGTCAGAGGATGCTGTGACTGTTTTACAAGCATATATGATGTTTTAAATTGTTAAGTTTGTATTTTAATATTGTTTTAAGTGTATAAGTATTTTATTTAAAGATTTGATTTATTTATTTTGATAATTATTAATTTTGATATTTAAACTGTTTGAGTTGTGGTTTGTGGAGATGGACCGGAGGTCCACAGTAGTTGAGATTTAAAAGATTATAGAAGTATTCAAGTTTTATGCAGGTCTCCAAGATTTGGTAATTTCAGAAAAACAGAGGAGACTCTGCCAAAATTTTTATATATAAAAAAAAAAAATTTCTACTCAGATTTCTAGTTATAAGAAACGGCTTAGCTTCACGAAAGTCTTTCATCGAGGCAAACCTCGACTGAGAAGCTCCCGTGGAGTGCCGGCAGGCCCCCTAGCGTGAGATAGTAGGTTAGGGGCCTGTCAATTACACTCTTGCTATTGAGCATAATCTTAACAGCTTGAGTTTAGGTAATATTACCACTTTATTATTATATTTAGGGAAAATTGCACAAACTTTCCCCGAATTTAGGTAATATTGTACTCATCGGTAACTATTTCTATAATTGTACAAAAATCCCCTAAAATCTGTTGACCACGGTTAAATTTAACGTTTGAATGACCCTAAACTGAAAAATAACCAAACTACCTTTCAATTAGTTATTTAACTATTATTTTATTTTTTCATAAAAAATTATTAAATAACTATTTAAAGGGCAGTTTGACTAACTCTAAAATGAAAATTGGTCATTTGAAGGGTGATTTGACCAAACCGAAAAATGATTCAATAACCAAACATTTGAATCAGTTAGTCAATTATTATTTCACCCGTTAGTCAATGAATTCTAGGGAATATTTGTGGAATTATAGTAAAAGTTACCTCTGAGTATAATATTACCTAAACTCAGGGAGTTTGTACAATTTTTCCTTATATTTATATATATTGAAACGACTTAAAAATTATTTTTTTCTTTTTTGAAATTGACTTCAAAGTTATTTTAACATATAAGTTACTTTTAGCTACAAATTTACAAGAGCAACAGTGAACCTGACATAATATGAGTCACAAAGCCCAAGAATAATAAGACCGCCTAAGGTACGTATATGTGTAGGTTCATCAAAAAGCTAATAGCAAGCATCAGATGTTATGTGACCTTGGTCCCCTTGGCCATGATAGTACTTTCTCTCCAGCCTTAAGTTTTTGGACTTTCTGCTATCTTGTTTTCATCAGCTGCGTGTTGAACCCTATTTGTTGGGAAAAACATTAATACTGAAGCGATGCCTATTATCCACCACAAGCACAAATAATATCTAAATAGAAAAAATAAGATGAAAGAAGCACAATCCAATCACACAAATATAAGATTTACGTGGAAACTCAAAACAGAAAAAAAAAAAAAAACCCCGGTTATCAGGGCGACAAGAGAAAAATATCACTATGTAGAAAATTGTTACAACTATGTACTCAATATTTTTTTTCTCTAACCTCAACCCTAATACAACCATTGCTCACAACTCTCTCAACATCTCCCACATATCTCTTACCCCCCCTTAGATACCCAGGTGTCCCCCGGATATCTCTTGAGTCACACAACCAAGCTCTCTCTAGTTTCTCCAAGTGTCTCTCTTTTTTCTCCCTTAACAATCAAAATAAATCACCTATTTATAGGCTAAGTATTCACAGTCTCAAAAGGAATCAGAAACATATCAGGAATAAGAAGTTCTCAAATAATACACTTCCTAAATCAATCAGATTCTCAAAAACCTACTAGGAATAGGAAGTTCTGAACAAGATACTTTCTGAACCAATCATATCATATAAATCTAGGAAATTCTGAATAAGACTTCTCCTAAAACAGCTCAAATTCGTTGCCACACGACCTTCACTGCCACGTTTCAAGCCTGCAGAATTGGCAACTTTCAACGGTGCATAAAAGAGCGTCCAACATTCTATTTTGACGTTGTTTTCTCCGTTGTTTTTGTCTTGATCTCTTTTTTCCATTGGTTATTAAATCATCTCAATCGGAGACCGTTTGGTAAACTTTCGCTTCAGTTAATTACGGGTGCACATCTAAAAAATACGAGCCAAAAACCAACACTGTGGCCCCCTGAGTTTGAGCTTTTCGTGATTATTCTCTAGAGAGTCTGGTAAAGGCGTAATGCTTTGATACATAATCAACTATATCTCTCATATGATAAGATTGTATGCTGGGCTCAGAATTACCTCATTGACTATTGTCAGGCAAAGTTTCTAGAAGCAAAGACGATTACCAAGTTTTCTGTGTAGTGGTCATTTCCCTCTTCAGGTTTTTTCAAAGTAAATGTGGATGTTCGGTTCGAGGTCAACAAGGCATATTAGGTTTGGGGTGCTTATGGGGTTATTCGTGCTTGCCCATCGGTAGATATTGCAGAAGCCATTGCTGTTCGTTGGGGGATTGCGTTGACTAGGGAAACTGGGATTGGTTCCTTTCCCATTTAGTCTGATGCGCTGCAAGTTGTTAACTTAGTGTTGAGCAGATCGTGCCCTCTCTCGAATATTGGTTTGGTAATCAAGGATATCATTCAAACTTGTTACTATATCAATCCAATAATATCACTCAATATTATGTTACCATATATTGTGTGATATTATTATGATATATTCTTATTTCCTTGTATATATTATATTATTCTAGTTTCCATGTATAGAAGATTCTATGTAGCATATCAATAGGCACCTTATTGTACATTCATATTCAGACTGTAAAATATTATTCTCAGTTTCACTATCATGGTATTAGAATTATAGTAATTTAACCTTTGTTTATTTATTTATTTTTATCATTATTTTGTTTTCTGGTTGGCCGCTTCCCACTGTTGGGTGTTGCATCGCCCACACTGGATCTGCTCTCCTGGTGCACCACAGGCTTCATGTGCCTTTGCATACACCGGATCATCTCTCAATGGACTTTCTCTCTCCAGCGCCTATTCTTCACGCTCCGCCACCATCGCTGAAATTTTTGGCTCACTACCACTACCGTCTACACCAACTCTTCCTCTCGGTTCTAATACCACCAGAGTCGTAGTCATTGGACATCGCCCGGAGCCTCACGCACGCCTTCAGCTTGCCTATGCCGGCGATTCTTTTCTCACCTCCAGGACAGCTGCACTCGTCAGTTGACAAGCTTCCCAAATCTGGTCTTCTTGCTGTCAACCGTCCACCGTCGGTGCCTCCGCCGAACTTGATTGCAAGTTGATCTGATCACTTTGATCTACCACTCTCCATTTCTCAACACTTTATCACTAGATCGTGTCTTCATCACTCGGCCGAGAGTTGTTTTGTTTGGTTGATTGTTCTAGTTTGTCTCTGATTTTATTGTTTCATTATTTTGGTCACTGCTCATTATTTGGTTATTTTTCATTATTTATTATGAAAAATTCCTGAAAATTGAATGTGTCTCAACCCATTCAAGTTATTTTAGATGGGCCCAACTATATTTTATAGGCTCAAGCTACGCAGAGTTTTCTTAAAGGGCAAAAATTATGGCGTTATGTTACTGGAGATATTCTCAAGCCTGTTAAAACAACCGATGAAACTGATGCCAAATATTTTGAGCGGCTTGATAATTGAGATAGCAAAGACCATTAGATTTTACCTGGTTCCGTAATACCTTGGTTCAATCTATCAATTAGATTTAAAACCGTCAAATCTGTTTAGGACTTCTTAGCTACACGGTACACTGCCTCTGATCTTTCTCATCAGTATAATTTATTACACACTCTTCATCAACTACGTCGAGAACCTGGTCAGTCTATTGCCGATTTCCACTCCAAAATGTAGTTTCTCTAGGATCAACCAGCATTTTCAAAACCTACTTGGATTAATATTACCAATTCTGTCAAGTTCACTACTTACAGAAATCATCAGCAACTGCTATAGTTTCTTATGGCTCTACATGACACATTTGAGCCCACTCGTGCATCTCTCCTTTATCGCCATCCACTACACACTCTTGAGCAGGCTGTTTCTGAGCTTATTTCTGAGGAGACTCATCTTGCCACACTTCAGAGTCAACGCACGGATACTGCTTTAGTTACTTATTCTAAGCAGTCCTCCAAACATCAACCTATTTGTCGATATTGTTGGGAGCCAGACCATTTCATTTTGCAGTGTCTCACTCGACGTTGTAAACATTATCGTAAGTTTGGACTAGGCTATTATAATGATGATTGTCCCAGTAATCCTGGTAAGAGAGGTGTTTCCACTAAACCCAAGGGTGCTCCTTTCATGAACTTCAAGAGCAGTCAACAATTCTCAGCTGCAACAGCTGCTAACATACGGTAGTGCTGGTCATGACCTAGAACCCTCTTCATTCTCCATCTATGATCTTAAATCCATACTTCAATAAATTCTCTCATGCTTTAACAAATTCTCTCCAAATCTAGTAATTCCTCTATATCATTCATATGACTATTGTAATCATATGACTTCTCATCTTACTTTCTTTTCAGCAAAATCATCTAATCCTTATTTACCTGTCATTTATATTGTTGACGGCTCTTCGATGCATGTTCAGAATGTGGGTCACATTTCTACAAATAATCTCCCATTTTCTAGTGCTTATTTCATTCATCAATTTACATTAAATCTTCTTTCTACTAGTCAACTATGTGATCTTAGTTTTAATGTTCTTTTTACCTTTTCTGGTTGTTATGTGTAGGATCCGCAAATAGGGAAGAAGCTTGGGATAGGCTGTAAAGTTGGACGCTTATTTGAGCTCATTAATATTCATTTGCTTACTTGGGTCCTCTTACCACATCAAACTGCCGCTCTCGTGTTTTCCTTATTGAGTTTTTGGCACTTACGGTTAGGTCATATTTCATTTAGTCGTTTGCGTTCTTTAATATCTAGTGGATATTTGGGCTCTGTAACGAATGAACATATTGATTGTTTTTCTTGTCAGTTAGCAAAATAACATGCTCTACCTTTCAATACTAGTGATTCCATTTCACATGCACCTTTTGATTTGATCTATTATGATATTTGGGGATCCTCACCAATCACTACCATAGGGGATCCAAACATTTAGTTATTTATATGGATGATTATTCTCGATATACATGACTTTATCTTTTTCATATTAGGTCTGAGTTATCTAAAATTTATTCTGAATTTGCTAATATGACTAGAACTCAGTTCTCTAAAACTAAAACAAATTTCATACTGATAATGTTATGGAGTATAAGGATGCACCCTTCTTAAATTTTTTACATCAGAATGGAACCATTTGTCATCGATCATACCCAGGAACATCCCAACAAAATGGGCGTGTTGAACGCAAACACATACACATTCTTGAAATTGTTCATGCGTTTCTTATCTTTGCCTCATGTCCTGAACGTTTCTGAAGGGAAGCTGCATTAACTGCAGTATACACTATCAATCGTTTTCATTCTTTTATCATAGAAAATTATACTCCTTACGAACAACTTTATGGTGCCCCTCCAACTTATCAAAATCTTAAAGTCTTTGGATGTTCCTGTTTCATTCTTCTTCAACCTCATGAGCATACTAAGTTAGAACCACGGTCTCGTTTGTGCTGCTTCCTTGGATACGACATTAAACACAAGGGTTATCGATGTTGGGATCCCATTTCAAATCGCCTTCGCATATCTCGTCATGTTGTTTTTTGGGAGCATAAAATGTTTTCCACTATGTCAAAATTTCACATTTCACATAATCCATCTCCAAACTTCTTCATCGATACCATTATTCCTTTATTTCCGAATAACATTGACTCGGGTACCTCTTATGAGACTCAAACAAGTGATCATGACTGTAATCAACCAACTCCTAAGTTATCTTAACTGTATATTGATCCTATACCAGAGTCTTCACGCGCTTCTCTCCCTCATGTTCATTAATCTAATCGGGTAAGGACATAATCTGTCAAACTTCGAGATTTTCATTGTTTCTCTACTATTCTCTCTTTGCATGAGCCTCAATCTTATAAGAAGGTCAGCTCTAACTCTGTTTGGCAGCAAGCTATGGTAGAAGAATTGCAGGCTTTTGACAAGACTCACATTTGGGATTTGGTTGATCTTCCTCCAAACAAAACTGCAGTGGGATGTAAATGGGTATATAAGATCAAAACTAAGTTTGATAGTTCTGTTGAACAACATAAATCCTGTTTTGTCGCAAAGGGTTTTACACAAGAATATGGGATTGATTACGAGGAGACATTCATACCAGTTACCAAACTTACCTTTGTTCGCAGCTTACTAGCCATTGTTGCAATTCGACGATAGAAATTATTTCAGATGGATGTGAAGAATGCATTCCTTAATGGTGATCTTATTGAAGAAGTCTACATGAAATCTCCCCCAGGGTATGCTCATCCTCCATATAAGGTGTGCAGACTTCAACGTGCATTATATGGCCTCAAACAAGCTCATCAGGCCTGGTTTGCCAAATTTTCTACCATTATATAGCAATTTGGTTTTCTCTCTAGCTCTTACGATTCTTCATTATTTCTTCGCAAAACTGATCATGGTTTTATTTTTTTGTTACTTTATGTGGATGACATGATTATTACAAGAGATGACCTTGCTGATATTTCTTATCTCAAAGACTTCGTTCGGCAACATTTTGAAACGAAAGATCTTGGAAATCTTAGCTATTTCCTTGGTCTTGAGGTTTCTTCTGATTCTAATAGCTTTTATCTTTCACAAGCAAAATATGTTTATGATCTTCTTGCTCGAGCAGGTTTGACTGACAGTAAGACTACTGCAAGTCCCTTAGAGGCCAATGTCAAACTAACATCCTTAGAGGGTACACTACTCAGTGATCCTACTCATTATAGTCAACTTGTTGGTAGTCTTGTTTATTTAACAGTGACTCGACCGGATATTACATATATTGTACATGTTGTCAATCAGTTTATGACTACTCCGCACTCCACTCATTTTGCAGCTGTTCTTCATATTCTCCAGTATCTCAAAAGCACTATATTTCATGGTCTTCATTTGTCCGCTCATTCATCTCTAGATTTACAAGCCTATTCAGATGCTAACTGGGCCGGTAATCCTACTGATTGACGATCTACTATTAGATTATGTTTCTTTCTTGGAGACTCTCTTATTTCCTAGCGTAATAAGAAGCAAAATGTTACTGCACGTTCTAGTACTGAGGTTGAGTATCGTGTCATTGCTGATGCTACTCAAGAACTTCTCTGGTTACTTTGGTTGCTTGGTGATATGGGATTCACACATTCTACTACTACTCCTCTTTATTGTGACAATCGTAGTGCTATTCAGATTGTTCACAATGATGTTTTTCATGAACGTACTAAACATATTAAAATCGATTGTCACTGTGTTTGCTTATATGTCACTCTAGGTACTGTTAAACTTAGAGATGTAAAAGTAGCTTTGGCTACACTATTAGATAATTTAAAGGTGCCAAGTAGCGACAAAAGATTGAATTGGTAGTTAAATGTCTATTGCTTGCATACCTAATTAGTGACCTTTTTTTTTTTGGAACACATCGTCCACAAGGCAGTAAAATATTGAAGGAACTAAAATATTTCCGGTATATATTGTTTGTATCAAAAACTTTGGACTAAAATTGAGTTAGGATTTTCTAATAAATGTAAATGACACACTGTTAAGCACTTTAGACTAACGTCAAGGTCAGGATGCTAAAATCTAACAAAAACACTATTAATTAAGCACAATTCAGATAACTATTCTTTGAAATACACTTCAGCAAGAGGTAAGAAAATCTCCCCAAATTTACATTTTTATTAAAAAAGAAAATAAAACTCAAAACCCTCTCATAACTTTGAGTAAATTGAAATATGCACAAAAAAGAATCGAATAAGAATATGGTGTGCATTATCAGAGGTCACTTGCCTTTGTAGTTGGAGCCTCACAAGCTCCTTCAAATCACTAAGGTTCAAACCTTGGTATGTACATATTGTCCCACTATTATTCATAAAAATGCAATTAGTGTGGTTAGACCTCTCTCATGTTGGAAGTAGACGGCTTCCGCTATGGAAGTAGTTGTCCGGATCCTACTAGTAGGGGTTTAATATCGGTAGGTTGCGGTAGCTTTTAATCGTTACAAAATGTTAGTCAATATTGATAAAAGTCAACTATTCTAAGAGTATTTTGGTTATTTTAATTTATTTTTAAAAACAATTTAAGATATCTACCATCCATCTCATTTAGATGGACGGTAAAGATTTATTTTTAAAAAAAAATAAAAACATTTAAGATATCTATCATCCATTTAGTGATGAACGATGGAGATTTGAAAAACAAAATTACAACCAGATCTCCATGGATCTTATGGATATGTTTGAATCGAGGGAGGCGAATCTGCCCTGGGTCGCCGCCTTGATGCGATGAAGGGGAGGTGAAGAGCCTCCCCTGGTGTGATGACCACAACGAATAGGTGGTGGGGGAGAAGACCTCCCTTGCAGTCTCCCATTAAGGTCGACCTACATGGACCTCCTATGGATGACCTCCATAGATTTGTTTTCTTTTTCTTTTTTTTTTATAATATCCAATGGATGATGAAGATGTTAAGTTTTTTCTAAAATTTTTTTATTTATATTTTATTTAAAATTTTTTATTTTGAATAAACCTCCACCATCCACTTGGATGGTGGAGATTTAGATTTGTTTTTATTATTATTATTTTAATTAGGGGTATTTTTTACACTTTTGAAACAGTCAACAATCATCTTTAACGGTCAACAGTAGTACTAGGGGAGTTAACTATTAATTTTTCAATAAATTGATTCCGCCTATAAAAAGGCCAACTCCAAGTAGGTTAATTGTAATTTGTCCAAAAGTCTATAATAAGACTTTTATTATGACCTACTTTGGAGGGTGGGATAGACTAAGATTGGACTATTACCAGTCCAATCCCACTATCGACTATTGTATGAGATTGAAGAAAATATCATTTTAGTGCTACTGATAAGGTTAGCAAAATGGTTCAAGTTTATTGGACCCGGACAGGACCGACATGATGCGGTCCGGGTATAAACCCGGACCTTATATTTGAGAAACCCGGATGTTACTTTTATTTTTAAAGCCGTATTAATTATTGGGTCGGTTGCGATACACTCTAAACCCGCAAATAACCCGCAAAAAAATTTGATTAGTTGTCTAATTTATTTTTTTTTTATGAAAATTTTTTTTTCTTTCAGGTTCTCATCTTATATTCTTATATAAATACCACTAATTTCTTTAAAAATTAAGGATGTACTTGTCGTCTAATAATTTTAACATTATATTAAAATTATGACACTGATTGAGAAGTTTATATATTAGAACACATAACAAAAAAATTGAGTAATTTAGTATAAATTTTATAAGTTTAATAAAACTATTACCGTCACAAGATTGTAGTTAAATTTAAATTTAAAATATAATCTAATAATTGATGATTCTAAAAGATTTAAAAAAAAAACAATCGTTAATTGTTAATCATTATCATTTATTGTTCTCATCTTATATTCTTATATAAATACCATTAATGTGTTTAAAAAATTAAAGGACTGTAGTTGTCATTCAATGATTTTAACAGTATATTAAATTTATATATTATAATTATACGGAATAAAAAAGTTGTGAAATTTAGTATAAATTCTATAAGTTTAATAAAACTATTTATGTCATAAGATTGTAGCTAAATTCAAATTTAATGTATAATTTAATTATTGATGATTCTAAAAGATTTTTAAAAAAGATAGTTAAATGCTAACCTTTATCATTTATTGTTGATTTTTATTAGTATATAAAAATTGGCTTATTTAGATTGAGTCGATTTAATTTATTTTTAATAGTATAGTTAATTGATTTGGGTTGCTAAAAGATATGTTACAACATAATAATTTGTAGCCTCACCAGAATTTAAATTGATTTATTTGGATTGAGTTAGTTTATTTCTTTTAATAGCACGTTTAACTCGTTTGGGTTATAAATTTGTATCTAAAAATTCGTAAAAGATAAGACATAGCAGAATAATTTGTAGCCCACTAGAATTTATATTGATTTATTTAGATTGAGTTGGTTTAATTTGTAAAAAAAAAAAAAAAATTTAAATTTAAATTTCACTTTATTTTAGTGCACAAAATAAAAATTAATAAAAATTCAACAGTTTAAAAGAAATTTTGGCCTAAAAAATTCGGGTCAAAATATGAAATAAATAATCGGGTTAAAATAAGAGTTGGGTAAAACCCACATAATTTTTGTATCAGGTTCAAACCAGCACCGAAATCCCATATAAAGGATTTAGATGTGTTTAAGCCCTTTTAAAATTTACGGACTTTTTTTCGGGTTTGGATGCAGTTGGATTTTGAGCCTTATTTTGCCAAGCCTAGCTACTGAGGCCTCATAGCTGCTTTTGTTTTTTTAAAAAAATTATATTTATTTTATTATATCTATTTTAATATAATTTATGATAATATTATTAAAAATTATGTTTTTTAATATTAATAAGAATATAAATATTATTTTTATAATATATTAATTATAAATAATTGTATTTATTTTTTTTAAAAATAGTATTAATATTTTATTTAAAAAATTTAAATTTTAATAATTTAAGTTTATTATTGATTTTTAAAATAATTTTTTATTTTAAAATTAATTAAATATAATTTTAAACTAACCAATTTCACACTAACAACTTAACATAAAATAGAACAAATTTTTTTTATCTAATCTCATATATACATCAAATAAGATATAGTAGTATTTTTAGTTCAATCTGTATCGCACCAAACATATAACAGTAATTAGTCCAATATTATCAAATTCAATTCAGTCCCATAAAAATAGTCCAATTCATTCTTACACACCAAAAGCATCCTTAAAATTTATTTTCAATGTACTCGATTGATAACTGTAGTGGTAAAAAATCGTCAATGGGCTGGCCTAAGAAACAAATCAATAAATCAGGCTCAAAATGGAAAAGCCCAATGCGAGAAATATATAAAATAGAAAGGAAGTCCATGAAACCTAGAAGAGATAGAGCCTAGTAAAACAAAGGCCATATGATAGAACACTCACATAGTAGAACGCACCCATGATTCGTGGGATACTAACCTAAATGCCATAAATGCATAATTTAAACTCTCATAAACGTGTAGACCCCTCCAACGGGTACACTAATCGGAGTTAAGAGTATCATAACGGTAGACCATTCAAACATAGTTATGAGAGTATCAAAATGGTTAATCGAGTTATGAAGAGTATCATAACGGTAGATCGAGTTATGAAAAATATCACAACGGTAGATCGCATTAATGATAGTATCATAATGCATGGAGCTTTATTATAAATAGGCGGCAGACTCCTCACAGGCCAAGGGGTTGGCAATTTGATATAGAAAAAAAAATATATATATATATATATATATATATATATATATATACTCTCTCAATCTCATTCTCAAAACTTAAGTTCTTCTCCGACGACTTCCGTAGGTTCACCATCGCTCTGACCATACATTAGTTTGACCATATATCTACGATCTCTGATCACACTTCCCCAGGAAATAGAAATTACTATTTATTTATTATTAATTCACTGTGCAAACTATTGTTATTGATTAATATTCTTTATATTATTCTAATTTGAGCGTCGGAGTGTCCTTGTCCGGCACCACCCCGGTGTCAAGTACATTTTTACTCTCTTGAATTGTTGATTGTGCAGATTGTAGTGACATTTCCGCTACCCTACGCTGAATTAGGATCTACAATAACATTTTACGGATCTATCTTGTAAAAACTCTCTAAAAGACATTTCCTTATATTTATTCTACATCCGAATAGATAATACAATTTTAATGATCAAGATTTTCCATAAAACACCATAATTAGATAAAATGCTCCTCAGAAACTGATATTTAAAAGGGGAGAATTGCAATAACTTCCCGTGTATATAAGTAAAATTGCACAAAAATATGAAATTATATGATAATAACACAAACCCTCTTTGACCCATTGACCAACTGTTTAGAACCGTTTAAGTAACGGTGGTTATTAAGGGGGGAGGGGTAAAATCATCTTTATACTTTATATTTGACAATTAAAAAAATAAAAAAATAATGGAAAAAAAATAGACGAAGAAGAAGAAGAAAGAAGAAGAAAAAACAAAAAAAAAGAGGAGAAAAAGAAGAACAAAAAAAAATTTGAAAAAAGAAGAAAAGAAGAAGAAAATCTGGAAAAAAAGAAAAAGAAGAAGAAGAAAAAATCTGGAAAAAAAAAGAAGAAGAAAAAAAAAATTTGGAAAAAAAAAAAAGAGAAGAAGAAGAATCCAAAAAAAAAAATTCGAAAAAAAGGAAGAAGAAGAAGAAGAAATAGAATTTGGAAAAAAATTTGAGTTGATTGTGGTTGATTGATGAAGAATAAAATATTAAAAAAAATTAGATATATATATATATTTTTTGAAGATAATGATGATGATGATGTTGATGATGATCTGAAAAAAAAAAATTGAGTTGTGGTTAGGTTGATGAAGAATAAAGAATTGGGAAAAAAAATTTGGGTTTAATTTTTTTTTTTTTATTTGAAGAAAAGAAGAAGAACAAGAAAAAAAAAATTAAACAGTGCACAAGGGTAAAATGGATATTATACCATTTCCGTCCAATTTAAACGGTTTTCAACAATTGGTCAACGGGTCAAAGGGGAGGTTTGTATTATTATCATATAATTTTATATTTTTATACAATTTCACTTATATACACGGAAGTTATTACAATTCCCCTTATTTAAAACTTATATCAATAGAAGAAAACCTAAATTTCCATAAAAGGTTTAAATTGAAGGACAGATCTTTCTTCTCACTAAAAAATATTGGTCTACTTCATAGATTACAAAGGTCATGTTATGATTCAACACGAGACTTGTGAATTTCAGTGAAGTGAACGAGATTTTATTTGTTGAAATCCTATAAGTTTTAATTGTAAGGTGTCTTATGATTTATAAAACTTAGTGATAGAATTCAACGAACAACTGGACGTAACAATTCCCAAATTATAAACGACGAGGATTAAAAAGTAAAGACTGATATAAATTTTTTTATTTACTTGGATACTGTACCAAACTTAACACGTGTAACGCTGTTTGCAATATTAGGGCGCACAAGTCGCACATTGCCCGATTAAGTGAATTGTCGTCACTGCCACGAAACAAAGTCACAAGTCTACTCAGAATCCTTCCTTATATCTTGCCACGTATCCGTTGTTTTAAAACGACCACCGCCAGTGACATCC
Source organism: Xanthoceras sorbifolium (assembly GCA_003430845.1). NCBI lineage: Eukaryota > Viridiplantae > Streptophyta > Magnoliopsida > Sapindales > Sapindaceae > Xanthoceras > Xanthoceras sorbifolium. Next base: position 17,181,211 of record CM010611.1, read on the forward strand.
AAAACGCAAATGAAAATTCTCTGATATATACAGTCGTTTAAAGATGAAAGCGAAAAAGCAAAACAGAGATATACTAGACATGAAATGAAACCAACAATCCTCAAAAAGTACATTTAACACAGACAACTGGACGCCAAATTAAAACATGAACATATAAAAGGAGTTTTGACATATTTAACATAAACAAAGCCACACAGACAACCAATGACCTCTCAACTACAACTTGTATCACAGATGTCTGATCTCTATTCAAATCTTAATAATCACAACTGTTCATCGTACGGCAGAGATCAGTTGCACAGTTGAGTTATCTAAGAAGCCTGCTGTGTTCCGGTATGCTGCTGTCCATACTGCTCAGCCCTGTCCTTCATCTCCCGAGCCTTCCCAGACAGCTTCATTCGAGCGTGGTCGATCTGGTCCGCACCAGGTGGGTGCTTCCCAGTAACGTACCTACCAGTAACATATATATATATTAAGTTTCATATACGATAAATTAAAATATATATATATATATATATATATATATAAGATAAATATCATCAATGTTTTAGATGTCAACCTGTAAATCCAGGACAAAACGGTAATTGCAGCTACACCGAAACTGCCGGAGGCCAAGAAGCCGAGGGTCAGAAGAGCTACAGTGATAACCGCAGGGACAAGAACTGGACTGAAAATGACAAGCAGCGGAGTGGCAATGGTGAGTGCAATGACCGTACCGGCTAGGGTCAAACCGGAGAGGACCAAGAGGGACCCACCAGCTGTGACAGCAGTGGCCGCCTTCACCATCTGGCGCGACCGGGGCTCCGGGTTCTGCAGGTAGTTTTGGTAGTGATGTTCAGCCATTGACGCAAGATAGGACGGTGATGATGTTGTAGAAACTGATTTTATGTAACGTATAAAACTATTGAGTTGATTTTTTCAATGTGTTGGAGAGTCTAGTTGATCAGAGGGTTGAGTTAAATAGAAGGAAGGGTAAGGATGGGACCCAGAGAGGGGTAGCACGTGGTAAGGAAGCGGTGGCACGTGTTGAGTAGTTTCTATTGCAGGGGTTGCATGTAAACGGAGTGGCATTGTTTTGGGACACGTCATCTTTTGTCAGAATATGAAGTTGTTCAAAGGAGATAGAGGTGAACAAGGCTGGCGAGAATTCGAGGACTCCTCCCCACCTCCACCCAGATTCACCAACTTCATGTCATGTTCTTTCGATACACCTATGACATTGAATCAATATGTGAAAACTATGAATAAACAGAAGTGATTTCTCTCACAAGGTGTAAAAGTGAAATTTGGACCGTCGAATTTTTTATTTATTTAATTAACTTTGTTGTATTTTGGAATATGACTGACTAAATTCGTGGTCCGGATATTTACTTTCATAACTGAAAGACATTTATCACCACAATACATAGAGAAGACTCTCATACATAGGTAAATGGATATAGTGTAGCTTAAACTCGCACCATGAATAAGGAGGTTAACTTACCACTAGGCAGCAATGGTGTTAACAGGAAATTTCATCCAAGATTTAAGCATTCATCTAGGAGATCCACTCTCCAGGAATAAGCATCTCGGAAGCAAAAAGAAAATATTATTCAAATATTTTCATAAGTAGATAACAAAATATTTTATTATTATATACATAATAATGACAATTTAATATGAGGCAAAACAGAAGGATGTATAGAATGATCAAAAGGCCATGGCACAGAATGCGAGAGAAATCAGCAAAAATATGAAAAGGGGACAAGCATGAAGCAGACAGGAGAGAGGAAAGGAGGTACGAGAATAAGAAATGGCAGACCAAGATACCCATAAAAAGCATGTCCCCCCCAAAGGGAACCAACAAGTCTCCAAATGGCTATATGAGAAAGTGACACCTAGAAAGTTCTGTTAAGAAATGTTCACACATGGAAAGAACCGTACCCATCTGACATGGACAGAACACGACCTGCAGAAAAGGGACACCTGAGCGCTAGGCTATCCTAGAAGAAACATGAGTCATAGCTTGTATCTTATATGTCCTTTCCTTATTAGATCAAGGCTTGTGCCTACCACATGGTCGAAAGGAAATGAAGAATAAAAGGTCAAAGCAAGGAAGGAAGATGAAGGACCACTGAGGTGATGACACTTGGCAGGAGCTGTGAGGAGAGGTCTATCACCTGAGGCCTATAAATACCCATGCATATTTTGGAAAAGAGTTAATTACACTCAACCTCCCTGAGGTTTGGCTAATTACATTCGGAATCAAAGTTTGCATTAATGGACACTAACCTCCCCTCACGTTAACGTTGACCGTCAAAATAACCGTTGACTTTTTTTAAATTTTTTAAATGACCAAAATACCCCTATCAATTTATATTATCAACTTTTTTACTATTAATTAAAAACAATTAATGGTGAGATCCAGATTGGATCTCCACCGTCCATCAACAATGATGAACGGTGGAGATCCAATCTCCACCAAGAAAAAAAAAATTTTGAATGTTCATCGAACCCTTCTGGGTTCAATCTTCGAACCCAAAAGGGTTCGAATCGAACCCTTCTGGGTTCGATCTCGAACCCAGAAGGGTTCTAAGAACGAACCCTCTGGTTTTGATCTCGAACCCAGAAAGGTTCGAATCGAACCCTCTAGGTTCATGGAACCCATAGGGTTTGAAGATCGAACCCAGAAGGGTTCGAAGAACGAACCCTCTGGGTTCGAAGAACGAACCCTTCTGGGTTCGATGAATCTAGAACCCAGAAGGGTTCGAATCGAACCCTTTGGGTTTGTGGAACCCAGATCAAGATCGAACCCAGAAGGGTTCGAATCGAACCCAAAGGGTTCGTTCTTCGAACCCTACTGGGTTCGAGATCGAACCCATAAGGGTTCGATGAACATTCAATTTTTTTTTCTTGGTGGAGATCCAGATTGGATCTCCACCGTTCATCATTGTTGATGAACGGTGGAGATCCAATCTAAATCTCACCATTAATTTTTTTTAATGAATAGTAAAAAAATTGATAATATAAATTGACAGGGGTATTTTGGTCATTTAAAAAATTTGAAAAAAGTCAAAGGTTATTTTGACGGTCAACGATAACGTGAGGGGAGGTTAGTGTCTATTAATGCAAACTTTGATTCCGAATGTAATTAGCCAAACCTCAGGGAGGTTGAGTGTAATTAACTCTTTGGAAAAAGGGTTAGCTATTCTTTTTACTCTTTATTGTTTTTATTTCATGTTCAGTTCATCTTAAGGAATCTAAGACAGATTTATATATACTAACTTGGGCGTCAGAGTGTGGTTGCCGGAGCACCACTGGCCACCACACTAACCCCAAGGTTTTATCTTCCTGGCAAGATCTTTCTTGAAAGCTCAGTATATCTGCCACACGAAGAATAGTTCAAACACTCACCAAATTATCTAGACCTTGCCATTTATGTCTTATTATCAAGTAGCTATTATTTGGATTAATGAATATTTGATGTGCTAATTGATAGTTGAGAATGATGTCCTAGATAATATTTCCAAGAGAAATATTTTTATATTCTTCTTACTTGTTAGTTTTAAGTTTATGGTCAAATTTGAGTTAACAGTTGGCGACGTCACTATGGGGAAGTCCCATTGTACTTCATTTTACTGTTATTTTGGTATTTTTGTTTCGAAACTAATACGAAAACACTATATCTAGTTTTTGACCTCCTCGATTGTTTGTTGTGGTATATTTGTGTAAAATCCACTAAAATATGAGATATCCACAGTGCTAACGAGGAGCGAGGTGACTCCGATGCAAACCCTACCCTTAGTGAACTAAGGAGGAAAAGGAAAGCAAATGAGAGAAGAACTAACGCCCTAAAAAGAAACATGCAGACTATGATAGACAGCCAGGAAAGAATGAGACATGAAGTAGAGCAGCTGATGGCTGCGGTGGTGAAAATTGCAGGAGGCTCACAACCGCTAAACCTTTAGGAACCAGCGCAAGCTCGCCAGCAAATCGCCAACAACCAAGACATTATTAGCAAGAGCAGCAGACCAAACTGGCAAAACCTTTTGGCTAAGAGTAGAGTTAGCCCCATACCTTATGCCAGTGAACCTGTAAGGCTACGGTCTTAAATAGAGACCCCACCAAAGCCCTCCAAGAAAGAGAGAACAATGATCAGAGATTTGGTACTGGAAGTAGACATAGTGAACCAAGAAGAAGATCTAGACACCACCGCAAATGAGGCAAGAGGAATTCTCCAGGCACCAAAAGGCGAGCTGTAGAAGAAAAAGATGGCGATGAGGTACAATCAAAAGGGAAAACTGCCGATCCCATCGAGAAGCAGTTTTCCAGGATCACAAAAGAGCTAGTGGAACTCAAGATGGGAAAGACTAAGGAGACAGATAGAGAGAAAGAACCTTTCAGAGAGCTCAACGCCCCATTAATTGAGGAAATCAAAGCAGCAACACTCCTGCTGAATATGAGAATGCCACAAGAGAAGTACACGAGGACAAGTGATCCATTAAACCACCTAGAGTCATATTGCTAACAGATGGAAGTCCAGAATGTCTCGGAGAAAGCCATGTGCAGAATGTTTCCTATAACTTTTGATGAAGCTGCAAAAATCTGGTTCAGGAAACTTCGTCCATGAAGTGTTAGCTTTTTTTTTTTTTTTCAAACTAACCAAAGATTTTTTCGGACAGTTTCAAGGAGTGAAACCCCCATCGAAAGATCCGTTGCTCCTATAGTACATTAAACAAAAGAATGGAGAGTCTCTGAAAGATTACGTGAAAAGATATCATGATAAGGTGATTGAAATTGGGGTAATCGCTGAGCGGGAGACTCTCAAATTTCTGGAGGAATTTGAGGATGGGATCTTTGTGGCAACCAGTTACTTATAAAGATGCTTGCACCAGAGCATTAAAGCAAATAGAGAAAGACGAAAAGGATCAAGTCAAGAAGCAGTAGGAAGAAGCAGAAGTACCTTGAGAAAGTGAGAACGTCTTTAAGGAAGACAAGATAAAACGACCAGCATGACCTTTCCAGTGACCTCCAGGAAGGCCACACTACCGTTCACCTCTACGACCCTCTTTTCGCCAACCTAATACTCTACCAAGAAAACTCCCAGCAGCTCCCTCCAGACCTCAACACAACCAAGTTTTTACTAGGACAAAACTAGGGCGACAACCGATATGGGATGGCTTCACGCCTTTGAACACTTCCAGGGAGAATGTTTTTTTGCCATCCGGGAGAAAAGGCCTCTTGGAGAAGTCAAGTCCAGTGAGAGGTCCACCGAAAAGAAAAAATAAGTATAGATATTGCGATTTCCATGAAAACATTGGTCATAGTACCTCAGACTGTTACAGCCTTCGAAATCATATAGAAAACCTTATTCGATGAGGACTACTGACTGAGATTCTCTAACAAATGCGAGATGGGGTAAAGATGGGAAGAAGGATCTATGAGGAAATAGAAAAAGATAAGCAGGCTAGAATCCATAAAGGAAAGGAACTAATGAAGGAAATACAGATGATACACACAATAAGTGGAGGACCTACCCTGGTAGGACAGTCAAACAAATCTAGGAAGAATCACGCACAAATGGTTCCAAGAAGAACTTCAAGAGCCAGTCTCTATGCAGTCCATAACGAGGAGCTACCTAAACCCAGGGTTGCCCAGATTGTGTTTGCAGACGAGGACAGTTATGATGTCATTCAGCCTCATGATGACCCCATGGGCATCACCCTCAAAGTATCAGATTGTTTAGTGGCAAGGGTCATAGTGGATACCGAGAGTTTTATAGACACTATATTCAAGGACGCCTTGGATAAATTCAACATGGAATCCGTCATGCTGAACAGTTGTACCTCTACTTTGTATGGGTTTACTGGAGACTCCGTGATACCAATGGGCACAATCATCTTGCCAGTAACTTTGGGGCAACCTCCTGCACAAATCAAATGGCTAACAGAATTCTTAGTGGTCGATACTCCTAGTGCCTATAACATAATACTAAGAAGACCTTTCCTAGTTAGAACCAAGAGTGTGCTATCCATTTATCATCATGTCTTGAAGTGCCCTGTGGGAGATCGTGTAGGAGTGATACATGGAGATCCGTACATCGCTGAAAAATGTTATGATGCCTCTATTAATCCTATTGCCCATCTTAAACATTGTGTGTAGGTGACCACAAAAAATGATGAACCAATGCAGGAGGAAACCATGGAAACAGAAGTAGAAGATGAGCATCTAGAAGTTCTGGAGGAAGAAGACGAAAAAGGGATTCCAAGTAGGTAAGAGTGTGGAACATCGGTTGACAATCTAGAAGCTGCCTCCGTTAAAGATGATGATCCATCAAAAACGATGAGAGTATGTGCCAAACTGCCCAATAAGGAAAAGAGGAATTTATAAGAATTCTTGAAGGAGTACCAGGACGTTTTTGCATGGACACATGAAGACATGCTAGACATTTCACCCCAAACATCGAGTCATCGACTGCAAATAGATCCTGGCTACAAACTAATCAAGCAAAAGCAAAGATTTTCCAACCAAGAGTGATATGTTGCAATACAAGAAGAGGTAGACAAGCTCCTGAAAGCTAGATTTATCCAGGAAGTGAGATATCTAGAGTGGATAGCTAATGTAGTACTAGTGAAAAAAGGAAACGGAAAATGAAGCATGTGTGTAGATTTTAGAGATCTGAATAAGGCCTGCCCGAATGATAGCTTTCGTCCCTTCCTGAAGATTAATCAATTCTAGGATTCAACGTCCAGGACAAATTCTTAAGTTTCATGGATGTTTTCTTCGGGCATAATCAGATCAAGATGCACCCTTCAGACTAGGAGAAAACAACATTCATTACTTATAAAGGCTTAAATTGCTACAAGGTAATGCCGTTCGGTTTAAAGAACGCCGGAGCAACTTACCAAAGGTTGGTGAATTTCTTTTTAAAGACTTGATAGGAAAAACCATGGAAGTATATGTGGATGATATGATCACAAAGTCACCAAGCATGGAGGACCACATCAACCACCTGAAGGATACATTCGAGATCCTATGACGCCACCAGATGAAGTTAGACCTGGAGAAGTGTGCTTTTGGAGTCTCGACATGAAACTTTTTATGGTTCATGGTGCATGAACGGGGAATAAAAGCCAACCCTGAGAAGATAAATGCCATCCTGGACCTGCCTTCCCCTAAAAATGTGAAACAAGTCCAGAGTCTCACAGGGAAAGTAGCTGCCCTAGCAACGTTTGTATCCAGAGCAACAGACAAATGCTGCCCTTTTTTCCAAGCTATAAACAAAGGAAAAGGCATGGTATGGGATGCCAAGAGTGAGAAGCTTTCCAGAAGCTAAGGACTTACCTCATGAATCCTCCATTAATGGTGAAGCCTCATCCAAGAGATATACTGCTCATCTACCTAGTTGTATCTAAAGCAGCTGTCAGTAGCGCATTGATAAAGGAATGTGAAGATAAGGTGCAAAGACCAATTTACTATATAAGTAAGTCCCTGACTTAAGTTCGAAAATAATTATTCACAGTTGGAAAAGTTGGCCTTTACCTTAGTGGTGTCCTCCAGGAAGCTGCAATCCTACTTTCAGTCACACACAATCTCAGTCGTGACGAACCAACCTTTACGACAGTTTCTACTGAAGCCAGACATTTTAGAAAGATTGATACTTTGGACTCTATAACTCACTCAATTCGATATCAAATATCAAAGTAGGAATGCAGTAAAAGAACAAGCTATAGCAGACTTCGTCCTAGAGTTCACTGAAGACTTTCAGCAGGAAAGTAAATCTCCTCCTACAAAGACTAGTAGCCAGCAAAGCCAGAAGTTTAACACTGTCGCAGTTCCGACCCACTGCAGTTCTGACCTGGACCCTGTATGTAGATGGAGCATCAAACCAGAATGGAAGCGGAGTTGGTTTAATATTGATAGATCCAGACAAAGCAGAGTTCAGCCATTGTTTGCAATTCAACTTCAAGACATCTAACAATGAAGCTGAGTATAAAGCTTTGCTAGCAGGCTTGAGGATAGCAAGAGAGCTAAAAGCCCGAGGTTTGCAAGTTCTAAGTGACTCACAGTTGGTGGTAAACCAGGTGAACAGTAATTTCCAAGAAAGTCAAGGAACTTACAAGTTTCTTTAAGTTCTTCTCAATCAAGCGAATTCCTAGAGCTGAGAATAGTCGAGCCGATACCTTAGCAAAGATAGCTTCTAGAGAAGGGCAAGCATTGCCAAAAGCAGTTCCTATACAAGTGATAGCTACTTCAAGCATTTCAGACTCAGAAGAGGTTATACACGAAGACAAACCAGTTTTTGGGATGAATCCAATACTTGATTACATCCTCCTGGAGAAATTACTAGGAGACAAAAATGAGACTAAAAGAATCAAGTATAAAGCAGCACGTTTCTGTGTCGTTGAGGGAATTCTATATAGAAGGGGTTTCTCGCTACCCCTCCTAATATGCTTGCATCCAGAAGAAGCATAATGGATCATGAACGACTTGCATAGTGGAAATTGCGAAAATCATTTAGGAGGATCTTCATTGGCTCATAGGATCTCGAAGATAAGGTATTTTTGGCACACTATGCACGAGGATACAAAGAGGTTGGTCCGGGAATGTGAAGCTTGTCAAAAGATAGTTGATTTGGTTTACAAACCCCTTAAAGTTCTAACATCCATCAGTGCCCCTTGGCCCTTCGCACAGTGGGGCGTGGACCTCATTGGACCTTTCCCCATGTCCAGGGGACAAGTAAGGTATGCAATCATTACAATGGATTACTTTACACGGTGGGTAGAAGCCAAGTCCCTAGGATCAATCACGGAAGCACAAACCACCAGTTTCCTCCTACAATCGATTGTATGCAGGTACAGAGCTCCAAGAGTAATCATCACGGACTTGGGAACGCATATAGACAACAAGAAGTTCAGGAAGTTTTGTGATACCTACAGGATCGAATATCGCTTCATCTCAACAGCACACCTTCAATCCAACAGGTTAGTAGAGTCCACCAACAAAACAATAAAGAAACTGATCAAGAAGAAATTGAAGGACGCCAAAGGAAACTGGGCAGATGAGTTTCTACATATCTTATGAGCTTACAGAACTACGGAAAGAACAGCTACAGTAGAAACTCCTTTCTCTTTAGCTTTTGGAGCTGAGGTCGTGCTTCCTACAGAGATAGCTCTCCCATCCTTCAGGATAAGTCATTTTTCTCTCTAGGAAAAAATGAGCTATTAAGGAACACACTGGATCTCCTGGAGGAAAGACAAAACAAGGTTGTAGGAAGAGTAGTAGCGTACCAACAGCGAATAGCCTGTTATTTCAACAAGAATGTGAGGAAATTATTAATCAATAAAGGTGATCTGGTGCTAAGGAAGGTGACCCAGAACACAATGCGACCAGAGGAAGAAGCATTGGGAGCAAACTAGGAAGGACCTTATCTAGTGAAAGGAATTGTTAGACCAGAGAATACAAGTTAGAAGACATGGAAGGTTGTCCAGTCAATCACACTTAGAATGCAGATCACTTAAAAAAGTTTTATCCCTAAGTCACCGGAGTATTATGTTTTGAAGATTGACAAAAATACATATATGCTTATGTTATTTTTCAATTCCAAGAAGTCTGTATAGGCAGGCAGCATTCTCCTTGTGTATATATGTTTGAAATGCAATGAAAGCATGAATTCAGCTATCAAATTTTATCTCCAAGAAGAATGATGTCTTATAATTCATCCATAACATCATCATGCTAGATTTTTATACTAGATTTTTAACTTCCCAAAGAATTTATCAAAAAAGAGCATCTTTGAAGGCTAAGCCTTAAAATTCCTCTGGAGATGAGCTCACATGCTGACGAGCATTATGAGCAGGCAAACTGACTCCTGTATGCCCATGACAGACCTATATGCCCAAGGTTGAAAGTCAATTTCTGTATGTTCAGAACAGTCCTATATGCCTAAGGCTGAAAAACGAATCCTGTATGGCCAGAACAATCCTATATGCCTAGGGCTGAGAATCAACTCTTAAATAACCAGGACAATTTTACACCTCAGCATAACAGAAAGCGGTGACAACTTGAAGAGCTTATCAATAAACCATTAAAGGATTCTTCCAAAGGGATCTCCATCCACGAAGAACGAGAGTTTTCTTCCAGGATGACCTCTATCCACGAAAGATGTAAGTTTTTTTCCAGGACAATCTTGATTGAAGAAGAATGCAAAATTTCTTCCAAGAGAAACTTGAATTCATAGAAAGCAGGGAGTATCCTCCAAGAGAATCTCCACCCACAAAAGACACAAAAGTTCTTCAAAGAAATTTTCATCCACATGAAAAAGGAATACAAGAACGTGTGATTTTAAAGCGATAAAGCGTCGAAGATAAAGCGACAAGGATGCGTGATTTCAAAACAACAAAATATCCAAGATAAAGCAACAAAGCATCCAGAATAAAATAACAAGACTGTGCATGTTTTCGAAGCAACACGCATACTAAACACCCCCTAAAGACTTGACAATGCGCCCTACAAAAAGATGATGATTCAATCGCATAACCAGGACAAGCATATCGTAGGCGAAAAAGAAGAAAACAATACATGAGAAACAATAGTTGTAACACCCCCCGACCCGACCCGACCCGGCTGGACCGACCCAGGGAGCGTTACACGGACTTTCAAAAATTTCTAAATTCTTTATATAACTGAAATCCATAGAATATATAATATAAAAATCGTTTCAAGTGAGCCCAAATCAATATAAACTTTTTATAAAATTTCGGCAGAGTTCCGTTTGTTTTTCGGATTTCCCAAAACCTGCTTTTACACAAATCAATTCAAATGCAATTCTCAACAACACTTCTATAACATTTTCAAACAGTTGCGCACTCTGCCGTTTAGTGCGACTTACCATCACAATTTATAAAATAAAACAAATCAGACTTTAATAGTTACAAACATTTTAATAATAAAAGACAGAAATCATAAAATAATTATTTACAATACATATTACAAAACATATTTACAAATCCCCTGTATATGCATGCTTTCATAATATATATACACATAACAATAATATAGCTACCCAACTGTGAATATCTCTGAGACTCTGTCAGCAAATCTCTTTCTCTTCAGTCTTTAACGTCTTCGGGATCCCTGGTACCTATGCGTTAGAAACAAAACTAACGCGCTAAGCATATAGCTTAGTGGGTGTACTATAAACTCAATTAAATAAACCACAATATAAATATCTTTTAAGAAGAAATAAATCACAATATGAATTTCATTTCTAATCATGTACAAATCAACTGAACTTCAAAATCAAATCATAAAACAGTTTCCATCACTTTAATTTCCACAATAAAAGCAACTTCCCAATTCGTTTCAAATCTGGCCCGCTAGAATACTAAACATAACAAGACTGGAATATGGGTCAAACTCCCACCGAGGACGAATCCTACGAGTGGTACGTGTCTCCCAACTCTAGGACCGTAAGTACGGAACCTAGAGAGGTACATAACTCCCTATCCCAGGAACGAATCCTTGGGAAGGTACATGGCTCCCAACCCCCAGGACGAATCCTGAGGAGGTACGTGTCTCCCAGCCTCTGGACGAATCCAAGAGGAGGTACATAACAATCATCAGTATCAATCAGTAGCGGCGCAGTACTGCTCAGTAAAACCCAGCTGGTATACCAACCTCCTATATCCATTTCTATGTCTAAGTATCCTAGGGCCGTTTCCAATAAACTAAATTCACAATCAATTTCATAATAGTTAATCAATAACCGATAATTACTCAATAAACATATAAGTCACGTAGTATTCTTCAAGAATCATACTCAATAATTTTACGAAAATTTAAATCAATTATTTTTAACGAAATCGAAATATTCGAAAACGAAATCGAAATACGATCTATCACAAAATCAGTCCAAAATCAACAATAAAGACATCAAACATCGATTTTTCATATACAATAAACAATTTTCATACTAATAATCGAAATCGAAATCTTCCAACGAAATCAAAAACGAAAACGGAAATGAAAACGAAAACGAAAACAAAACAATAACGAAAGACTTTTCGTAACGATTTCGAAAACAAACGTACACCAACCTGGGAACCCTTTTTTTCGTTCGAGAAGTCGCGGTTCTACAATTTCGTTTTCCTTCCCTTTCCCTTTTCTCTTTCACCCACACTTTCTTTCTCTCTCTTTCCTTCCTCTTCTTCTTCCTCTTCTTCTTTTTCTTCTTCTTCTTCTTCTTTTTCTTTTCTTTTCTCGGTCTCTTCTCTCTCTTCTTCTTGCTGTTCTGTTTTCTGGCTTCTGCGAGAATCTTCTCTTTTTTTTTATATTTTTTTCGCTACCGCGACCGTCGTCGCGACCTGTGGTCGCGCCACCAGGTCGCGATGCTCACTGGAGCATTCGCACCGCCTTCGTCGCGAGCGCACCTTGGTCGCGCTGGAGATCGCGTTGCTCGCTGCCCGAATTTGATGTTTTCATCGCGAGCAGGTCATCGCGACCTGTGGTCGCGGTGACTGGTCGCGATGCTCACTGCCAGAAATCGCGTTTTTCACCGCGAGCAAGCCATCGCGACCTGTGGTCGCGGTGACCAGGTCGCGATGCTCTCTGTCTCCATTTTCAATTTTTCATACATCAATTTTCAACCATTCAATCTGGTCCGCTGGAAATCATAAAAATAAACATACATTTAATTACATTTTCACCCCCTTAAATAGTAAAATTTATTTTCACATATATAACATTAATTACCCGAAATCCGGGATGTTACAATAGTCGCAACAAACACAGCCCCAACAGTTCATAAAGAAACAAACAAAAGCCAAGCTCCGTGCCTAGCAATAACAAAAGGTTAAAAAATCAACCAACAGTTTCAAAAGGAAAAGGTAGAAATGTTAAGAAACATTCGCAATAAAAGAGGACAGCCAACATTGTGCGCAAAAAGCTACGCTTCATCTTCATTCATGATCCTTTGGAACCCCCTCATCAGCAACCTTGGTCTCATCCTCTTTTTCACCACTTAAAGCAACGTCCGCACCTTCCTCAGTGTCACCAACGTCTTCCTGGTTGTAGGCCTCAACGAGAGAATCAGCTTTTGCCTTCCTTAGGATAGCCTCCCTATCCCAGTTATCAATTAAGCTAAGGTCCCACTCTGCAGGAGCCTTCTCAGCCACTTGAGATTGAGTCAAGAGGAACCCAGTTTGAAGAGCATATACATATTGTTTGTCCAAAACCTCATTGGCTATGGTCAGCTCATTCACACATTCCTGCAGGAGTTTAACCTTCCTTTCCAGCTCTGCTTGAGCTTTCTTCTAGTACTTAGCTTTCTCCTTGTCCTTGAAAACAATCTTCTTGACTTTTGTCCAAAATATCTTGTCCCGAATCATCTTTGGCTACAATCCACTTGTATCTCCAATCGACATCCTTTTTAAGTGGGGTTGAAACGGGATTACCTATCTCATTTGTAGCTTTTAAATAGAGTTGACCCTCAAAATTGGCAAGCTTATTGCCCTAGTAAGTATATTTAAACTCCTCAACAGTGGGAGTAGGCCCCCCATTTTCTATTAACATTACATAACAATCTGACAGAGATCTCCAAAAACCTGGAGAAAGTTGAAAAGGAGCCAAATCTAACCCTACCAGCATTCTCCCAAAGAATGGCTAAAAAGGGATACGAAGACCGAACTGAAAGGCACAAAGTGATATGGGAACTTCGCCTCCAGAAGAATTATATACAGGATATCCCTACAGAGGCACCAAGATATCTACAGCTGAAGGAATCTTGTACTCCTCCCTCAGGTCTTGAACATATTCTGACGAAAGTATGGAAGGAGGAATGGAAAATGATATTTGGGAAGGTTTATTTTCAAAAAATACTTTTCGTTTTGCCCCATTGTTCTAGAACCAACTGGTCCAACCTTTACCTACTTACTTCTACCAGACCCTTAAGGAGTGCCTATTACAACCTCCTTGGCATATACACTTGGAGAAGCACCAACAGAGGCATCTCCCTTACTAAGACTCCTATCGTCACTCACAGTCCTAACACCAGAACTGCTAGCCCCATGACCCCTCGTTATGGACCCTAATGGGCTATTACTAGCCACGTTAGCTCTAGGGGCCCTACTCACTGTATTTCCTGTGGAGCTTGAGTCAGACCAAGAGCCTTCGGGGCTACTAACCAGATGATCATGCCTACGAGAACTAGAACCAACCATGACTAAGACAAAAAAAAAAGGTGAAAGCAGTTACCCAAAAGATGAAGGAAAAATAGCTTCTCTAAGAAGAAAACTAGTCAAAACACAAAAGAAGGAGGGAGATTACACTTATTTATGGGAGGCAAACCGTCTTTAGTCCTAGCCGTCGCTAAGCTTTCCATCTAAGGGATATGGATTTTTGAAGAAGCAGGTCTAAAAGGAATAGCAGGGAAGGTGACAACTGGCGTCTAGGAAATGTGCTCCAGAAAGCACCCCTGCACTAGCCTGAAAATAAGCAGCAGTTTGACATCAGCGTTTGGAAATGAAATGAAGGGCCAGGATCTTCCCACCAAACCTCTATTTTCTCTCCACTTTCTCTCTCTCCCTCTTTTTCTCACATTAGGAATTTAATGTGCAATCATGAAGATTTGATTTTTATTTTTTCAAAACAGGAAAAAGGAGGAAAGCGAAGAGTTTTGTCATCCTTTAAAAGGGAATTAATCACTGGATAAATGCTCAAATCTCTGATGCAATCCTCTAGAAAAGTCTTTGATGTTTTGTCTTCACAAAATGTCCAAGACTGGAGGACTTCGATTAACAGGAAATTTCGTCCAAGATTTAAGCATTCATCTAGGGGATCCACTCTCCAAGAATAAGTATCCTAGAAGCAAAAAGAAAATATTATTCAAATATTTTTATAAGCAGATAACAAGATATTTTATTATTAAATACACGATAATGACAATTTAATATGAGACAAAACAGAAGGATGTATAGAATGATCAAAAGGCTATGGCACAAAATGAGAGAGAAATCAGCAAAAAGATGAAGAGGGGAGAAGTATGAAGCAGACGGGAGAGAGGAAATGAGGTCCGAGAATCAGAAGTGGCAGACCAAGATACCCATAAAAAACATGTCCCCCCAAAGGGAACCAATGAATCTCCAAATGGCCATATGAGAAAATGACACCTGGGATTTCTGTTAAAAAATGTTCATACGTGGAAAGAACCTATCTGACATGGACAGAACACGACCTGTAAAACAGGAACACCTGAGCGCCAGGCTGTCCTGGAAGAAACCTGAGTCATAGCTTGTATCATACATGTCCTTTTCTTATTGGATCAAAGCGTGTGCCTACCACATGATCGAGAGGAAATGAAGAACAAAAGGTCAAGGCAAGGAAGGAAGATGAAGGATCACTGGGGTGACGACACTTGGCAGGAGCTGTGAGGAGAGGTCTATCACCTGAAGCCTATAAATACCTATGCATATTTTGGAAAAAGGATTAGCTATTCTTTTTACTCTTTATTATTTTTATTTCATGTTCAGTTCATCTTAAGGGATCTAAGGCAGATTTATATATACTAACTTGGGCATCGGAGTGTGGTTGCCGGAGAACCACCGACCACCACACTAACCCCAATGTTTTATCTGTCCTGGCAAGATCTTCGTTGAGAGCTCAGCATATTTGCCACATGAAGAATAGTTTAAACACTCACCAAATTATCTAGACCTTACCATTTATGTCTTATTGTTGAATTTCTTATTTTCAAGTAGCTGTTATTTGGATTAAAGAATATTTGATATGCTAATTGATAGTTGAGAATGATGTCCTAGATAATATTTCCAGGAGAAATGCTTTTATATTCTTCTTACTTGTTAGCTTTAAGTTTGTGGTCAAATTTTGAGTTAACAAATAGATATATAATAATTTTGTAATTAAAATTTGTTACTAAAATTTTTACACCATAAGAAAAAAAATAAGAGTATATATTACACGAGCCTTTAAAGTTTGGATATAGATAAATGTGGCAAAGATTCTCATGAGAAAATATAAAATTTATTTTATTAAATATCTCGACATTTAAAGTATTCCTGAAGATTCATGGCAATAAAACTCGAAAAATAACCCTACAGATAAATAATTATATTAAGTATCTTATCTAATTATTTAATTTGAATCATATAGAAATGATCAAAATTTGTACAATTAACCACAACAAACTAATCTATTTTCTTAATTATATAGTTATAAGATTATTTATAGGTTTATCAGAACCTGTCGAAATTAATCATTACATGTACAGTTCGATATCTATTTCCACAATTAACGGACATGTATCCCATAACACAAGGCGAAAACCACATGAGCTAATAAACTCCCCACACTAGCAAAAAGATCTTATTAGCTAGTGTGATTTACTTTTAGGCCTCGTTTGTTGCATGAGATAGGATTTAATTATTTATATGAGATTGGATTGGATGTAATTGAATTGGATAAATTTAAAAGTTGTCCCATGTTTGGTGTAACGTAGGATAGGATTAAAAATAGTGTGTAGTTGTGTTTGGTAAGTTATAGAATTGGACAAAATAATGCAAAACCATGTTTGTTATGAGTATGGATTGGATAATAATTGAAATAATTTAATTAATATAAAATTAAATTTATCTTAATAAAATAATTCATTTATTATGTAAAATAAATAAATAAATATATTATAGATCTATTAAATTATAAAATTTATTAATGATTGAATTATTATAGATATATAAATTGGTAAAAACAATTATAAATTTTTTCTTAAGCTCATTTAAAATAAGAATGATAGTTTGTTTTATTTTTTCTAGTAATTTAAATTTCATTTTTCTTCCACAATTTGAACCCACAAAATATGATATCCGTAAATAGTATTCGTTATAATTAAAGACTTCGTCTCTAAAATTATTATAAAACATACTAATTTCCATAAACATAATTCGAAGAACATATATCCATATTTCCTATTAGGAACATAATAAATTTATAAATATTTAATAAAAAAATTAAACATAATAACATTAAATATAAACCGTTAACTCATTAAAAAAAACTGAAATATAGTCCCATATGTGAATGAAGCTTGTATTGATGTTGAGGGTGCGATTATGATACTTGATATCCCACACGAAATTGGGTTGTGGTTGAATAGATTTTAACAAATTGTTTTTGTAATAAATTTAATTTTATCTAAGGATTGTTTTGGATATTTTCAATAGTCTCCTGCAAGAAGCAACACTGAAGGAGGAGTAGTTGAGAAGATGAAAGAGTGGCCTCCTCACTGTAAACTGCAAAACTCGAGGAGAAATAAAGATGTTTATGCACCAAAAATGCATGATCATTATTCATTGATCACCACAAAGAAAGCAAGCAAATGTAGCAGAGAAATTGACAGAAAATAGAATGCTAATAGATTATCTGTCATTATCATATAAATTTCAAAGAAGATTTACAAGAAATCTCATTACGTTAATGAAAAAGCCTACAAGAACATAAACTAAAGCAATATTTCCATTGACATTTCCACTCCACTTTCTTACCTTCCAAGCATGTTTTGGTTCCAACACATGCACACAAGACAACTCAGCTTCCAATATCTGCTTCTTCTTCTTTTCTTTCTTTTTTTCAATTTTAGTAAATTCATTGAACAACATAGGCAGCAAAATCATAATTGCATTCAACAATGCTTTTTAATTGCATTTCTTCGACTAATCATACTTTTCCCTCCATGAATACACAAGAAACAAAACCCAAGAGGGAGCTAATGCAAAGTCTCCAACAACGTGTTTAGGCCAATCATGAGCAAGATCATCAAGTTTCCTCTCAAACCCTACTCTCCAAACAGCCATCGAAACATGAAGGATAACACACCCCTTAGCAAAGAAGCTTTGGAACTCTCTATCCTTGACAAATGCAACCATAAACAAAAGGAATCCAACTGCAAACAAGAGCAGCCCGGAGAAGGAATCAGAGGTCTGAATCAACATTGTTATTGCTCAAAAATAGGTACGGGAAGTATCACTATGGATTGGACATCAGATCCTATATACTTTTGCATCATTTTCCAGTAACCATCCCGTTCCTGAAAAACTGTCACAAGGGACATCATATACAGTTAATACATACCTCAAGGTCATCGACAAGACAGTGATGAATGTAACCAGACTTATAGTTGTAAAAGGTGTAGTTTGTCACCATACCCTCAGCACTAAAATCATATTTGTTCTCTGACTTTCCATACTGTACTTTATTCGACCCCGGTTCATCAGGCGTTACCCATGAGATTATAACACCCTTTCCATCATAGTCCCCTTGAGTGATTCGAACCTATAACAACAAATAAAAAAATAATTAATCCATTCGTTGAACATTCTCTTCAGGCAAATTGTACATAGAATTTAAATAAGGCCCCCGTAATAATTAAGTAACACGGTTCATTAAAAAGCCAAAACTTTATATATGTCAATCAAGGAAGTAAATATTATCAATATCCTTGATATTTTTGGTATTTTGGAGTATGATAAAAAATATTGACACTGATTTCCACTGATATTTCTATAAATTTGCACCGTTATATCCATTGTAACCAATATTTATTTCCTTGATGCCAACTAATCAACTTGTTTAAGACAACCATTTTGGTTGACAACACAATCTACCTTTAATATGATTACTATTATAATTTCAAGAACAACAAACTCATTCATGCAAACACTACTTGATATATCAAATCAATACACATTTCCAAAGAATTTAAGTAAATTCCTTCTAAATTTGCAAAGCAGAAAAATGTCAGAAATTAGAAATCACAACACAACAACTGATTAAAAGCAAAAAAAAAAAAAAAAGAGCACTCACTTGCTGAGGCGCATGGTGACCTTTTGGAACCGCAAATACTTGATTGTCAAGAGGAATATCAACCGATGACCACTCAGATCGAACAAAATTACTTGTGATCCTCACAGTTCCGATCTGAAAAGCTAAGAAAACGAAAATGGAGGAGGCAAACGAGGGAGCGAATGTGGAGAGAAACCAGAGAGCAGACGAAGGGATGAGAAGCAGTGAGATTTTTTTAACTCATCTGATCAATGGGTTTGTTTTATCCCATTGTGATGGGTTAAAAAAAAAGATGAGATAATTTTAAGTGAATCCTTGACTGCCCCTAACATGGGTTTGGGAGAAAAATTAATTTAAACCCAGTCCAAACCTAGGTAACAAACAAGCTCTTAGGTCGAATTGCACTAAGATGCGTTGAGTTTATTAATAATTATACGCATAATGTCAATTTACCGTTTATTATACTCAAGTACTTTTAACCATGTTAATCACCGTCAACTTAACGGCTCAAGGGTAAATTGATCTTTTATCCATAAAAAATAATTAAAAAAAATAAAAATAGCTAATCATTCAGGATATACCACGTCATCAATTAATTTTTATAAAAATTAATTAAAATTAATTTTTTTTAAAAGGAAGAAATATGAATTTTTTCAAATATCTTGAGTTTTCCGGTGAGATGCTTGGATATCAGTTGATAAAAATAACTATAAAACATGTTCTAGTAAGCAGTCGCATCGAACTCATAAATTATTAAAGCTGAAAGAAAGCTATGGTACTTCTAATGCAAAGTATAAATTAAGATGAACAACCTCCTTTGTCATCTTGCTGTTTTGATCATTAATTTGGTTTTGTTTTGTTTGAAAAGTACGTACATGATGTGAGATATTCTTTAGATGAGGGCAGTTTTATCTCGGTAGCATATGCAATTCAGCTTGAAATGGAATTAGAATTTAATTTATTAAATGAGTCATATGTCAAATGCCTTCTGGACTGGATGTTTTGTGGACATGCAAAAATGAATTTGAAGTTGTGGTATGTAAAATAAAATGTCCTTATGTGAAGTAATATTAACAGAGCTGATATAGCTTCCATTAAAAGGAGTGATGCCAACTATCCACATAAGTGCCTCTTTTCCAAGCTTAGATTGTCTGCCTCTTATTCTGAGGCTTCTTGGCAAGATTGATATCATTGGTTACAGACTTACAGTGGCCATATGTTTTTTCGTAATTTTAAAATTGGCCAGCGTTTAATCGACTATTAGTTTTTCTTTTGAGATTTGTGCTTGTTTATTAAAATGTTATTGGGGTTCTCATTTATAATTGTAGATTATAATTTGATGTGTTTTAGCTGGGTTGACTGAGTTTGTAATGGCTGGGAGTTTTGAGGCAGATGACATTTTTGCTTACTTGTGGATACAATGTATTTAAAATTTTGCTAAGCTGTCTGCATTGAGGGCTTATATGGAAAGAAATTGATACAGGTTTTGGCAAATTGCATTAGTTTGTGAAATCTGGTTAGTGAGTTATGTGTTGTTGGTTATTGATGGTAGAGTTACGAAAATGTGTTGCTGCACTGATTGTTATGTGTATTCAGTATTTCAATTGTTAGCTGTTTTACAACGCAGTTGAAATTTGCATCGCCTTTTAAAACAACCAATGTCTTTTAAAATGCCTTTGTCAAATCTAAATTTGTCTATGCAAATTTCTTTTTTTTCTTTTTTTTTTTTTTGGACGTGAAAATTTCTATTTTATTGAATGCTTGTGATTTTGAGTACTATTATTATTACATATGTGGAAATTTTCTATTATATTGAATGTGCTTGTGATTTTGGTTAGTGAATCTAAGAAATTTATAAAAATGATTTCAAAAAAAGATTTCACAAAAAATGATATCACCAAAATGATTTACAAAAAAAATTTCACAAAATAAGATTTCACTAACCAAATTTCACGAAAAATATTTGACAAAAAAGTTTCACAAAACAGATTTCATGAAAAAGATTTCATTAACTAGATTTCATGAAAAAAATTTCACCAAAAAGATTTCACGAAAAAGGTTTCACAAAAAAGATATCACGAAAAATTTCACAAACGAGAATTCACAAAACATGTTCACAACATATACACCACGCCATTATCTGAAATCACATCACATAATGATCACACATCATGATTTTACAAAAAAAGAATGAACATTTCACAAAAAAAAAAAAAAACCTAATAACATCATAACATGTTTTTAAATAAAAAGCTTAAAAATCCAAAAATTAGTAAATTTGGACCTACCTTATTCGGCTACCGGAACGGAATTAGGGATGAGAAAAATTTTCGAGCCACTCTAATATCTTCTCCGGCGCCATCAAACAAGCAACAATGAGCTTTGATAATTTTGTTGAGTTCAAGAGAAAAAAATAGAGAAGAAAAAAAAAAGAGACAAGAAAATATGTTTGATATGTGAAGAAAGAGGAAAAATATTATTCTAAAGAATAAAGTCGATTTAAGTGTTGACTGATATTTTATGTAATTTATGAGGAATTTTTTTATAATTTTATTTTTCTCTGGGTTTCTTTAAATAATTGTCCAATCAGAGTGGTTAGGGTCTTTATATTATTTTTTGATTAGGGAATAAAATTAAATTACCAAAATGAAAATTATTAAAATACTCCAAATAGTTTAGTGTATTAGTCAAAATCACTCCTCTAGTTTAATTTATGGCCAAAATTCCCCCATAATTTTATTTTATAGTCAATTTTCTCCTACCGTTAATTTTAATTACTAAAATACCGTTAAACGTTAACTTTTCTGTTATGGATATTATTAAAATTCCCCTCTAGTTTGGTATATTATCAAAATCTCCTCAAAGTTTCATTTATAAGTAAGACCCCCGTAGTTTTATTTTATAGTCAATTTTCCTCCTACCATCAGTTTTAATTATCAAAATACCCTTAACCATTAATTTTTCTATTAAAAATTTTAGGACACTAAAGGTATAAAGAATGCCTATGTATATATATATATATATATATATATTAAATTAAAATATTTTAATTTATAATATCAATTAATCTCTACCTCCATCATATTATGAACGACAAAGATTAAATATAAAAAATTAAAAAAAAAAATTAAAAGATAGATCTCCACCGTCCATCTCCATAGATGGATGGTAGAGAGCATCAACACAATTATTTTTTTTATAAAAAATACATAAAAAATTTAAAAAATTAAGAAATAAATAAAAAAATGGACCTCCACCATCCATCTCTATAGATTTTAATTTTTTTTTTATTTTTTTTAAGTTTTTAATTTTTTAATATTTTATATTCAAATTAAAATGTTTTAATTTAATATATATATATATATATAGTCATTTACCTTTATACCCTTAGTACTCTAAAATTTTTAATAGAAAAGTTAATAGTTATGGGTATTTTGGTAATTAAAACTAACAGTAGGGGAAAACTTAACTATAAAATGAAATTACGGAAAAAAATTTTGACCATCAATGAAATTAGGAGGAGATTTTAACTAATGCACCAAAATAAAGGGGTTTTTTTTTAATAATATCATTAACAAAAAAGTTAACAGTCAAAAGTATTTTAGTAATTAAAATTGACGATATATGAGAAATTGACTATAAGATGAAATTATGGGGGGAATTTTGACAATAAATAAAACTAGAGGGAGATTTTGACTAATACACTAAACTATAGGGACATTTTAATAATATCCCTTATCAAATTGGTTACTAACAATTATTTTGAAATATGTGGTCAAAAATAATTTTTCATAATTCTATATGGTTACTTTAGAAATTTTCACGAAAAAAAAAAATCTCTTTTACTAATTGTTGAAAACTATAACACTAACTCTCTTTATATTAAATTGAAATAATACAATCTTATTTATAGACATTAAGAATTAATATAGTAATAATAAAATAATAATAAATATAAAATAAAGATAATTATTATACTTAATTTAATTATAATCAAACATTGCCCCTCTTAAATCAAAACATTACAAATTGACAATTTTGTCAGATATACGGTATTTTTGGCAACCAAAGTAACCATAACCACTGCAGTCATTTTTTTTTTCTGAGAAGATTGGATCTCCAATCACTTCCATTATCTTCTTTTAAGAACCATCTTAAAGATTCTTTTGAAATAGCTAGATGCATGTTTTTAAAACATGCAGTGGATCTCCGTTGGTCATTTCACCAATACAAATTCATTATTGTCATTAAGATTCCCAAAATCTCTGCTAATAATTTTATTATGCAAATCATAATCAACTCTTCAACTGAAGAAAATACATCATATTAGGGATAATCAATCTATTATTGAAAGTTCCTCTACTTGGGTTTCCACAGTAGAGACTTTTTAAATTATATTTCTGCGACGTTTCATAATTTTTTTGGGACTTAATTTATTGACTTTGCATAATTTCTAATTCACGGGCATATAAGAAACCTATAAAATTCATCTAGTGTCATATTACTAAGGTCTGCCACCTTACACTAAAACTGCTTTGTCAAGGTCCAGAAACTCTTCTCCGTAACTTGGAGATTTACACCCTTTTTTCCATTAGCCTTAATCTGATTAAGTAGGTCTTGTCTTGGAGAACAGTAATTAGAAATTTGTTATGATTCCTCCATTTAAAGAAGTTCAAAATGTCTTAAAGTCTATTGACGATCTTGTGTAGTCTTATATATATTCATCAAGATGTCCCATGTAATTTTTGAATTTTTTGTCTTGGAAGATAATTGTAATGTTGGATTCTATTTCAGAATAAGTAGGGATTCTGTCTTTGAAGATAATTGTAATGTTGGACGAGAGATTGAAACAAGAGATGAAGACCTCACTTAGAAATGAGACTAAAAAGGTATGAACTTTATGTTTTTTTTTTTCTTCCTTTGCAAAACTATTTTTAATATATATCAATCTAAATTCTACTTAAGAACATTTATTATGAATGCATACTAAGTTTGGTTTGGATTACATTGGTTGTTGGACCCAAAACAATCTCTATTACCAGTTGTTGGGAAAAATGTTGACGCGAAAGCGCTACCTAATAGTCACTATAAAAAAAATAATATCTAAACAGAAAAATAAGATGAAATAAGCATAATCCAATCATACAACACAAGATTTACATGGAAACCCAAAACAGTGAAAAAATCACGGCTGTCAAGATGACAAGAGAAAAATATCACTATATAGAAAATTATTACAACTACACACTCAATATTCTTTCTCTAACCTCAACCCCCAATTACAGCAAATGTTCGTCTCCCAGATTGCCCCTGGTACCCCTAAATACCCCAGGGTCTCCCCCAGATATATGCCCTGAGTCAGACAACCGTGCTCTCTCACTAATTTCTCCATGTGTCACTCTTTTTTGGCGCTTTCAACAAAGAATAACACTCTTATTTATAGGCTTAGTATTCTTAGTCCTAAAGTAATCAGAATTATACTAGGAATATGAAGTTCTTAAACAAGACACTTCTTTAATCAACAAGATTCTCAAAAACCTACTAGGAATAGGAAGTTCTGAAACAAGACACTTCCTAAACCAACCAGATTCTCACAAACCTACTAGAAATAGGAAGTTCTGAAACAAGATACTTCATAAAATAAACAGACCCTGTAAACCTATGAAAAACCCGAACAAGACATCCTAAAACAGTCCAATCATCGCCGTACGACCTACAGGTCATGTGATCCAGGTTACACCACTCACTGCCACAAATCTTGTTGCTTTTGGCCTGCAGAACCGACTCTTTCCGACGGCATGTGAGGGTGCGTCCAGCCTTCTTTTTCATCGTCTCTGGGCCATTGTCTTCTTCTTGATCTCTTCTTTCCACCTGTTTCTGAATCACCTCAATTGGATATCATTTACTATATTGGAGAAAGATGGGATCCTTAATAAGTGGATAGAGTGGAGACTTGTATAGCTGAATATAAATATAAAGATGGGACACCAGTGAATGAAAATGTTGGAGAAAAAAATTGTATGATAAGTTTTTTTTTTTTAATAAAGGCCAAAGCAACAAACAAAACTTAGCCTAAAAATCAGACAGAAGACCCTGATCCAGCCAAGGAAGAGCATCCTCCAACCATATAGAAATATTATCAATTGAGAAACTATTCCGAGCCAAAGAGTAGGCCACATAATTAACACATCTAGGCAGAAAGGAAAAAGAATACACTGCTCTATTACAAAGAGATAAAATATCCAGAATAACAAGACCCACTTCAAAATTCTGAGGATTCTCCTGAATAATATAGTTAATAATGTTCAAGGCATCCGATTCCACCAAAAGATGGATGAAACCAAACTCTATAGCAAGGTGTAAACCATTTAAAATAGCGGAGGCTTTCACTACTTTGATCGAAACTGCCCCAATGAGTTTACGCGATAACCTAGCCATAAACAAACTGTTACTATCTCGAATAACAGCCCCCAAACCAACCAAACAATCAGAACTTTTAACGGAAGCATCAACATTTAATTTATATCATCCCTCCCCAGGCGGCTGCCAACAGCGAAGGGACCCAAATTCTGCCGAACGAGCCAACAAGGGCTGGGCGAAATCAAAATCAGTCAAGAAACAAATGGACCAAGAGACTATATCCACCGCAGGCAGCATAGGTTCACCATGGACCAATCTATTACAACGGAACCAAGTTCGCCAAATCACAACCAGCTATAACCTCAAGTCCTCAGAATTTAACACAGAGCAACAATGAACGAAGAGGTACAAAAAAAGAAGAAAAAGAGCAGTAGAAGGAGGAGCTATGCTGCAAGAAATGACATTGAGGATGTACCTTATGGAGCGACCTACACAACCAAAGAGAGTGGAGGATAGTCTTTGCCTCTACTTCACAGTAGGGGCAGAAATGAGACACCTGAATTTTCTATCCACACAGAACAGTTCTGGATGGCAACCACCCATTACACGCTTTCTATAAGAAGATCTACAACTTCGTAGGGATTTTGACACCCCATAATTGTTTCTACCAGCCCATCTTACCAGGATTAGAAGAAGAATGAGAAGAAATAATTTTATTTAATGCCACCCAATATCCACTCATGACAATATAAGACCCATTTTTATTGAAATGCCATAGCAATTTGTTTGAGTGAACCGTGGTAGAGCAAGGTAGGTTGAGGATCAATCTTGCTTTATTCGAGAGGAACGAGCTCTAAATTAAGTTAGAATCCCAGCCACTACTGGGGATTTTTAGGTTTGCCACCCTAGCAAGAGGATCTAAGGTGACATAAGAGAAAACCATGAACAACGATGATCGAGGCAGCCAACAATCCAAATAGATTGAGGTAGTATCGCCCCCACCAATCCGCCAACGAGAGCCCAACACAACTAACTTACGATCCCAGCAAAAACTCCTCAAGATGTAAAAAGGCGGGGAGCCAACGAAAGCATCCAGGAAAGAGTTGCGAGGGTAGTAGACTGATTTCATAACATGGCCTGCCAAAGAAAGCGAATTCTCGATTAGCCTCTAGCATTGCTTCGCTAGCATTACTTGATTAAAATAACACAAGTCATGGAAGCCCAGGCCACCCTTCAGCTTATTCTTACACTGCACCTCTCATTTGTACCAATGGATTTTGCTCGACGATTGGTTACTACCCCACCAAAACCGAGCAGATAGGCGATGAAGCTCATTAATTAGCTTTTACAGCAGCTTGAACAGATTCATAGAGAATGCCGAGATAGACTAAACAACGGCTTTGATTAGGACCTCTTTACCCCCTATGGAGAGTAGCTTACTCTTCCAACCTTGAAGCTTACCCCACACCTGATCAACTACAGACTGAAAAAGATGTCTTTTGCTCTTGCCTGCAAAAATAGGGAGGCTAAGGTAGCGCTCGTGGCAGGTAATGAGGGACACACCCAACACAGTAGCCAAGAGGGCTTGAGTAAGAGCCGAGGATCCGCCACTGAAACACACTGCCGATTTAGAGAAATTTATAGCTTGTTCTAAAACTGATTCATAAACCTGCAAAATTTTAACAATAGTCTCACATTCAAAAAGGTTAGCTTTAAAAAATAGGAGGTTATCATCGGCGAAGAACAAAAGAGATATGCTAGGGCCTCCACGCCCACACCTCAGCCCGTGAAGAGAACCCTCCACCTCCGCTTGCCTAATCAAATAGGACAAACCTTCCGCACAAATCAGAAAGAGATAGGGGGACAAGGGATCTCCCTGCTGCAGCCCCCTTGTTGGCTTTATGAAACCCATAGTACTCCCATTCACGAGGAATTGATAGGAGACTGAGGATATGCAGGCAATAATCTTCTGAATCTAAGAGTTGGAGAAACCAAGAGCTCGCATCATTCTGCCTACAAAATTTCACTCCACATGGTCATAAGCTTTGAACATATCCAGCTTCAGAGCAAGGTACCCTTCCACCTCTTTTTTCTTACACTTCAGAGCATACATGCATTCGAATCCCAGAATCGCATTGTCAGTGATCAAACGGCTCGGGATGAAAGCACTCTAAGACTCCGAGATAACAGCATCAAGGACTAAACAGAACCGATTCATCAGGACCTTAGACACAACCTTATAAAGAATATTGCAAAGACTGATTGGCCTAAAATCAGAGACCCTTTGAGGGGACTTGATTTAAGAGATAAGGGCAATCAGAGTTGCATTTGCTATCGCTAGAATACCGCCCAAATTTAGGAAATTCAAACAATCTTGAGTCACCCCAGTCCCAACAATCTCCCAATAAGTTTGAAAGAAATAAACTGACATACCATCCTTGCCTAGTGCTTTAGAAGGCGACATCTAGAATACAACTATTTTCACCTCTCGACTACTGAACACGGCATCCAGAGAAGCATTCATATGATTGGTTACCCGTAGCTGAACACACCTGAGAACACTGTCAACGGTGACATAGCTCGTCTGAGAGGAAGAGAACAGAGGCTTGAAGTAGTCCAGAATAATACCCACCACCCCACTAGTAGAATGCACCTACACACCCTCATAATTCAGCAGCCCTTTAATGTTATTTTGGGCCTTACAATTAGAAGCTGTACGATGGAAAACCCAGGTATTTTTATCACCCCCTTGCAACCGAGTACGATAAGTTAACTTATTTTTCATTTTGGGTAATTAATTTTAAGTTTATTATATTTGTTTAGTTATATCTATATTATTATTATTTAGTCCACACAAATTAGTCCACAAATATTAGTTCACTACATGATCTTTGGTCATTACAGAATTTGTGTGAAAAAGATATTGGCGAGCAATGTCCCTTTGATTCGCCCCGCTACCTATGAACACTTGAAGATACTAAAGGCACCTATATTATATGGGCTTCCAAATATATTAAATATTAGGGCTTTGTTTAGTTTTGTGGGTGATAACACATAATTAGAATTTTTGTTAAAGTTTATGGGTGAACCTAGTACTCGGACTTGAGTACTTTATTAGGATTTTGTATATATTATTTTATGGTAATGTTTTTATTATATATATATATATATATATATATATATATATATATATATATATGCTCAAGCAAAATGAAAATTTTATTAATGCCTTATATTTATGTCTAAAATAACAAGAATTTTAATATGATTATATTTTAACATTTTCAAGTGACATTGTTTACTAATTTCAATAAAGTTATTTTTTAAAAAAAAAAATCAGAGTATCTACCACAAATAATACCCATTTTGAATAAAATATTTATCAAGAACAAAGCCAGTATTAAATAGCATATTTACTATAAACAAAGCTTGCTATAGAATATACATCCACTACGGGTATTAGTCGTTTTAAATAAAACAACTATTATAGATTTCACCCATTTTAACTAAAATAATTACCATGCGCTTGCCCGTTATTTCTAAAATATCGACAATGTGTACTACCAGTGATAAATATGTAATTTACTACGTTAATTGACGTTGTATTTAATATACACTACCACAAACATAGCTTGTTGTGGAAACATGCTATTTTCCATCATAACTTTAAATATAGTAGGTGCTGCATACACTTCTAAAACAGGCATTGCTCGTTGTAGATGAACGTTTTGTAGTTATGTGGTGTGGATCGCCAATCATATGAAGTGTTACTTTGCCACCAAAAGTGACTAAACAAAATGATGAAAAACAACATAATTGTGGCAATATAATGGCAACATAATTGATGGTGGATTGAATTTTTTTTATCAAAAGATGTTTGCTACATAGCCATAGCCGAAAGTTAGCTTGTTGCTTTCCTTCCCATTTTGCCTATAAATAGGCTTGTGCTCAGCAAACTGAGAAAAACAACAAAACACAAAAAATTGAGAGAGAATAGAGAGTAAAAAGGGAGAGAAAAGAAAGAGAGAATTGGGTTGTTGTGAGAAAATTTGAGGGTGTGAAATATTGTAAGGGGTTTTGTGAGTTATCCTCTTGGGGTATTAGAGTGAGATCTCTAATTGTGTACACACCATAAAATTTTTTGATATAGTGAAATCGCTCCTCTTGATCCGTGGATGTAGGTTTGTATTTTAGCCAAACCACGTAAATTCCTGTATCATTTATTTTTTGCTATTTTAATTTTGTCGTCCATTTTAAATACATGTACTATCCGATCCTCCTTCAAGCGTAACAAACTGGTATCAGAGCTTTTGGTTGTATTCCAGGCTACTAGAAAATTCTTCGTATGCTTTATGGTTGCAGCATTGTCTGATCTTCCACATCATAAACTAATTGTTCTTGAGTTTACTGATTTTGTACTGTGGTGTGGGAAGTACATGTCTAGAAAAAGTTCTGACTAAGGAGAGACTTGGTATTTAAGCGTGTCCGTTGTGACCTACCTCTCTTTCCTAGGAACTTATCTAGTATGCTATTCACGACTACGTACACTATTTAGTATACGGTTACTGATAATAGAGCGCTGCCTGGTGGGCCCTACACGAAATAGTGCCACTGTGAATAGTGCGCTAGTGGGCCCCACACAGAATAGTGCCAAACTGTGAATAATACATTTATTTTGTTACTATCCTTGTTAAAATTAAGGATATCGACGGCAAAATTTAAAGTCGTGAAATTTTATCAAAAGATTAATTTCACTTTATGGCAAGTTTAAATGCGTGTTGTTCTTGTTCAAAGTGGAGTTCAGAAAGCTTTGAAAGGTGATAAACCAGCTGCTACGAAAGATGCAGATTGGGAGGACATCAATTAAAAGGCCCGTTCCACTATTCAGTTATCTCTCTCTGATGAAGCTTTACGTGAAGTCATTTCTGAAAAGACCATAAAGGCGTTGTGGGAGAAACTAGAATTTCTCTATTTGAAAAAGACCCTCACAAATAAACTTTACATGAAGCAGTGTCTATATTCACTCCGCATGAGTGAAGGTACATATCTCGATTCTCATATTGATGAGTTTGAATCTCTCATCATAGATCTGCAAAATCTTGATGACGAAGATCAGGCGCTGCTGTTGCTGTGCTCGCTACCTTCCTCATATAGACATTTCAGAGAAACTATATTATATAGAAAAGACACAATTTCTCTGAAGGATGTCAAAACTGCTTTGAAGACTATAGAGAAGATTGACCATGATATCACTAGGCAATCTTCTAATAGTTAGGCACACGATCTAATTGCTAGAGGAAGACCTGAATAAAGGGGAAGATCACAAGATTAAGGCAAAAGCAAGTCAAAACACAGATCAAAATCTAGAGGCAGAGATGTCGTATGCTGGTACTGTAAAGAGCCAGTGCGTGTTCGTAGCAAATGTAACAAGCTGCAAAAGAAAAGAGAAAATAAGGTCATTCCACAAAATGAAGAGACCGCCTAAGCTAGTATTGCTGAAGAAAGAGAAAATGTTGATATTCTGTTCATGACAGAAGATCGATTCAATTCCAATAATGAATGGATTATGGATATTGGTTGCTCCTATCATATATGTCTCAACCGAGATTTGTTTTCGACATATGAATCTATTAATGGAGGTATTGTTTTGATGGGAAATAATGCCCAATGCAAAACTGTTGGCATAGAAACAATTCGTATCCGAATGCACGATAACATTGTGAGAACATTGTCTGATGTGAGACACGTTCCAGACCTGAGGAAGAATCTCATCTCTCTTAGCACTCTTGATTCAAATGGGTGCAAGTTTTCAGTTAAAGGTGGAGTACTAAAAGTTAGCAAAGGTGCATTGATCGTGATGAAGGCTAAGAAAACTGGGAGCCTTTATATACTACAACGTTCCACTATTACAGGTTCTGCAGCTATTTCAGAAGCATTCATGTTTGATTCAGAAGTTACAAAATTATAGCATATGAAGCTCGGGCACATAAGTGAAAAAGGTCTAACCCTACTAAGCAAGCGAAGACTTTTGTGTGGCCAAAGTACCGGTAAAATGGACTTCTGTGAGCACTGTGTGTTTGGAAAACAGAAGAGGCTCAGCTTTGGTACTGGAATTCACTCTGATCATTGATGACTTTTCAAGGAAGATCTGGGTGTTTTTCTTAAAGAACAAAAATGATGTTCTTGACACTTTCAAAAGGTGGAAATCTCTTATCGAGAAGTAGACAGGAAAGTAAATCAAAAAACTCCGAACTGACAATGGTTTGGAATTCTGCAGTGAAGATTTCAACAGATTTTGTGAAGACGAAGAGATCGCAGACATCGTATAGTAGTCAAAACTCCTCAGTAGAATGGTGTTGCTGAACGCATGAATATGACTCTTTTGGAAAGGGCCCGGTGTGTAACATCCTAGGGGATACTTACGTCCTAGGGGGACATCCCTAGCGACCGCCCTAGCAACATTACTCATCGGAACTGTCCTCTTTGGCCACACATGTGCCTCAAGGTTTTCTTTCGCCTCCCTCACGATTCGAACTTGGGACTTATCCATAAGTACCCAAACCTTATCAGATGGTACTCATCTGATAAGGTTTGGGTACTTATGGATAAGTCCCAAGTTCGAATCGTGAGGGAGGCGAAAGAAAACCTTGAGGCACATGTGTGGCCAAAGAGGACAGTTCCGATGAGTAATGTTGCTAGGGCGGTCGCTAGGGATGTCCCCCTAGGACGTAAGTATCCCTTAGGATGTTACACGGTGTATGCTTTCAAATGCTGGATTGTCCAAAGACTTTTGGGCTGAAGCAATTTCTACAGCTTGTTTCTTGGTGAATCTCTTACCTTCTACAGCAATTGAGTTCAGGACTCCTGAAGAGGTACGGTTTGGTAAACCTGCTGATTATTCAAATTTGAGAATATTTGGATGCCCTACATATATGCATGCTAGTGAAGGGAAACTAGAACCAAGGGCAAAGAAATGTATTTTTCTTAGTTATGCATCTGGAGTGAAAGGATACAGATTATAGTGTTTAGATCCTAAATCACCTAAATTTTTTATTAGTAGAGATGTTACTTTTGATGAATTTGCTCTACTAACGCCGAAAAAAGAGTCTCCAGTTTCTTCTGATACAGATACGATAGGTAATGCATCGAAGTAGGTGGAGCTTGAAGTTTCGTGTCCACCATTGATGCCTCAAAATCCTAATATTTTAGAATTTCAATTAGAAGAGGAGATTGATGTTGAAGATATGCCTCAAGAGGCACGTCATATTATTGCTGAAAGTAGACCACGAAGAGAAATAAGACCACCACAAAGATACGCAGACTTTGTTGCATATGCTTTGACCATTGGAGACAAACTCTGTTGGAGAACCTGTCACATATTCTGATGCTATTTCTTCTGTTGATTCTGCAAAATGGTTAATTTCTATGCAGAAAGAAATTGAATCACTTCACAAGAATGATACATGGGTACTTGTGAAACCACCAGCTAAGCAGAGGATTGTTGGCTACAAATGGATCTTCAAAAGGAAAGAAGGAATTCCAGGAGTTGAGAATGCAAGATATAAAGCACGGTTAGCAGCTAAAGGCTACAGTCAGGTACCAGGTGTGGATTTTAATGATATTTTCTCATCTGTTGTAAAGCACAGTTCTATTCGTGTCTTACTTGCATTAGTTGCCATACATGATTTGGAGTTGGAGCAGTTGGATGTTAAAACAGCATTTTTGCATGGTGAGCTGGAGGAACATATCTATATGTAACAACCATAGGGTTTTATTGTTGAAGGAAAAGAAGATCATGTTTGTTTACTAAAGAAATCATTGTATGGTTTGAAGCAATCTCCAAGACAGTGGTATAAACTATTTGATTCGTTTATAATTGGTAATGGATACTCAAGGAGTAACTATGATAATTGTGTCTATTTTCGAAAGACTGATGATGGCTCATTTGTATATTTTCTTCTTTATGTTGATAACATGTTGATTGGAGCTAAGAATATGTCAGATATTGATGATTTAAAGAAGCAGTTGAAAAATAAGTTCGAGATGAAGGATCTTGGTGCTGCGAAAAAGATCCTCGGCATAGAAATGAAGAGAAATCAAAAAGAAGAAAAATTATTCTTGACTCAAATAGGATATATTGAGAAAGTTTTGGAGAGATTTGGCATGAAAAATGCTAAACCAGTATCTACTCCATTGGCTGCACACTTCAGATTGTTAGCAGCTTTATCACTTAAGACAGTTAGCGAAAAGAGATATATGACTCGAGTTCTCTACTCCAGTGCAGTTGGTAGTATTATGTATGTTATGGTTTGTACGCATCCATATATTTCACATGCAGTTAGTGTTGTTAGTGAATATATGTCTTGTCCCAAGAAAGCACACTGGAATGCAGTGAAATAGATTCTGCGATATCTACGTGGAAGTTCAGAAGCATATCTGGAGTTTAGTCGGAGTAGTAGCTCTCTAGTCGGGTTTGTCGACTCTGATTATGCAGGTGATCTTGACAAAATGAAATCACTTACAGGATATGTATTCACTCTCGGTGGAAGTGCAGTTAGCTGGAAAACTTCTTTGCAACATGTCGTAGCATTATCAACAACAGAAGCATAATACATTACTATTACAGAGGTGATAAATGAAGCACTCTGGCTTCAAGGATTGTATGGGGAGCTTAGTTCTTGTTCCGATGTCACTACCATTTTCTGTGATAGTCAAAGTGCAATTCATTTGACTAAGGACCAGATGTTTCATGAAAGAACTAAGCATATTGATGTTAAATTCCATTTTGTTCTTGATATCATTGCCCAAGAACGAGTTACCATGAAGAAGAAAAGTACTCATGATAATCCTGTAGATATGCTGACGAAATCTCTTCCAAATGTCAAGTTCAAGTACTGCTTGAACTTGATTGGTATTTTAAACTACTGAAATACTTTGCCAAGGTAAAGCGATGCTGCTGTTGATCAAAATTCAATCCAAGGTGGAGATTTGTTGTTTTGCCACCGAAAGTGACTAAACAAAATTATGAAAAACAACATGATTGTGGCAACATAATTGATGGTGGATTGAATTTTTTTTATCAAAAGATATTTGCCACATAGCCATAGTCGAAAGTTAACTTGTTGTTTTCCTTCCCATTTTGCCTATAAATAAGCTTGTACTCAGCAAATTGAGAAAAACAACAAAACACAAAAAATTGAGAGAGAATAGAGAGAAGAAAGGGAGAGAAAAGAAAGAGAGAATTGGGTTGTTGTGAGAAAATTTTGGGGTGTGAAATATTGTAAGAGGTTTTGTGAACTATTCTCTTGGGGTATTAGAGTAAGATCTCTAATTGTGTACACACTATAAAATTTTCTGATATAGTGGAATCGCTCCTCTTGGTCCGTGGATGTAGGCTTGTATTTTAGCCGAACCACGTAAATTCTTGTGTCATTTATTTTCTGCTATTTTAATTTTGTTGTCTATTTTAAATACATGTATTATACGATCCTGCTCCAAGCGTAACATGAAGCATGCCACATTTTGTAATATTATCGGTACATGCATAAGGACTATACTTTGCTATGGATATAAGATTGGAAAACAAAGATTGTTTTTGAATCAGATGCAAGACGCATTGTCAAACCTGATTAAGTACCAAATCTAAACATTTCAAAATTCTAATTAATTCAGATATCAATTTTATTTCATTATAGTCGTCTGGATTCGTAATATAATACTTATTGATCAACTAAAGAGAAATGTGATAAAATATTGGTTTTATATCAAATGATGCGAATGAAGTAACTCTTAGAAAGTAGTAGCAACAAGACGTGTAAGTAGACCAACTCATCAACAAATTCCCACTGAAATCAGATCATTGAATTGAATAATTGATACTGAATTCGTTACTTGCATATGTCATGACATGAGGTCTCGCATGTAATTGAGTTTGAAATTAGCTTTTCTCAAGGATTTTATACACACATTGCGTCCAAGTTTATAACATTATGTCATATAGTATGAATATCTAATTACAAATAAAATTATTTTAATTATTAGGCTAACATTATAAACACGTTAATTTTATAAGGAGGCTAGTTATTACTAATTCAAAGGAATAATACACTAAGGAACATGCACATTGGAAGCCCAGCCCACAAGCTGGGCTGAAACATGTTTTAATTTTGTTAATGGAGTACCAAACTATCCCAATCAAACTAATTATATCATTTTATTTATGATATTTATAAATAAAATCGATTGATTAGACAACAAGGTTGCTGTGGTGTAGTGGTTATCACGTTAGTCTTACACACTAAAGGTCTCCAGTTCGATCCTGGGCAGCAACATAAATGTTTATTATTTTTTATTGTTTTTCACATTGAATCCTTGTATATTGTTGAAAAAACGAGAGGCAAAAGTGGAAAACCTTTTGCTGTCTTGTGCCATGCAGCATTTTCAATGTTATTGTGTCTTTCCTTTTTTAAGTGCGCGTATGACCAGTTGATGCATCAATCATGGAAAATTTCGTCAATCACTTTGTGGGAAATATCTTTTTAAGTCAACCACCATCCAAATGATAAATGAGTTAGTTTTTGGAAAATTGCAAAAAGAGAGATCTTTCATTGAAATTTTACGTGTGAAAATAAAGATTTACAATTTTATTCCTTTCATATTAATTTGTCTACCTTTAGAGTGCACACCTCCTCCACAGTGTTTATTTTCTTGTTATAGATTCTACGCCTCTACATTCAAATTCCAATCTCCTTTTATGAGCAAGGACCAAGGAGTGTTTCCAAAGTCTTGGTAAATAATGGGGTCTTTTGATTTGTTAAATGATAGTGATTTTTTACAAATTAGACATTTAATAATTTACAAGACAACTGTGTTCTAAATATTAATCATAAAACATGAACTGCAATATTTAAATGGCACATGTTAAGTATAAACAAAATTATTAAAAATTATTTTTCTGTTTTAAGACATCAATGTTATTTTTTTATTTTTATCGTGAAAGAATAGATAATATATAGTTTTTTCGAATATTTTTCAACACAACAAATAATAGAGTACACATTATGTACTTTTTTCTTTTGACTCGATCAAGGTTTTTATTTCAATGTGCACCCACTGGTTATAAATGGATGTTTTGTTAGGTAAATTACTCATGATAGACAAACCAGATGCAATAGTCAATGCCATATATATAAAAATTAATTTGATCAAACTAGCCAAAAAATACAGGAGATTGGCCAAAAATATGACCATATAACTAGAACAGTTGAGTTTGCTAATCTTTGTCAAAAAGCTAAACATATGGAAGGTGAAATTAGACTATAGAGGTTCCTTATGATCAATTGATATAATACAACATGATGGGAATAGTTATTGTAATGATTATCATTTGTGTTCTTCTAGGAAAAAATGAAAATGACACGAGATAAATAATCAGTTAATTTCCTCAATTTTTTGTCATGTATAACAATAATCAACAAGATTTTGGCTACTTATTATAATGTGTAGGTAATTAGACTGAATTCAACAAAATTCGAGCTTTAATTAGCATGGTAGGTGGTATGGAGAAATTTGATTCTTATTCTTTTTTCTCTTTTGAAAATTTAGAACTATAATGATTTTTTTTTGTGTGTGGAAATTCTCAATGTTGACCACATCTAAATTATAAGAAATTAGTTTTTAACCATATACATAAGTTTAATTGTATAGTAAAATTTCATTTCACCTTGCCCATAGCCAAAATACTACCGACACCTCTTTCCATCTTCTTCCTCTTACCTCTTCTTCTTCTTTCTCTCTCTCTCTCTCTCTCTTCTCTCACTTCTTTCCCAGTCAAAAGAGACAAAAATTGTGCAAATTCTAATAATAAGATTTTATAGACATTAAAAATCAACAAAACTGAGATGTGTTTCTGTTTCCAGCTTAATCATGGGAGAAGGAATTTAAAAAAAAAAAAAAAGCTTTGAATCTTATCAACAGTGGTGCAAGTCAGCAAGTGTGTCATAATCTTACTTAAATCCATTCATCTACATTGAAACATCATATATTTCATGGGTTTCCATTATTTAAGTATTTGAGAGAAATGTCATTTTTCAAAACATTTTACATGGTAGACCTACATGAAATCATCATAGTAGATCTATAGAAAATCATCATGCTAGACTACATAAAATTATCATACTAGATCTATGTAAATCTTGATGTTATACCACGTGAAATCATCATGTTAAACCTACGATAAAATTTTAATCCTAAATCTACATAAAATTTTTAAGAACCAACTTTAATAAGAGTTATTTAAGTCATTATTACTTTCACTTGGTTAATAACAATAAAAAAAACAATTATGTGATAAAAACAAATTTTCTATGTTTAGGATGCTATTTATGAAATTTTTCCTTCTCTTATTTACAATAATTCATGAAGTACTTTTAAACCTCTAAGTTGACTCAAACGGAAAAAAAAAAAAAAAAAGAAATGTTCCATTCAATGGTTTGGATTGAGCACCAAACAGTGGTCATGATTATTCCTTCCATAAAGTTAAAACTTTTGCAATAAAATGCAAAAAACATGGGCCAAGGTGCATGCCGACGGTCAATTTCTTTTATTAAGATATTATTGTAATTGAGTAATGCTATTCTTTAAGTAATTGCTTATTTCAGTTTTTTTCTTTTCTTTTTCGGACTATTATAAATTTGAGAGTGACGTACGTGTGTATGAAAAATTTATCACATAAGTTAAATTTTTAAACTCTCATCTTCATTAATGTGTTGTGAGAAATTTACCACAAAACGGTTTTATCAATTAATAACTTAATACACAAGATCTCTTACCTTGGTGGTTGGAGATCTCAAAATCCTCTAAGCCACCAATATTTAAATATTTATATAGAAATATAACTATATAGTTCTATTATTACCCATAAAAACGTAATTAT
Source organism: Xanthoceras sorbifolium (assembly GCA_003430845.1). Taxonomy (NCBI): domain Eukaryota; kingdom Viridiplantae; phylum Streptophyta; class Magnoliopsida; order Sapindales; family Sapindaceae; genus Xanthoceras; species Xanthoceras sorbifolium. Next base: position 17,219,336 of record CM010611.1, read on the forward strand.
GTGGATAAATATTTTTTCTGTGTTGGGAGTAGACCCTCCTTAATTACTTATATTTGATTTAGTTAATAGTGATAGAAGGAGTTTTTTAAAAAATAAACAAACAAACAAATCCATGGATGATATCTTCCATGGATAAGAGACTAGATCTGCATTTTTTATATTTTAATTAATAAATAATTTAAGACTAACGTTGCCTATTTAGATTGGAAATCTATAGTTTTTCTTTATTTTTTAAGGACACTGAATAAGAGAAAGTATTACCTCTTTGTTTTTACCAACTAACGCTGTTTAATCATTAGTGCCAGCGGATATATTTGTGTATTTATGACATTGTTTCTATATTTAGTGCAATTATGAGTTCATTTTTAAAATAGTACTAATGGGAGGACACTTTATAAAATAGTATTGATTTATTAATTTAAATAAAAATAGCACTTAAAAGTGTATTCGAACTAAAATGCCCTTTTCACTCATATGATAAAAGAAAAAAAATAAAAACAACAAAAGATAAAATGCCTTTTCTTTCTCTAATAAACTTCATAGCTCTAAATTAGAGAGAGGAGGTTAAACAAAGGAAATTAAAAAGAGAAACAAATAAACTCCTCCGTGTGTGATGAAGATTTTTATCGTCGAGACGATTCCAATGATATATTATGAGCCGAAATCTGACGTCGTTTATCCCCTTAAAGACCTTTTAAAAGTGTCCAATATCAGTCACAAAACGGTCAAAGAAAAACAAATCAAGATCAAAGAAAATAGATCATGACCAAAAGAAATAGATCACAATTAAAGGAAAATAGATTATGGTAAAAAGGAACATAGATTAAGGTTAAAAGAAATAAATCACGGTTAAAGAAAAATAGATCACGACCAAAGAAATATAAATCACGGCCAAAGGAAATAGATCACAGCCAAAGAAAAATATATTTGAGAAAGGCCTAACAACTATGTATTTGAAAAAATCTCATATAAAAAGCATTTCATATTTTGTGAATTGTTTTTACGAGTCACACATTTCCCTTACCATGCAATCAACCTTCTTGACCCTCCACACCATGCTGGACAACAATAATACCCAACTGAAGTTATCATTCTCTATTTTCGGCGGCGATGACTCGCAGGGATGAATTTTTAAAGATGCACAATATGTTGAATTCAAGCACATACGATAAACCAAATTTGGAGACCCTCTTAATTATGGTGAATCCAACATGTTGGAACTTCTGACATACTTATTCGGAATATATTCTCGTGGATAAAGATAATTTAGGGAGGATGAAATGATTCGTGCAAAGACTGAGTCATAGTCAATTGCTAGTGAGGGCTGACATGTGTAGTTTCATTCCTAAACATGTGCAATATTATTATTTCTATTTTCTAGCATAGTAGTCAACCGTATTTGACTAATATATCATTTAAACAATTTATTAAAAAAATAAAAATTACACCAAAACTCTCTGAGGTTTTTTTTTCACAAGCAAACACAACTTTAAAAATTGATATTGGCCTTCCCTATAGCAAGTTAAAATCTATTAAATTTAATTGTTAATTAAGTTTGATTATCTATAAAATAAAAATGGACAAGTCATGGCCTCTTTGAATCTATTAAAGATAACGGTTGATTAAGTTTAACTATCTAGAATATTCATAAACCCTATGTGGATCTTCGTCGCTGATGAAAATCTAGGTAATCGGATCTCCATCGTAATGGAGATTCACAGATAAATCTCTAATGTTTAACAAACAATAGTTATTCATCTCTATTTTTTTAATTGTAATAATATGTTAAAAGTTAGATAAAAAGATAAAAATACATTTTTAACTATTAACTATGATCAAATTTAACAAACGACAAATGAGATTATTGTCAGCATATGAAAAAATTATATCAGCTTTTACAAAGACAATCTCAGTAAAAAGAAAAAAAAAGAAAGCATATGATTTCTGCTGTGCTGTTGTCTAATAACAATTCAAAGGAGCATAATTTATTTTCTCATTTTTCTCATTTTATCCATAAAAAAAAAAAAAAAAAGGGGAAACTCATTTTACAACCCAGTTCCATTAATTTCCTATAATTACACATCCCAATAAGACATTTCCAAGCTCCAAGGTCAAAAACTAATTAACCAGCAAATGCTCGCCAAGTGGCATTCCCACCGTCTGATGTCCCACCCGAAACACATTCAACCCGGCTTCCAGACCAGCCAAGCCTTTCCTCTTCTTCCTCGACTCATCACTATTCAAAGCCGACGCAGCCGACCGCTTCGCCGTTACTCTCACCGGATCCGGCTCGTTGGATCCGATCCTGTCGGGGAAGTTGAGCAGAGCCCTCGAGCCACGGATTCTGTAAGCGGCTCGATCATAAGCCAGAGCCGCCTGCTCGGCTGTCTCGTACGTGCCGAGCCACACTCTCGCGCCGTTCTTGGCCGGGTCCCTGATCTCTGCCGCGAACTTCCCCCACGGCCGCTGCCTCACTCCTCTGTAATGCCTCCCTTTCGACGTCTTCTTGTTATTCGAAACCACTCTTTCCGTCTCCGTCTCCGTTTCCGTCTCCGACTCATCTATCGGCTCCGTCTTGACAACAGTCGTCGTTGAAGCAGTTAAATCTAACGGAGACCATCCGGAGTTGACAGCATCACGGAGGGAGTTGTAGATGATCATGTCCTCGGAGTCGTCAACTTTCAACGGCAAGTCTCCCCAGTGCTCCGTTAAGCAAGAACTGAGACTGCTATAGCTCGAACTTCGATGATTTTGATGAAAGAAACCCAACTCCGAAGACATAACTTGGTTCATCTTCTTCGTATAGTTTAAGGTTTGTCTAATTTTTTCAAGAGAGAGGGCTGGTGTGTATTTTATATAAGGAGGTAAAAGAGGGAGGCAGATGCAATGGGCTTTTATGTATTTTCAAAGAAGGATCAATTTGAGCTAGTGGCCAAATTGGAGCAGCAGTTTCTGTCACGTGACGGACAAAGTGACGGTGGTGACGTCATGGGATAGCGTCATATAATGACAATGAAAATATATTAAGAAAATTGAGAAAAGTAAAATACTTGTTAATGTTATGGGACCGGCTAAAATGCCGGGAAAAATGCGATGGGTATTTATCAAAATATATTAAGAAAATTGAGAAAAGTAAAATACTTGTTAATGTTATGGGACCGGCCACGAGGCCAGGAAAAAAGTGGTGGGTATTATCCCACCACTTTTTGTGTGCACCACTGCAATTTTTTTTAATAAATATATTTATATATAGGGTAATTTAATAATAAATACTAAAAATATTAAAATATAAATACTAAAATATATAAAAATTGAATAAATAAGGGAATTGTATTTAATAAATATAAAATGTATTTTTTTAATTGTAATATATTTTTATTCTTTTTTACAAATAATTTAATTAGTTCGCGGAATTGTTTTAAAATAGTTCACGATGTCAATTGAAGTGTTCGCGACATTATATTGTTATATATTAGTTCGTGATAACAACTTTTGACTTTCGCGAACAACTTTAACGTTTAGCATAATGTAAAGTTGTTCCTAGGAACAAGTTAACGTGAAAATAACTTTGCCGTTGGTGGGAACAACTATAACGTTCCCACCAACGTCAAAATTGTTTCGGGAACAACTTAACGTTTAATGTGAGAATAATTTTCACTTTTGGTTACAAGTTTGACTTTGGGAACTGATCAGATCGCGACCGATGAACTATTGCAAACGGTGTGTATTCGCGATGAAGGTGAGCTACTGCGTACAAATATGTTCGCTACAGTTATTGTTTCACGAGCTGATCTGTACGCGCCCTTTGATATCTTGCGAGCTGATAATTTTTCAACGTCAAAGTTGTTCCCAATATTTAATGCAGGGCTCAAGCACGTTGCTCTCAACAATGCAGCCTAGAAAGCTATTGAAAGAGAAAAAAATGACTTCAACTAAAGATGATGAAAATGGACTTTCCAAAATTCTGTACAAAACTTTTATTGTAAAATTGAAAACGTCCATAAGTAAACAAAACAAAGCAAAAACCACTTGTTTTTTCCTTCCATTATTTGGATGCTTACAATGAACGAGATAGCAAATTAATTGGAAATTTTAGTTTTCATATGTATAGCATTTATCCATAACATTTATTTTTCAAAAATTAGTTCAACAACCAACACAACCTGTTGTTCAAGAATCATCAGAAGAGTTTTGTCTTCATTTAAGACAATTTATTTATGAATCAGGCTATAATGAAGACTGCATTATACTTAATATTTTGAAAACTTCAACAGTGATGTATTTGACCTTTAGACTTTTATAAGAAATTATATACATATCCATGACCTTCATACATCCCTAGTAAATTAAATACAAGACATTGACCTTCATACATCCCTAGTAAACTAAATATATAATATTGACATTCATACTTCCATAGGAATTAAATACGTAACCATGAGCTTCATACTTCCATAGGAAATTAAATACATAACCATAACTTTCTTACTTTCCTAGAAAATTGAGTACATAGTCTTCACATTTATACGTCCAAAGGAAATTAAATATTAAATTGAGCACTTAGCGCTATGTGGCAAACAAGAAATCATCTAGGAGAGAGGCGTTGACTTGGATGAATTATGGAACACTTTCGTTCCAATGGTTGTCAATCAATGTGGGTGGGGGAAATTTTTGCAACAGCCAATTCGTGCTAGTTTGAAAGTGGTTTATAAGTTCTATATCGCCATGGTACCAGCAGAGTTTTTGATCGGCGGTCCAGTGTATGTGAAAGGGCACCGAGTTGAGATGAGTGTGAAGGCTATCAATGAATACTACGGATTGGAGACCGATGTTAACCACGTGGGTGGGCTAACACCGAACCCAAACTTGACACCATACAATGAAGACTTGGCAAAAGATTTATGGACGAGTGGGGAGACAACATGAACCTCATCTCGCGCAGTAATGAAACGTGAAGAGCTGCGTTTGGATTCGGCATTCTAGAATGAATTATGTTGTTACTCTCTGATCCCTAGGTCGAAGCAAACAATGGTGACCCCAGAAATGGCGGACGTTCTTTACAGCATCCTCAACAATCTCCCCATCAACATTAGCTACATCATAAGACAACAAATAATAGCCATTGGATTCTCAGGTGTAGGTAGTCTATGTTTTCCTAGTGTAATTATACATTTTTGTACTGTAACAGGAATCGATGTATACTAAAGTAATTAGACTATCTTATCACTGTCATCGAGTCTGGACCGAGACACTTATAACAACTTGGCTTCCCACCGACATTAGCCTTAACTGTTGGGGTATGACTTTGATTATAGATGTCGAGTTAAACCTCAGATAGACGAGAAGGATGTTGTAGCAGGAGGTTCTGATTTGGCGGTTGAGCAGCCAATACCTCCTTTATGGGCTGCTACAATGTTGATTTCTTTGGAGAGGCGACTGGATGGGTTGAAGGGGGACATTAACGACATATTTGACAACCTTGATGCGTGTGTGGGTGCGATCAAGGCAACATTAGCAGCCAGCCAATTTGGCCAAGGTCAGATGGAAACCGAAGCTTCATCCACCCACCATGCACACTAGTGGAGTACTTCTACCACTTATGTAAGATATATTGTGTGAAACTCTTTATGAACGATTTCATTTTTATTTGTTATGTAATCTTTAAGTACGGTTTAATTTGGATTTATTTTTCTTGTATTGTTGTGGATAATTGTTTTTGTGTTATTTTATTGTTGTATGTTTGGGTTCCGATTTGGTTTTAATTTATTTTTAATTTTAGTAGTTTAAGTCTGATGATAATTTTTTTTTACCTTTTGGTAGTTTAAGTTTGATTGAGATATAATTTATTTTATTTTGTAGTTTAGTATTAATTTTCTTACTTTTTTTCTTTTCATTAAGCTTCCTCCTTATTAGCTTATAACACCATAAATGGAAATTAAAATATTGAATTCAATATTAGAAAAAGTTAATTATGGTGGAAATCATCATTATTAAGTTCTGTGTATGACATATAAGAATGGACTTATAGTATAATATGAAAATCTAAATAGCAACTACAACATAATGTATAAAAAAGTAAATAATGATTTTTAAGCTAATAAGAAAATGATTGGAGTATAATATATTTTCTTTTTATTAATTGTTAACTCAATTAATCCAATTTAGTAATTAAGAAACTATTTACAATAAAATAATCTTTGTTATTTTTTATTAAAAGTTTTATTTTTCTTGTTTTTAATTTACTATATATTCGATGCATTTTACGAAAATATATGTTTTGAAATATTTTATAGTGCATGGAGACGTCCATTGGCAACCCTTGGTCACGAAAATATATGGGTTAACGAGACTAAGGTAGCTTTATATGGTGTTTAACCATTGAGTATGGCGACGTCCATTGGCAACCCTTGGTCACGCAAAAGGGTTGCTATAGTCGCTGCCAAAAATGAATATATATGATCAGTTTATGAGTGATAGTATGAGGCGAATGTTATAGTAAGGACGTGTGGCCTTAATGTTCGCGAACGCAGTTGTCATGACGTGATCGGATTAGATCGTGAGGTTTTGCTATCGCAAAGTGTTCAGTTCCAGAGTGCGTAGAAGAAACAAATTGATCACATTGCGAGAAGTTGTTTGACGAGATGATAGCACATTGCGAACTAATCAAGTCACGTGCGTATAAGCTCGAACACAAACAGTGCGCGAACACAACTATTGCGACGCGATGAGATAAGTTTGTGAGATTATTATGTCGCGAACTGTTAAATTTAAGGGAGCGTAGAATACCCCAATTGATGAGTTATTGACTTCAAATTTCTCATGAATATTTCAGTTTGTGCGAGCACATAAACTCACGAAGTGATATAGTTAGATATTAAACACAACACTTTAAATTGGCCATAAAAAATTAATTGAGTATGTAAATTCAGTATTTTATTAAGTTGAGTTTGCTCTAATGGATGCAGTAGTACAGTTTGAATAATTGAAGCGTATAAGTCTACAAAACTTTAAACTATAACTGGTCTTTCATTTTCCCTGTTTTCAACTTTGTTAGAGGATGTAATAATAAGTTAGAAGAGCAGTTGTGTTGTAATTTACTGATTTGAGACACAACATTTGGTGTTGCTGTGTCTTTGTTTTTGTCATGCACATTGAATAAATTTGTAACGAATATGCAAATAGGTAATGATTATAACAAAATTGTATTTTATGCATTCTATATAGTACTTCTGCATACATAGTGATCCAAGAAGTTTTACATCTTAACTATATATGAAAATAAAAACTGTGTACACAATATTGTATTCATCAAAAAATGTGTACAACAAACAATATAGGTATATTAGGACATGACCCATGGTTTTCTACATGATATATTAGGAAAGAAAATTATAAAGGGTATATGTAGAAGCAGAGTTATTGTTAATATTGTAAACAACGCAAGGCATGTACGAACCTCATTTGTGTCAATTGCATATGGAACCTTAAGGTCTTGTTTTACTTGTGCCGGGGTCGTAATCGCTAGATGAAACAGTAAGAACCCTAGACTGCATATTAGCAGCAATATTACTGTCGGGTTCTGGTCGTGAAGGCAGGATCATCGGTGGAGGTGCCTGATTTAAACAACCGATATCCGCTGATTTTAAGGTTGAACGTGGAATGACATAATCAACGGTAGTACTTATGTCATCAGCAGGTTGTTTTCCTTTGTCGACCTTGTTGCTCGTCTTTATGACTTTATCCTTGAGGCCAGTGACCTCCGTCCTCAGCTCGGTGACCTCTGTCCTCAGCTCAGTGACCTCGGTCTTAAGGGACTGAATTTCACCCAACGACGTCTGGAGCAGGTCATCGTGTCTACTCGGGCCTTTGATTGTAGTGGCATCAATTAGCCGATTCACGAAGCTGGTAGTTGCAGGGAAGTAGCACCAACTAGAGGTTGTCTGATACGAGATGCATTTGGGACATATTGAGAAACAACCACCTGTATACAACACACATTAAATTAATGAACTATAATCGATTTGAAAGGGATGAGATATATAATAATTAACATAAATTATTGAAATGCCATAAATTTAGAAGTGTACCTCTGTACTGTCGAGTCCACCTGTGATTTGGAGACGGCGTAAACAAATTTTTATTTTCTCGATTGTCCAGCTTTGAATTAGTGGTATTAATGTATCAACAATAGGAGAATCCAATTGAAGCGAATGGAGATAAAATAGCTGAAAACAAGTAAATTAGTGTAAAATTGATATTTATGACAACGTTACAAACACTAAAAGGAAATTTAAAGAAAAACAGTTAGTGTACTTGAAGAAACAACAAGCAACCAGTTATGGATTGCGTCTTTGAAGATTTGCAAGTTTTTTTTTTAACTTATCAATGCCATCATACAGAAAGTTGAAGCACCGGGTAGACCAATTCATTGAAGGGATGGCATCAACATTGATAAGAGGTGCGATGAACTCTGCACTTACAAACTCGGAAGTTCCAGGTGCTAGAAGAGAGCCCAGCAAGAATAAGCAGAATGTAATTTTGAATTCTGCATCGGATGGGGTCATCTCATGAAGGTGTCTCTCTATCTGATTAATGCAGATTCCACGACCACTTACAGAAAACATAGATGCCCATTCACTCAAAGAGGGATGCTCTCCGTGTAACATCCCTAATTTCAAATAATCAATTTTGAGTATATACATATGATATTTATGATTTGAGGGGTGAAAAATGTAATTAAATGTATGTATATTATTAAAGTTTTCAGGTGGACCAGATGAAGCAGTCCAGAAATAATGCATAAAAGAGAAGAAAAAAGTTGGCAGTGAGTACCGCGACCAATCACCGCGACCAGGGATCGCGATGAGCCGCTCGCGGTGAAAAATGGTTATTTTAGGCAGTGAGTACCGCGACCAGTCACCGCGACCAGGGATCACGTTGACTAGCTCGCGATGAAAATGTTAAATTTGGGCAGTGAGCAACGCCACCAGCGTCGCGATCAGATACTGCGATGGTTGATCGCGATGAAAGTGGTGCAATTACTCCAGTGAGTAACGCGACCAGGTGGCGCGACCACAGGTCGCGATAACCGAATTTGTATAAAAAAAAATAAGCTGGCGGTGAAACTTCTGGAAGAAGCTATCCAGAAAACAAAAAGAAAAAGAGAGAAAATGGGAGGGAAAGAAAGAAAGAAAAAGAAAGAGAGAAAGAAAAAGAAAAGAAAGAATAGGAGAAAGAAAGAAGAAGAAGAGAAGAAGAAGAAGAGGAAAGGAAGAAGAAAGGAAAAGAGGAGGAAAGAGGAAAAAAAAAAGGAAAAAGAAAAATTCAAAAAGAAAACTGTCGTAAAACGGTATCCAAGTTGGTGTACACTCGTTTCTGAAATCATTTTCGTTATGTGTTTTTTTTTTTATTTAGTGGGTTTGGAAACATATTTATGGATTTCATATACTTGTATTTTATTTTTCGTACATTGTTGGAATTGTTTGTGGAATATTTTGATATAGTTTCAATGAAATCGTATATTTTCAAACCTGATTTATGAATATAGTTTTACGAATATTGTTTGGTTTTCTAATTATTGATTTTGATTGAAACTTATATTCGTTGATTCTCGAAATAAATGAATTAATTTGAAAACCCTGACTAACGACCCTGATATATGTATAGGGAAATATGGATATAGGAGATTGACATGTCAATTGGGTATATATAGCAGTACTGCACCGATATTCCTGATGATTATGATGATGATTCTACGGATACCATTTCCTTAGAAATGGGAAACTGACTGTGAAAAATACGGATACCATTTCATTTTGAAATGGGAAACCGACTGTTTATATAGGGATACCATTTTATATGAGATGGGAAACTCAACTGTAAAACCCGTAATCCAGTCCTGTAAACCCTGTTATGTGTATTAGGGGCCCAATTAAGAACTGAAAACCAGAAAAGGATGTGGAAATAAAGAAATGTTATGAAAATTGAAACCCAGGAACTTTTGACATACTTTATTTCATATAGTTTCAGTAATTGAAATCTAATGTTTGTATGTGTATATATATATATATATATATATATATATATATATATATCTCTCTGAAATTCTGAATTTAAGATTTATTGTTTTACATTACATTGAAATTTATTTTAGTGTACACCCACTAAGCATTATTGCTTAGCGCGTTGATAGTTTATCGCGCGTAGGTAACAAAGATACCGAGGAAGGAAAAGATTGAAGAAAGAGTTACAGATAGAGATTCAGAGTCACCACATTTTGGGTAGTCATATAAATTTTTGTAAATTATAGTCTGTTACGCATGCATATACAGAAATCTGTAAATGTGTTGTATATTTATAGTTTATAAATAATTATTTTATGATTCTGTTTTTCATTTTCAAAGGATTGTAAATAATGAATTATAAACTGATTTATTTTCAAATTGTTTGGAAAGTCGCACTAAACGGAAGAGTGCACATTGGTTTGAAAGTTTGATATATAAGTGTTGAAATTATATTGTTTTGGACGTTTGTTGAAAACAGGTTTTGGGAAATCAGAAAACAGAGGAAACTCTGCCAAAATTTTTGAAAATAAATTTTAATGGGCTCACTAGAAATGATTTTAAATTATAAATTATTTGGTTTTCAGAGTATAAACAGAATTTAGAAAAGTTTTGAAAACCCGGTAATGCTCCCTGGGTAGATCCAGACGGGTCAGGTCAGAGGGTGCTACACTCCGTCCATGTGAATCGACTTTCCCCCGTTAGGAACACCTATGATCTCGGCAAAAGTATAGGAGTCCAATGGGATGGACTTCCCATGGATATGAAGTGAATGCGAATCAACGTAAAACTTATGGACAAGCTATCCGCACAACCCTCGACAAAGGCATCTGCTCGTGATGAGGAGGAGGTTTTCAAAACCTAAATCATTCACATCTAGTTTTTGGTCATCGGACAGCCTACTAATAACCCGGAACAAACATGACGGGGTACACCGAGTGGTGAACATTTGATCGACGTGAGGGGTGTCTAAATCGGTGGGAATATCTTCGTCTTCAGGTGGGCCACTACCATCCCCTGGTACACGCGGGACAATTTGTTATTGTTGAATATTCCCATATCGCCCATATGACGACTTTTCTTCAACTGATAATGAATTCCAGGTTTCAGCAATCTATTTATATTTCTGAAGAAAAAATGCAAAATTGTAAGGTTATATAGTGTTAGTAAGAAACAATAACCTAAGATAATAAACTGCAATAATAATAATAATTAATTTGTTACCCTTTCGGTATACCTTAGTGTTTCCCTCACTATCAGTGCGTCCTGCCTTTTGTTTGCAGAGATATGACAATTAAAAATTACTTGGACATATAAAAGTAAGTAATTAACAACTACTCTATACAAATAATGTAATTTATTATATACAAATAGTAAAAAAGCTTAATCTACCAGTGTTAACATTCACAATCGGAGATGAATCTATAATGATTAGATGATAAGCAACTAAAAAAGATAACTGCAAAAGACAGTTTTAAAAAACAAAAAGTGATTAACGAATAAGTTAATGTCCATTGCTTTATAGCATTACATACCATTACAAACATAAACCAAATTAATTATAGGATATAAAAAAAAAACACAATGATAGTCACAAAATATGGATTGTAAAGGTACATGGCGTGGTTACACCTAGGTCTTCCAAACGCTCGATGCGTGTGAGGAAAATCTAAGTTTCCAGCCGATATACGTCTACTAAACAAAATCCCAGAAATCACTAAACTAACACGGAATTATGCATCACAAGTTCAGGTAAAACGTATCTTCAATTGTTCAAGTTGAAAACTCTTTCACTCAATTCAGTTAACAAAACTGGATTACAATGATATATAACAAATTATATAGCTTGTAAAGCTAGCACATAACTATAAGATAATCTTCACTATTTAGTCCATTAATGTATCTCAGTGACCAATAACAAACCAAACTTTAACTACAAAAATTATACGATAAGCAATGTTTGCTTTTATACAAAGCCGAAAATGCAATTAAATTTCAAATAGATTGCGGTGGCAAATATGTGATTGAAGCTTAAAATTCAAACATTGTACGTACCCAAAACCTAAATATTTAATACTTGCAGATATCTAATCCAAAAATTGATGCTTTCAACCGACATAAACCTTAAAAATTGAATATTTGTAAAACCCCATATCTTACAAATTGAAGATTCCAAAGAGTGAACCCTAGAAATTGAAGAGTTTCATATACCTGAAACTTACCTGTTAAAGATTTGTAGAGAATCTAACCTTACAAGTTGAAGTTTGCAAAGACCCAAACCCAAAAAGTCTCAGAGACTATATATAGAGAAAATCAATAAAAATAGTTTAGATGAAGGAGAGTGATTGAGCAACTGAAAAAATAAAGAAGCAAATGAGAACCTTACCAGTCAGTTGAAGTTTGCAAAGACCGAAACCCAAACCTTACAAGTTCGTGCAAAAGAGAAGAAACATAGCAAAGGACAGAGACTGTAGATAGAAAAAATCAATGAAAACAATTTAGATTAAGGAGAGTGATCGAGCAAGAGAGAAGAAAGAGAGTAAAGGGGAACCTTACAGTTGAAGTTTACAAAGACTGAACCACAAATCCAAATATTACAAGTTCGTGCAAGATAGAAAAAAGAGTAAAAGAGAGGAAGAGTGGAGATTGAGAGTGCAGATGGAGAGAGAGTGAACTGTTGAATTTTTTTTTTTTTTGTATAAAACAGTATTTTTACAGTGAAACAGCCTAAACCGGTTGTCAATTGCAAGGTATATAAAAGTGCTGCTTTTTCTTAACCGTTGGATAGACAAAAAGCCATCCAACAGTTGTGGCTGAATTAAAAAAAATGTGAGTATGATATCCACATTTTTTGTCCGAACATTATAGTCGAACCCTAATATTATGGACAGTGGAAGTGGTAGTGGGGCCCAAAAGAATAAACGGACTACATAATTTATACAGTGGGACCCAAAACAATTAAACGGACAGCATAATTTGATATTCTAATCTAATGTGATGTTCATATTCTAATCTAATGTGATGTTCATATTCATAATAGTAATGGATGATGTAGGCCCTCTCCATATATGTGACATTTATGTTTAACGCTTTATATGTCGGTAACTCTAGAATCAATCTTAGGCTTGCAACGTGGAAAACTAGCTTTATATGAATAAATCATTTAAATTTTCATCATTTATGTTTAACTCTTTATATGTCGGTAGCTCTAGAATCAATCTTAGGCTTGCAACTTGGAAAACTAACTTTATATGAATAAATCATTTAAATTTTCATATAAATATTATATATCTATATGATAGAAACCCATCAATTTGTTTCTACGTATAACATATATACAAGTGGACAAATGGAATTTGTCCACTTGTATGGTGAGTTTAGTGATGTTTTTTTTTTTCAAGCTAGAGGATGACACTTGAACGAAACATTAAACATATAACTTACAAGTTAGATGTCTAACCTAACTCATCATATAAAATGATCTTTCCATAACTTGTTTATAAATCTCTATATATATATATATATATATATATATATATATAGAGGTTGTTTTTTGTTTTTTAAAATAGGGATTACAAACAGTTTGCTAGGATTGTGTACCCAATACAGTATCATTAATTTAGTTTCCCCTTTTGTGTGAGATTATATACCCTAAAATTTCAATATACATCTTAATTTCTCAAAATAATTTTTAAATAAAACATCAAATACTCTGTAAAAAAAAAAAAAAAAAAAAAGTGATAGAAGGAGATTTAAAAGGTAACTTGCATGAGCCTTTTACGTTCAAATGAAAGTTGACTAACAGAAGCTGCCTTAAAATATCCTGGAGAGTGGAGAGTGGAGACAATACCAGAAAAGACAGCTTGGAGATTCATGCATCAGGCCTTGACTACAATGATTAATTTCTTGCCTAAAAGTCACGACATCCACATACATGCATCAACATTTACTTCCCTGTTATTTATTGTTTTTTATGATGCCGTTGCCTTTTCTTTATTGGAAAATTAGAACCCTTTTTTCTAAAAGTAGAAAAAGTAGGTAACACGTTTTATTATAAAACGTGTTTCTTGGCCTATTATAAGAAACAAAACTTTATCATTTGCTTTAATCATTTTCATTTTGAACAATATTATATTATACATTTACTTTAGTAATTTACTAAAGTGTATCGACATCGCATATACATCTCACGTTAGAATGATACCAATATTTTTATATACTTTATATTATATATATATATATTGAATAATTTAATAAATACTTAAATATTTTTTTATTAGAATTCTCTAAATCCGGTTCCCATAATTTATTAGGTCCATCAACAATATAATAAAAGGGCTAAAAAGTCTAAAAAAACCAGCAAACCTTGATCTAACAAATAAAACACTTAAAATAATTATAATTAACATATGTATTCAGTAATTTCACTGAACCATTCCAGGCATCGAAGACGAAGAGCCGAGATTGGAAAAACCTCGAGCTTGAAACTGACCATAGCATTTCTCCTCCCTTTCAACTATAATCAAAAATTTTTTGAAAGGGCACAAATTTTTTTTTTTTTTTTTTTGCCGAAAACCAAAAAAAGCTATGAACTGGTCCTATATACATATATACTTCACTTCTCTTCAATTTTATAACTAGTTAGTAGACACTCATCAAGTTTGTTAGCTAATTATATTTATAAACACACATGCACTATGTTTATAGCATTTTTGTGTTTTGAAGATTAAATCTTATAAAACAATTTCAACATCTTGTTTAAAAAAGAGAATACAAATGGTACTAAAAAAACTTAACTACTATTAACAAAATAAGGTTGGTTCAGTAGTTTACTCCTCATATCTACACAAATGATGTTGTGGTTTTGAGTTGTGTCCATTCATTCAAACTCTGAATTAATTATAATCGGCAAAACACATTCGCTTTGGGATTGTTTGATCTACTTTTAAGTGGTATTCTGGATCATAAGTGGCATTGGATGTGTTCAAAACTATCTTCTTAAAACCTTCCCGGTAAGATCCAATAGACAAAATCCGGTTGAAGGGAAAAGAGTACATTGTACATATGTCTAGAATTGCTGTTTCTTCAAAACTTTGCTCTCCATGATTGAACGTTCCTCTGATTGAACTCTCCCCCTGACAAAAAATGCTAATATCAATTTTGTAATTTACAGAGTCATTACATGCCAATTCCATATACCAATTTCTCAAATGTTGATCTAGGTAATGTTTTGCTAAAAAAAATCTACAAGATTATCTGAAGATCGTATCTGTTTGAAATCTATTTGTCAGTTTTGTTGAAGTTCATGTGTATGGAAGAATTTTAGAGAAATATATTTGGTTCTATCTCCTTTGATATATCCCTATCTGATCTGAGCAAATATAAGCTGCATTATCTTTAAATATTGGTGTTATCATTTCTGTGGATGATGGAAATCTGTATGTACTTCGAGTGTAATAAATAACAGAATTTAAGCAAACACATTCTCGACTTGTTTTATGAAGTGTAAGGATCTCATAATGATTGGAGGATATAGCAACAACAGTTTGTTTTGTAGAGCACCAGGAGATTAATGTGTCGATATCGGAAAAACATATCTTATTTGTGAACGAGTTTTATTGGAATCAGATAGATATTCGACATCAGCATAACCAAGTTAATCTGAAAAATTGTTAGATTTTTTTATAAAATAATCTCAAATCTTTCATTCCATGAAGGTAGTGAAAAATATGTTTAATCTCATTCCAATGTCTTCGAGTTGGTGTTGAATTGAATGTAGCAATTAAATTCATTGAGAATATAATATTTATCTAGTACACTCAACTAGATATAACTAAGCACTGATCACATTGAGATATTGTATTTTAGGACCAAGTATCTTTTCACTATCTTCTTTTGGTCTAAATATATTTTTTTTAGGATCAAAGAACCTAACAATCATAAGATAAGTACTTAACAGATGGGAATTATCCATATTAAATCTTTTCATAATCCTTTTAACATAAGTTGATTGATGGACAAGTATTTTTTTTGGTCTATGCTCAATCTTCAGGGTGAGACAATAATTTGTTTTTCCCAAGTCTTTCATTTCTATAAATTACTTTTTCAAATATTCAACTATTGCCAAGAGCAGCGTTCCAATTAAATTCATATCATTAACATATATTGCTACAATAGCAAATCTATATTAGGATTTCTTTATGAAGACATATGAGCATATAAGATTATTAATATACCTCTCTTTTATAAGATATTCACTGACAGTTGTACCACATACTTCCAGATTGTTTTAATCCATACAAGGACCTTTGTAGTTTTATCGAATACAAATTACGATATCTCGAATTATAGGCTTATGACATTTTAAATCTTTAAGAGATTTTTATATAAATATTTTAATCGAGTGAACCATATAGATAACCGATCACTACATCTATTAGACACATTTCAAGTATTTCCAAGACATCACAATATATCAAAAATCAGATTGTAATCGTATCTATCACTGGTGAATACGTCTTATCAAAGTCAGTATCTGGTCTCTACCAGAAACCGTGTACTACGAGTCGTACTTTATTTCTTACGCTTTCATTTTTCTCATTACGTTTTCGTACAAAAATCTATTTGTATCCAACTAGTTTGATGTCTTCAAACGTTTGGACTATTGGTCCAAATACTTTGTGTTTGGTTAATGAAGTCAATTCTATTTAAATTGCTTAGTTCTATTTAGGTCAATCATGTCTTTGACGAGAATCTTTGATATTATGAGGTTCATAATCATTATTTATAATCTCAGTAGCTACTATTTAAAAAAATATATCATTGATGATTATTTTCCATGATTCCACATTTTTCTTGTATAATTTATAGAAATTTGTTCAATTCTATATTCTTGTATCTCTTCAAAGATTTCTTCCACTTCAAGTCCTTTTGTCACTTTAGGAACTTGTGTTTCTTCAAGGACGTCTAATTCTTTTGGAGTTAACTTAGAGAAAGTGAATTTATTTATAAATCGAGTTTTATTTATATTATGATCCTGATAATTTGATTTCCTCTTCCGGTGAATAATATCTTTCGAATCAAGCGGTCTGCCACGCTTCTGGCGTGCAACTTATGGTTCATTTGTTGCCATTTGTCTAGACTATTCTTCTTAAACAATCATCCAGGCTGGTACATTAGCAGCTGATATATATGATTTTGCTACCCTCTTAGCATCTGTAAATGCATATAGTAACTGATTAGCAATTGTTCTTCATTTCTATAATCTTATATCTTTTTAGGGATTTAATCCACTTTAAGGGCTTTTATCACGTCAGGAACTTATGTCTCTTCAAGGACATCTAATTATTCTGGAGTTAACTTAGAGAAAGTAAATTTATTTATAACTCAAGTTTTATTTGCATTAAGATCATTATAATTTTAATTCCTCTTATGGGAAACAATATTTGTCGAACCAAGTGGTTTGTCACGCTTCTGACATGCAACAGATGATCTATTTGCTACCATTTGTTTAAATTGTTCTTCTGGAACATTTACTCGAGTTGGTACACTAGCAGCTGATATATACGATTTTGTTAACCTAGTAGCATATGTAAATGCATATAGTAACTAATTAGCAATTGTTTGAAAATAAACTACCTTGCGCACTTTATTCTCACATTGAGAAGTGTATGGATGTAAGTGAATTAAACTGGGAACCTTCTAAGAAAATTCTCACTTCTCTTCAGGAGTTTTTCTTTCCCCTAGTGATGGGAAAATTGATTCATCAAAATGATAATCCGAAAATTGTGTGGTAAAAAAAAAAGGATCAATTGTCAAAGGTTCTAGATATGTAATAATTAATGGTGAATCAAAACCAACATATATCTCTAAACGCCTTTGATGTCCTATTTTAATTCTTTGTGTAATTGCAATTGGGACATCTACAACACAACCAAAAGTACGCAAATGAGATATGTCTAGTTGATAATCAAGTGCAAATTGTAATGGTTAAAACTAATGATAAGCAGTGGGTAGGAGACAAATTAATGCAGTGACATGTAAAATAACATGTCTCTATACAAAAATTGGTAATTGTATTCATAATAATAAAGTTCTCGCAATTACTTATATATGTTTGGTAAGTGATTCTGTTAATCCATTCTGAGTATGAACATGTGAAATTAGATGTTCAATATCAATCTCAACTGCTTTGCAATATGTATCAAATATCTTAGAAGTAAATTCACCAGTATTATCAAAGCATATTATAAGTATATTCTTTAGAGAACGAGATATCGTGTGTCATCCTGTAGAGCATTGCTATAAATTTCTAATTACAAATAAAGTGAACCCCCATAAAGGCTGTCTCTGTTGTGTTCTTACGTCTACCTTTACGTAGTTAAGTTGCTTGTGAGAGTTGTTGCTTGTTGTGTGTGCTTGCTACGCTGTGTTGGCCTTGTTGTGTAGTGCTAGTGAATGTGACAATGGTGTCCCGTTGGGATCCTAGAATACTAGAGAACACACTTGTGGGTGTGTGTTGTGAGTTGGCAGGCTAGAAAAGGATTTTCTAGCCCAACAAGTTGTGAAAAATATTGGAATATTTTGTGGATATTTTCAAGCTCATTCAAGTATTCTAAAAGATATTGGATAATTCTACTGGTTCAGTATCAGTCTCCCAAAATATTGAACAAATCGATGATACTTTAGTCAAACAATCGATATTTACTTTTGCTTTATATACAAATCATGAATTAATTGTAATAAAATTTTGAGTGACCTTAATTACATATTATTACTCTACCGTTAGTTGGCTCAGTTAAAAATAATATTTTTACTAAAATTTTTACCTAAAATAATAAAAATACCCATAGTTAAAAATATATATTAATTATTAAAATTAACAAAATTAAAAAATATTTTTTTTAAATAGACAAATCCATTTAATTTTTTTTTAAATTTGTTTTAATTTTAATAATTAATATTATTTTTTAACTAGGAGTATTTTTATCATTTAAAGAAATTTTTTTATCAAACCTTTGCTTTTAACTGAGGGTCCGTTTGGAAGAGCTTCTCCGAGTATAGCTTTTAGGAGTAGATCTTTTAGAAGTAGAGCTTTTGCAAATAGAGCTTTTAAGGAAAAGTAATTGGCCGATTGATTGTCAATTAAAAAAATTCTTTTAAACTATAGATTATTTAGTTGTATTAATTTTAAAAGCTCTTTTAAATGATAGAATTACCAAAAAAGACATATAAAAGAATTTTAAATATAATAAAAAAAATATGAGAAAACATCTTTCATTATGATTAAAAAAAGCAATTACAAAATATTATAAAAAGTATGAAAATATCATTTTCTAAACGAAAAAAATAAAATAACAATAATAAATTATACTAAATAATAAATTGAAACTTTTACAATTGATATTGTTATTATGGTGAATTGTAAAAAAAAAAAAAAAAAACTCAATGCATAGTAAAACAAAACTCTAACAGAATACATAAATATATATATAAATATGAGTTAATTACACTCAACCTCTCTGAGGTTTAGCTAATTACAATCGGAATTAAAGTTTGCATTAATTAACACTAACCTCTCCTCACGTTAACGTTAACAGTCAAAAGTAACGTTGACTTTTTTAAAATTTATTAAATGACTAAAATACCCCTGTTAATTACTAATTTTTTACTATTTATTAAAAAAAACTAATGGTGAGATCCAGATTGGATCTCCACCGTTCATCAACAATGATGGATGGTAGAGATCCAATCTGGATCTCCACCAAGAACAAAAAAAAAAAAAAAAATTTCAATCTGTTCATCGAACCAGAAGGGTTCGAGATCGAACTCAGAAGGATTCGAGATCGAACCCAAAAAGGTTCAAAGATCGAACCCTTCTGGGTTCGAGAATCTCGAACCCAGAAGGGTTCGAGGGTTTGAGATAAGATCGAACCTAGAAGGGTTCGAAGATCGAACCCTTCTGGGTTCGATGAATCTCGAACCCTTTGGGTTCGTGGAACCCAGATCTGGGTTCCACGAACCCAGAGGGTTCGATCTTCGAACCCTCCCAGAAGGGTTCGAGATAAGATCGAACCCAGAAGGGTTCGCATCGAACCCTTCTGGGTTTGATAAACAGATTCAAAATTTTTTTTTTCTTGGTGGAGATCCAATCTGTTGATGAACGGTAGAAATCCAATCTGGATCTCACAATTAGTTTTTTTAAATGAATAGTAAAAAATTAGAAATTAATAGGGTTATTTTAGTCATTTAATAAATTTGAAAAAAGTCAACATTAATTTTGACGGTCAACGTTAACGTGAGGAGAGGTTAGTGTTAATTAATACAAACTTTGATTCCGATTGTAATTAGCCAAACCTCAAGGAGGTTGAGTGTAATTAACTCTATAAATATATACACACATATACAAATTCATATCACAATAAAAAAAAAAAAAAACACATGACAATATACAAATATGCACACATACTAACATACACATATATATGCGTTGAGAGAAGTGAAGTTATATTTTACATCTTAAAAAACTAAGTTATTATAATTTTTAATTTAAAACTAAATTATTAGGGTTTTTAATTTAAAAATATATTGTGAAATTATAAAATATATTAGCTTTAATATAAGACATTTTAATATTTAAAACAAAAACTTAAAAAGCTCTATTTGGAAAAGCTCAAAATTTAAACTTCTCTAAATAGACATAAAACAGCTTATTTAATTGTCCAAAAACTCTACTTGGGATGGCAATTAAACGACACAAAAAAAACTGAAAAGAGCATTTGAGATGAAATAATCTCTTTTAGCCAGTAGATAAGCTCTTCAAACGTACGCTGAGTTAACTAACGGTAAAGTACTAATATATAATTAAGACTAAACTTACAATTTTATTATAAGGGTAAAATACTCCATTATAATTTACTCATAAAATAAAATCTTTAACTTAATTTTAATCTGTCCATGCAAACTTTCCACAAGTTCCCTTTCTTTTTTCATTACTAATTAAGAAGCACACACCTAAAGAGAGAAGAAATTTGGTGTCGACGTTATGAATAATGGCATTATTCAAGGAATCATTTTTCCTTTATTCACAAACAGCAACCACAAATATAGAAAATTGAGAAAGGCCTATTATTATTATTTTTTTTTATATCCAATTAAATTGTTTATTGTCTATAGCAGGTTATTATTACATTTTTCACATAATTTTAAAAATCAAAGATAATTAAACAAACTTTTAAAGCACTTTGCAAGCCATCATGTCCATATTCTTCACCGTCAATACAAAATGACTAATACTATAAAGCCATCCCCGATATCAGACCAACTCACAAGTAAAATCAAGTCAAAAGCTTTACTATATGAACAACCTATATTTACAATAAACAGGGGTCATGACTCATGAGAGGACTGCATAGCATATAGACCATCCATATAACATTGATCTTCAATTTTAAACACTCTTTATTTGCAAAAAAATAAATAAATGTAGAACACTCCTAATTACATGTCATTTGATGCATAGCAGCATTTACATTATTTTACCTTAGTAATATACGTAGCAATGTTGATTATTTCACTGAAAGACTACAATCTCTAAAAACTCTCGTTTGCTAGGCCGAAACAACCGCAAGGATGTATAACTTTGTATCAATTTCACCGCATTTTGACTATGAAAAGAGAAAACAAATTGCTTATTTGAAATGTAGATTGTGCATCATAGTGTAATTCCAAGTGCCAAAGCTTACTCAAGAGTTGGAAATCTCATCACTGGTCCCTTAGTGTTGTTGCAGACGGAAGAGGTTGAATAGCAGCTAGAGGGTTCACTTGGTATGAAAATGCAAGCTGCCACAAGTCTACCAAAGTCTTCTTCACCCAAAAAAATTGTTTCGTAGCAATCCTGAAACAAATAGTCATAAAAATAATATCAATTATGGATAAGAGGTGATTTCACTAAAACTGTCATGAAAACCATGTCTGCAGTAGATACTATTGCCTGCAATAAAAGAGTCGTGATTTTTTTTTTATATTCTGAAATTCCCAATACTACGTGTTTGCATTTTGCTGCAATTACTTGTCACATACCAAATACTGTAACTAACCAAAGAATAAAAGGCGAAAAAGATCAACTACAGAGTGACTCTATCTCTCTAAGACTACAATATGTGCATTTGTCTTCCATTGTACAAACAATTCGATAATATACCTTGCCAATAATCAAAACATTGAAATATTTCAGCCCAAAGATCACTACTGTTCTTGATTCGATTCCCTTGAAGACCATGCAAGTTGGTGAGTTTGAGTGCCCAATGTATAATCATGATGCCAGTCAAAAGCATGTTTCTTATCCCACATGTCACAACATAACAAATATACCCTCATGTTTAGGTGTTGTACATTAATAGAACTCCTGAATAACTTTCTTCAATATCCAAAAACATACGAGCTAAATACTTCTTTTTCCATGCATAGATTTCATTAGCAATTCAAATTCTTAGGACAATGTATGCCAGACATAAATCAATTGAAAACATTTAAATAAAGTTTAACTAATTTTCCATAGTCTAGCTTCCTGTATCCTTTTCTACAAAAACTAAAATTCATCCCCCAACATTCTAGATTTACTGCACCTAACAGGTTTCATCCCAGTTCACAAGTTAACTTACAACCAAGATGTACACATTCTCTCATAAAAATTATCAAGAAGTTCTTAACCAATCACAATTTGATAATTTTTACAAAGCAGTCAAGAGAAACTTTCAATTTATCCAAATCAGTGACACAATATGCAGCTGTAGAGAATAAAGAGCAACTGACTTCCATGGATTAATATGGAGATTTCATATTACCCAACCAACCCCCCAATTCACTGGTTGAAAGTTTATTCAATTTACATCAAATGGACGGCACATGGCTTTTCAAATCCCAAGACCCGTTTTTAATTTAATATGCTTCCTATTTTATATAAAATGACTAACACCTCAACAAATTAACTGTGTCAAAGCCGTATTTACAAAGCAAAAGAAATAAGACATGAATAGACAAGGATCCTTCAGGTAAACTTTAATACAAGCATGCACGTGGACCAGCAAGAAGACAACGTACCTCTTTAAAGTAGCTTGTTTCCTCCGGAGTATATAATACGTGAGAAAGATCAAAAAGCCAAGCGAAATCTTCCCACTAGATAAGACCATCCGAACATTACCAAACTTCAAATTGCTAACTCGGAACCATAAAAGGGATGGGTATGATTGTCTAGGTGAATTGAAAGTTGCTTTTTTTTTAACATCCTCTCCAACAGGAAGGTAATCATTATTTCTGCCCTTCGAAGACCTCTCAGATACATGTGTATGTTTGTCTAGCCGCATTGAGGAGCCTTGTGACATATTGGTTGCTTTAAGAGAATATAGGGAGTGTAACCTTCTTAAAAGAACCTTGAAAAGACACAACAAAATAATGAGACAATATAAAGAAACTTTGGGACCAAGAAAGAAACAATGTACAACTTGCTTTGGTTTAATTTACATTTGGCATACATAAATGAGTAAAATGCAAGAAAAGAAATCTTTTGCAAAGACTTAGTAGGTGAAGGGGGTT
This sequence comes from Xanthoceras sorbifolium, assembly GCA_003430845.1. Lineage (NCBI taxonomy): Eukaryota > Viridiplantae > Streptophyta > Magnoliopsida > Sapindales > Sapindaceae > Xanthoceras > Xanthoceras sorbifolium. The sequence goes on from CM010611.1 coordinate 17,242,990, forward strand.
AGTACAATAGTAAAGCTGACAACTACTAATACTTAAGTTCCCCTCCCCTTAGAGTTTACATCAGATTTGGATATTAAAAAGAACAAAAAAAACAAAAAGAATAGGAAAAAGTTTATAAAAGATAAAAACTTGGTTTTGATGACCAAAATTTTATAACAAATAAGAACTTGATTTAAAAAAATGTTACCTTGCTGCCGATTACAATTACCACCATAATATATAAGTATAACACAGACTGCAACTACAACTCCAGATCTTAATTGACATCCTTCAGAAAATTATCTAAGCTATCAGGTCAACTGTTCTCATGTTCTATTTTAATGGCAAAGGATAGGAAGTATCACCAACATCAAAATTCATATGAAGATTTAAGAACTCAAATACAAGAATTTTGAGGTTGCTGGCAAAGAGCAGACTCAGATATAGCTTGATTCTTAACATCTTTATACTTTGTTCCTGAAAAGTTTTAGGATACATTTATTTTTCTTTCTTTTCACTTGCATGAAGTGGGGCTGTTTTGTACTAATCTTAAGATATACATTATTTTTAAGTCTTAATGCATAAGCACTTTAAGGTGGAGCATTGGTTCACATCATCGTGGCACAACTTCAATAATTAATAAACACTTCTTTATGTTTTCAATCTAAAAAATAAAAGCACCTTAATGAGCACAAATGTATTAAAATATTTGGCACATGCTTTCACATATTATCAGGAAAGGAGCCACCATTATTCAGCCTAGTTATTTAAAAAATTACAATATTTTAAAAGCAAATCTCTGCTCCTCTTTCAAACTTACTTGTCTCACTCATATGATCAATCATATTTAAAAATTAAACCAATACATATTGGATACTATACTTTGCAAGTGTTCACATAATTATCATCTTTGATGAAAATTAAAATAAAAAAGTTACAGTTAAATTAAATACTGAAATTTAACGAAAAATGTTTTACAAAATCGTTTAACTAGAAGAATAGCTTTTGTTTCTCTATAAGATATTTTATCGAACTAACTTTTACCACTTTTAAAATATCAAGAAAAGTTTTTGGATAGTATATCAAATGTATTTCTGAGACTAAAAGTACAGGAAATAAAGCTTAACTGCTTAAGTATATGAATTGTAGTCTATTTTTTTTTTTTTTTTTTTTTTTAATGATTGTATTCTAGTTTTCAAAAATTGTTTTTGGATCACGAATCAAACACACCGTTTTGATCCTCTCTCTCAATGTGCACACACAAATATGTACATCTGTGCTCTTGTCATATTAGATGTAATTCACTAAACAGGCAATGAACTTAACCTAATAGTGGCTGACACAAAATTATGATGCATATAATATACCTGACGTTTTTCCTCAGGTATTGCAGCCTTCTCAATCCAGGAGATCGCAAGGTCCACATCATTCAAAACGGTCCCAAGGAGGGTCACAGCATACACCTCAACAACTTCCATATATTGATCAAGTTCCAAGACGCGACCATCATAACCTTCAGTGAGATCAACGTGTTTTTTTGCACCATTAACAACATAGCATCTCTCACCCACATAAGTCCACTTGCTAAAGAAATCTTCAAGAAATTCGCGAACACCAAAATAAGATCCTTCAGATATCTGGAAACATGCCCTAAAAGCAACAAATATGAAAGAGGATTGAAACTACTGCCTTCAGTATATTGTCTCACCTTCTGACAATCAGGGTAATTAAGATTATAAACATGATGAACATATGCCAACAAATAAACCACGATAACCCAGCAACCAAAAAAAAAAAATCACAAAATTACAAGGATTTGAGAGATTTCTGGAATCAAATATCACATGAAGAGATTTCTTTACCCCAGGGTAATATGACAAAACAGTTATATGACACCCATGTCTTCACATGTTATGACTTGATTACAATTAAACCAAAAAATGGGCCACAGCCCCAATGCAAGTGAAGCAGTCAGCAGCAATTTAGAAAGACATCAAAAGAAAGTTAATTAGAAAGAAAGCTTGATACATGACAGCTTTGGTTATCTTTAATTTTGAAGGCTGTCTTGCAATAAAAAAGTGGTAGATTGATATAGATTGACTTTCTTGTGATTAGGCATTCTAAATTTAAGATTTAAATATAAAACTAGGGATATGAAAGCAGATTAGATCGGCTGTTCCAGGAAAAAAGCAATGGGAATTTAAAGAAATAAGAACAAAAATAAAGTGCCTTACAAGAAGAAACTAGCTAAAACAAATCGATATAATTAGAGAGAAACTATAGGCAGGCATGATGATAACCCTACTAGAAGATCCAAAAGGATATGGAAGAAAGTGGAAGAAAATGGTTCAAAGTAGCTGCTGGAAGAGGAAAGAAGGTGTCGTCGCGACTTGCGGCGTGACTTGCACAAATCGCGCCACAAGTCGCGACAGTTAAAAAAATTGTTTTCCACCAGTGAGTACCGCGACTTGGACGCGACACCAATTGCGGTACTACAAAAATTGCGGCAGTGGTTCTCTTGGGTGGCAGCTGTTTTGGTGTTTTTTGTTTTTAGGTTTTTTTAATATTAGCATATTTTATTAGGTTTCTATTTTATTTCCTATTCGAAATGTATTAGGATTCCATTTTATTTCCTATTAGAATTGTTTTAGGATTCAATTTTATTTATTTTCTATTCAATTTTATTTATTTTCTATTAGGACTAGGTTAGGTTATTGAGTTAGTATAAACAGATTAGGTTTCTATTCATTCAAATATAATTCAGATTATCAATAAAATTGAAAAGTTCTCTATTCGACTTTTTCTAAGATTTTAGGAAACTTGGGCTAGGGCAAGGACTAATAACCCGAGTTCTAGATTTATTCGGTTTTTCTTGGGATTCGCACTTGAGGATCATTTGGGCTAGGGTTGGTTCTCTAACAAAGGGCTAATTCTAGAGATTTGATTAGTTGAATTCTGCTTGACTAGTCAAATCAAAACAAATCTATCTAATCTTGGGAATTCTGTTTCTAAGGTTAGGGTTTCAAATTGGGGATTTGGGGAATTTTGACCTAGGTCCTCAACACATGACTTCAAGAAACCATAAGTACTCCTACGTTCTATCCATCCGAACCTCAGAAAACACTAGACTACTAGTATTTATATATTTCTACTAAATATAACAAGCTCGAATTCTTTAAACCAAGAGATTAAGGACATCAATTAACAACACTAGTCCTGAATAATGAATTAACTAAAAAAGAACTTAACAATTCAAATTATACTCAATTAGGTAACCAAAAGTACTCTAAAAACAGAAATTAAAAGCTTTTCCTGAATACGAGAATGCCACCAACTATTTAAAAAGTATGTTGGTTCCAAACTTAGCAGTAACTAAACTTGAAATAAATTAAAAAGATAGTTCCTGAAAATCTTTTACAGTGTTACAAATGTAGAACCACCCAAAACATATAAATGAAAAACCTTTAGCATATCTATCAATTTCATTTAATACAAAGTATATGACATAATAAAAAAATAGTATAAACGAGAGATAAGAGTACCCAGTGAGAAGAACTTCAACAGGGATATCTGTAATGGAATCAAACAATAGCTTAAGCTCATTCAAAATATTTGCTGATCTGCATATATCAACAAAAACAACAAATTTGAGTATTTGCTTTAAAATTACAGTGAAGCATCTACATATACATCTGTCTGTATAGTCATGGAAGACTACAATATCTGTGATAGCAAAGTTGACATGTTAGAGTGGCAAGCTATAACAATGAAAGGAAGAAAACCAAAAGGACAAATATAATTATAAAATTTATGCAAGTCAGAAGTGGAAAACTCAAGTAATAGCAGATTATATTTTTCTAATAAAACCTCAACCAACTATGCCACCTTAAGCAGATTTTTTGAAATTTGCACATATAAATTATATAAATTGATGGATAATTTAAACGAGAGATTGCAAATTCAAACAGAAATTAATGAGCAAATAAACCTGTTCTTCCAGAAGATAGTAGGACAAGCAAACTATGATAATAAAGACTAAATTCCATTATACATCGACGTAGCCATGATTATTTTCCAGGTTGGGCTAAGAAATTTTTTATTTTCAATACAACTATTCTAAAATAATTAAATACTATAAAACCTTTTGCTTCCACAAAATGAAAGGTCCATACAAGTGATTTAATAGAAGAAAAGGGCATCACTCCCAGTCTTAAACAGTCCCATTGGCAGACTGGCTTAGCTGGAATATCTGCCTTTCCTTAAAACACAGTCTGGTCACAAGTTCATCCCATGAAGCAACTTACATGCAACAGGAAACAATATTTAAGTATAGAAATATGCTACTATACAGAATTCATATAGTTACAGGAGTGAAAATTAGTAATTAGATTTTAATCGAAGGGTTCGTTAAAAAAAATAATTACCCAGTAACTACAAATCTTGTATAGTAGCTAAATCCTTAAGTCTATATTAACAGTAATGAAACACAAGAATTGTAGGAAGGAAATCAAGGCATATATACCTGCCAAGTTCCTTCAAGGACTGAATGAGGACCATACCAGCAGATTCCATCATGTCATATAAAGCTTGATTGGAAACATTATTATCGCCCTGCATTTGCTTTAGAATGGATGAAGCTAATGAGGCTGCCTCCTCATACATAGAACATACAAGGTAACTGCAAAACAAATCAATAACAGTGATTGAATTGACTTAAAAAGATACCAGTTAGTGCATTGAGTTTGTATTTACCTCTCAGACTGATCAATTTTTTTCCAAATTGATGGGGATGTGCATGTGCCACTCTCACCCATCTCTCTCTCTCCCTCCCCTTAGTCGACACAAAAAACGAAGGTTTCTGTAACAGGGAAGCTGCTGTGAAATCCCGATGCACAAATATATTAGACCGTGTATAACTCGAAAACCAACATACCCAGATAGGCTGCAAAATAAGTTAAGGCTCAACGAGTTATGCATAGTAATATACAAAGCAAAAATTTTGAGGAAATTATGTAGCGCTAAATATCATCGACTATAACGGGCTTTGCACTGAAATCAAATTCGGATTCACTACCTACACAATATAACCCCATATGATTCTAGGAATTAGAATGCTTTAAAGTGAGTCTGGTAACTACAAATCAACCTCAAAATTAAGAAAATCAATAATCAATCCAAGTACCAAAAGGGCTCCATAAATTTCTCAAATCCAGAAAACAGCAATCAATAAAAATTTAGGTCATTGAGAATTAGATAGTCCATGAAAATTTTGAAATTTTGATAAATGGAAATTGCAGAGAAATGAGAAAGAAATACCTTTTGAACACAAAACAATGTATCGTCTGCAGCAGCAGCAACACCACCACCACCACGACGGTCACGACTGACGAAATTTTAGAATTTCAGGATTTCTTCTAGTTTTTAGCTTTCTGAAAAGCTTCCAGGATTCTTGTAATTTAGGGTTTAGAGAATTTCAGAGAATTGTAGAAAAACAGAGGTCGAAATCGCTCGAGTATGGGTGTTTTTTTTTTTTTTTTTTTTTTGGGAGGCGGGGAAATTGGATTTGCGTGGTTATAGACATAATTGGAAAAAAAAAATGTAAAAATAACACTGCTACTCCTTTTGACCCATTATTGATTAACGATAACTAATCATTAACTACAGTTAATCATTAATATTAACGAAATAAAACCATCTTTTTATTTAATATTATTAATAAAAAAAATAATTTATACACTCGTATCTTACCGTAGTAGTGTACAATATTTAAATTAATAAAAATTAAATAATTAATTAAAAATATAAAAAAATGAAATCATTTTAATCTTCATCATCTCCTTCATCTTTTCATCTTAATCATCCCAAAAAAAATTTATTTCCATCATTATCTTTATCACCCATGCACACAACATCTTCATATATGACGCAAACGAAAATTATTTCATACCCAGAAAGTAGTCATAAAATGAGAAAGAGGAACAGATCATGTCAAGAAACGTTAGATTTTTAGAGTACATAAGTCACTGACTTTGGTTTGGTTTATAGTTGTTTCTCATGGGTGCATTTGGTACGTGTGGATGCGACAGGACAGAGTGAGACATGACAGGATAGCTGTTTCATATTGTATTTGATATATCTGGGACAAAATTATATATTGTACTATATACGTTTGGTATGGCTAGAACATAATAGTACAAGAAATTTAAATAACTAGTGTAACGCCTCTAATTTTGCGTAAATAGAATAAATATCCTTGGATTATTATTAATTATTATTGAGCATGCAAAAGTTAAGTATGTACTTTAAATTGGTAAAAAGTATATATATATAGTTGATATATAGTGTATAAACGAATAGTGACTATTTAGAAATATTATTTTCATGGTGCATTTGGAGAATAATAAGTCCAATTGAATATTGGTGAAGTCAATTTGTTAATTGGATAAGTATGGAATATTTTTGGAATATTATTGAGATGGAATGGGATTGGTGGGTTAGTTTGATAATTAAAGGAGGTTTGGTAAAATTATATGTGATTAAGAGTAAATTTGTGCCATTGTAAAATTTTAAAAAGTTTAAGGGTATTTTGGAATTAAGAAGATATTATATATATATATATATATATATATATATATATATATATAATATTGGTAGTGGATGAAAAAAAAAAAACAATTGACACAGCACAAAAGCAAAAAAAATCGAAACAATCTCAAAACAAAAAAAAAAAAACAAAATTGAGACAGAGAGTTGGCGTGAGGAAGAGAGGAAGAAAAGAAAGAAGAAAAGAAGAAGAGAAGGAGAGTGAAGCGGGAGAGGAGAGAGAAAGAAAAGAGAGAAAGGAAAGAGAAGAAGAGTAGGAAAGAAATATTGTCCAGAAATTGTCCAGGTTCGGTGTACACTAATTTTCGTATTTTTTAGATTTTTCAGAAATTTTCGGAATCGTTATATTATATTGTTTTTAGTTTATTCGTGATATATTATTTATGATTTATTGTTTGAACTTGATCTTGGGATGATTTGGTATATATATGGTTTGTAATAAATTAATTTTAAATATATATATATATATATTGTTTATTATAAATTAATTTTGAATATATAGATATATATATATATATATATATTTTTATAATGTATAAGTTTTGTAAATATTTGTTTTATAGTTTATGTGGTTTTGAAGTTATAGTTATAGTTTTGTGATTATAACTTATGTATTGTTTTATTGTAAATGTTTGGGAAAGTCGCACTATATGGCAGTGTGCGCATTTGATTGAAAAAGAGATTTGAAGTGTGGTTTTTATTTTATTTGAGATTTTATTTGAAACAGGTTTTGGAAAATCAGAAAAACAGAGGAAACTCTGGTAAAATTTTTCAAAACTAATTTTGATGGGCTCACTAGAAATGATTTTAAATTATAAATTATTTGATTTTCAGATTATAAACAGAATGAAGAAAAGTTTTGAAAACCCGGTAATGCTCATTGGGTAGATCCAGACGGGTCGGGTATGGGGGTGTTACAACTAGAGTACCCTTCTTGTCTATATTTATTACAACATATTAGTGATAAATGGAACAGGACATAACAGAATTTGAATGTTTTTATTAAATAAATTTTTTTATATAATATAATAATATTAATATAATTAAAAAAAGTGTAATTAATAATTTTTATTAAATATAATCCATAGCAAAAGAATATGGAATCCCTATCAAAATATAATCCCTAAAAAATGTGTAAGCATTAAAGATATATTTTTGTTGATTTGATACAAGAAAAAATATATGAAATTTTTATATTTTAATATGATAGCAAACGTGGTAGTATATTAATGGAATTATCATTTTATCATATACTATAATAATTTACAAGTTAAGGCTATTATGAGTTGACTTGGTATAATAAATTGTAATCAATCAATCAAAATTCACACATAAGTTAGACAAGTTTTACAAAATACGTCCTTATCACGCCAAACATGGGACAGAAACAGATTGTCCCGTTGTTCTGTCATGTCCCATGTACCAAACACATCCTTAATCATTTCATCGAACATGTTGTCTATTTATATAGCACCCTTTCTCATAGATCTTTCTTTTTTCTTAGAAGGAAAAACAAAGAAAAGGCCTACAAAATGCTCTTTTTATTTTTATTTTAATTGTGATTGGGTGTGATAATTTAGTTGTGATGAAGATTTTGTTTTTAATTTTTTTATTATAGTGATGGAAATGAAGTCGTTGTTGTGTGTGGGGGTGATAAAGATGAAGATGGGTATGATAAATTTTTCTTAAGATGATAAAGATTGGAAGATGAAGGAGATGATGAAGATTAAAATATTGTTAATTATTTAATTTTTTTTAATTTAAATATTGTAGGGCTGACATGTCGAGATATGAGTGAATTATTTTTCTTTTTTATTTATTAACAATATTGAATAGAAAGACGATTTTATCACTCTAATGTTAGTAACTAATTGCAGTCAATGGTTGACCATCGTTAGTCAACCGGTCAAAAGGGATGTCAGTGTTATTTTTATATTTTCACCGTTTTCTGTGTAATTATGCCTATAATCACGGGATTTATGCAATTTGTCCTTTTTTTAAAATAGTGTTTTTAAAAATAAAAATATATTTTAAAAGTTATAAATTTAAAAATATTAGTTTTTATTATTTAAATTTCTTTTTTTCAAGGTTGTAGAAGTCTGCATTAAGCGCCGATTAAGCGGCGACGAGGCACTAAGCGGCGCCTCGCTACCGTGATTTGGACCAAAGCGTTCATTAAGCGGCGAGGGCGAAGGTGACATCGGCGAAGGAAGAAGAAGAAGAAGAAAGAAAAAGAAAGAAGAAGACAACATGCAGCGAAAGAAGAAGAAGAAGAAGAGAAAATAAAAATTAAAACCTAAACCCTTTTTTTTTTTTTTTTTAAACCTAACCCTTTAAAAAAAAAAAAAAAAACCCTCCCTCAAACGGCGTTGTTTTGAGGGGGGTTTATGTTTTAATTTTTTTTTTCTTTCTTCTTCTTCTAGCAGTGTACACAATTTTCTTCTTCTTCGTTTTTCTTCTCCAATAGCAGTAGTTATACTTCTTTTTCTTCAGTTCTTTATTTTTTAACTTGAAAATTACTTCAATTTACCTCTGGCCAGATGACTGGCCGACTTTCAGCAAACCGCTTAATCCTTGCTTAAGAGGTCTAGGGGCTAGGCGGTGGATCGTTGCCCGACTAGCGCTTAGCGCTTTTTGCAACCTTACTTTTTTTTAACAATTATTTAAATTTCTTTTAAGACACGTAAACAAAAACCTTACTTTTTTTTTTTATATATTTGATAAAAAAAAAAACAGTTTAAAACAAAACAAAACAAGATCTTAATATCTTATGGATGTCATTTGGACAATGGAGAAACAAATAAAATTATAGAGAGAATTATAAATAACCGGATATTAAATTAAATCCTCTAATTTTAAAAAATCAATTAAAATTTCGTCCTATTAGTTAATTATTAGTGGACTCTTTTAACTCTAATGAAATATGAGTATTTTATATAATCAAATTAAAAAATAATAAAAAACCAAAATATACTTAAAAGTGGTTTTAGAAAACTACAAATATATAGTTCTTAAAAAAAACTTAATATATATTTATAAATTATATTATAACTAAAAATTAAATCAAAAAAGAATATATTAAAGAGACACTCAAAGACACATTCATCTTGAAAATTTTCATATCTTCTCCATAGGTTTTGTTTCCATATTAAATACTATTTAACTTTAGAGATTTTATTTTTTTCATAATACAATAATTTTTAATGAAGTTAATTTTATTATTGTTAGTATATATTTTTTAATTTTTTTTAATTCAAATATATAGTAAATGATTTAAGTAGTCATACTTCTTTAGCTTTAACTCAGGGTGCCGGCATTGGCGTATTGCCACCCAAAATACTTATTTATGTGTTTTTTAGTTAAAATTTTATATTACAAAAGTACCCTTATATAAAATTACTAATAAGTACACATTATTTATACCCACATCTAAAGTTAAAAGAGATATTATCAAAAACCCTCCCAATATTTATAAATACATCGTTTACCTCCCAATATTTATGTATTACCCATTTTACACTCGAATGTCAGTCAACCATCCAAAGAGTGAGTTGACCGTTTAATTGGAAGGGTAATTAAGTAGTTAAACAAAAAATGTGAAGTTAATAAATAATTTTAATTAATTTATAACCATGATGAATCTGATGTGGCCACAAATTAAATTATCTTTAACTAATAAAGTTAAAAAAAATTAAAAAAATTAAATCAACAATTTAAAAAAAAAACTAAAAACTAAAATATCTCTTCTCTCCTAAGTCCCACCAATTATCATCATCACTTGATCTTATTATCAACATCATCTTCCACATTTAATCATCATCATCATCTCTCATACTCTATCATCACCATCCATCTACATCTCAATCCCACACATTAAAACTTCAATATATCCATCTCCAACACATCATCACCATCCATCTTCATCATCACTCTTATCTTTCTTTTTCTTCTTCTTCATCACTATCACCACCACTCATCATTGCTATCGTCTCTCTTCTTCTTTACCACCATCACCACCACTCAATATCAAAACCCTAACCCTCCACCCCAACATCAAACCAGCTGAACCAACCTCTAGTGGAGTAGATCCGGGGCCAATCTCCTCCATTGGCACCATTTTTCTCCACTAGAGGAGATCGACATTGCACAGTTTTCTTTTTTCAATTTTTTCCAACAAAAAAAAATGCAAATCAAAGGAAAAACAAAAGAGAATGAGAGAAAAAAAAACTCAGAAAATCGAATGAAGAGTTAGAAAGTAGGAAAGAAGAGAGAAAGAGAATGAGGCGTGAGAGAATAGAAAAGAGAAAAGAAAGCAGAAGGAGACATGGAGTTCAGAGACAGAGAGTAAAAAGAACGAGAGAAAGAGTTGAATAAAAAAGGGAAGAGAGAGAGAAAAGAGAAGAAAGAGGAGAGAGAAGGAATGAGAGAGAAAGAAGGGATTTTTTTTTATTTATGGATAAATGGGTCTTTCATGAAAAACGTGGATTTGTAGCTTCGGAGGGGGGGGGGGGGGGGGGGGGGGGGGGGGGTGTTAGGGGTTGAATAGGTTTAACAACAAATATTGCGGAATTAAAAAATTAAACCTACTTTAAAAATCAACAAATAGATTTTCACACAAGAAACCCCCCAACGGGTAAAAATCACTAGGCCAATTCAAAACTACTTAACACACCACAAATAGACTTTACTAGTTATTATATTGTTTACAGCTCCCGTTGATTGACCACTAAATCATACCATTCTTGCTATAACCCAATCATACCTATCACATGCCTTTTACTAGCTAACCTTATCGATGATGCTCACAGACTCCCTATGCTACAAGACTTCTTGATTCTTTTGTCAGTCGAAGAATCAAAACCCCTCAAGTTATTAAGATCGGATCTAGGTGCTCAATAATAAATGAACAAACAAATAAAATGCACGATCAAAACTGTAAGGTCATTATTTTGTTGGCTGTAATTTCGTGAGCAAACATATTTTTATGTAATTCTTAGTTAGATTTGTTAGAGTATGATTTGGGCGTAAAGAAGATTCGAAGAAATCATGCAAAGACGGAAAGTTTCTGAGAAGACTCAAAAACGTGCTTGAAGGTAAGTTTCGAAGAAACGATACTCTTTAAATCTTGAGATCAGATAAGATTTACACACACACACTTATAACATGTTCATCCATCTGCATTTGAGTGCTAACATGCTGATTTTAATATTTTATAAATGTTTGAGTCTTATGTTTTTATTTTATCTAGTTTTGGATTTAATTTCATATATTTTTTATTTCCGAAAAACTACCATTGGATGCTTGAACGGACATAACTTTTTATCTAGACATCCAATTGGTCTTTGGCTTTTGAGCATGAAACTAGACATCCATATCTTTCCAATGGTATAAAGAACGAAAAATTCAAGGCCGTTTGGTTAGAGTTAGCTTGGCTCAAAGTGGAGTCAAGTACAGTTAGAAAAGCTAAACAGGGGAAACAAGACAGCAAGGTTGCGTCTTAGGCGTGGCCACACGCCTTTGGCATGCCTGCCAGGCAGCAGCTCCATGCCTGAGTGTGTATGCACGCCTAAGGCATGCGCATGCTGTCTTGGCCGAGCCCTAAATGGGTTAGATTTGTGTCTTGTGTTTTTTGAGTCTGTTAAAAACTTTCAAACATGTGTTTAATGTTTCCTTGTTCATCAAAGATGTTTTTATGGTATTTGAAAGTAAGAAAATCACCTAATAAATAAATCTTTTATTTTTAGGATTGATAATCTCTTTTTAACAGGAAAGTATTAATTACATTCCTTGTTGGCTTAGAAAACCCTAAAAGCTATCAAAGTCCTACTTCCATTGGGTTTAGGGTTTCTAATGTTTATTATAAATAGTGAGCCTATTATTCTTCAAAGTTTAAGTTGTATAAGTCTCTTTTACAAGAGTTCATTATACTCTCTTGTGCTCTTAATTGTTTTATTATTTTTCCCTTACATGTCTTTGTTGTTTTGATGCTTCATTGTTTCATGTTATTGTGAGAGAAGAGAGAATTTTTATATATTGATTATTATTCTTTGCATTGAGCGTAATTGCATAGTCTATTCATAATATATTTTGATCATACATATTATTTGATTGTTCATGTTTTATTGAGCACATAGATCTGATCTCATAAATTGGGGGTTATTGTTTCTTTCACCATATGAAAAGAACATTAAGACTTGGAGCGCGTAGAGTCACTGAGCAGCATCTACAGAGTTTGCTAGTAAAAGGCTTTCGGGTAAGTAGTATTGGGTTATAGCAAGAGTCGTGTGATTGAGTGGTCAATCAACGTGAGTTGTAAACGATATACCAACTAGTGAAATTTATGTGGATGTGTTAAGTGGCCTACGAGTTGGTCTCGTAGTTTTTTACCCGTTGAGGTTTTCCACGCTAAAACTCTCCCGTGTTATGTGTTGAATGATTTATGATTTTTACTTCCGCAATATTTGTTGATAAACTTATTCACACCCCCCTAAGTTGTCATAGTATACAAATCCACGTTTTTCAATCAGTATCAGAGTAGGAGTCTAGATATACATAGGTTAGGATCCGGGCTAAATATTTTGTTGGATTTGTTTCGTTTGTTTTTGTTTGATATTTTATGGCAGGAATGAACAGAGAATGAGCATCAAATATGAAGGAAGTTTTAGAAAAGATTTTGATTATCATATAACATGCGGAATTGGGTTTCAAAAATTTTTATTATATTGAAAACATTTTTCAATCAGGAACGAGTTCCTGTATATACGCAGAAAAAGACTTTAGAAACTACATACCTTTTTCTTGATTATCTTTTTTCTGATTCCTCGATCTACCACCAGATCTTCCGAGCTATGACCCGCGGTCTAACAACGTATGTGTGGGCCCGTCATGGCAAGAGATGGAGGTCACATGAAAAGAACGTCGGCCGAATCCTGCAAAAGAGGGGAGAGTCAGAAAAAACTTTTTTTTTTCTTTTCTTCTCTCTTTGGTGGCCGAATTCTATTTCTTTTTCACTTGTGTGCTAGGTTAGGTTTTTTCTAGCTATATAACACTTATATAGTAGTTCTTTAGGGTTTTAGTTTGACCAAGTCAAAATAGGATTTTAAATCCTATTTATTTTTAGTCTTCCTAAAGACTTGAACCTCTAACATTTTGGACTATTAAAATAATCTAATTATTTAATTCTTTTGTCCTAGTCATTATTTAATCACATGACCTCATATTTAATAAATAGAATTAATAATTAATAATTATTAATTTCTATTATTTTATTAAATATTTAATTAATTAAATAATCACATTATTCAATTATTCTCTTTTATTTTTATCGCATTACTTTCGTAACACTATTAATTGGACCATTCAATTAATCTACCGTGACCCTCGTTACCAACAACCATAAGGGCTAGTAAGGGGACCTAATGGACCCACAATTTTGAGCTCCAATAATACTTATTAATATTAATTAAAACTCTTTAATTAATATTTCACGATTATTAACCTCGGAGTTATTCCACTAAAAACCCGAGGCTGCACTCTCAGAACTGTAGACGTGTTTATACAATGTGAAGTCTCAGTGTCCATTGATATAGCTAATTGCATATAGTGTGATCCTACACAAATAGTTCATAACTAGAGCTGGGTCATAAAGTCCGTTATACCCCTCTAGAAATATCTTTTCCTTTAAGTACCATTGATTCTCTAATGAACAATTAAATCCTGTCTTCCTCACGGAAGAAGGAAAGCGCTCATAATCGTTCAAGCCCCGAATAAACCCTTAAGGGAACTACTCATCTACTTCAATTAAAAAGGAGTGGATTCCACTATTGTGTTCAAACCTTCCCAGCCACAAGCCAAACTGTAACTTCAAGATACTGAGGTATTGCTCGAGATTCTCATCAACTTCACTCATGGTAAATCAAAAGCCACAATCCAACCTGAAGGAGTCGATAAGACACTCAGGATTAAGATCACCTATAAATAGCCATCGTTTATCGATTATATATGAATCTCATCTACTAACGGATCTTGGTGAGAGATTCATATAAATCGTGTCACAGTCCTATATGATCTCATCATATAAGGTGCCTTCATTCTCATGTCAACTACATGAGCGGTCTAGGATAAGACCACCGTACTTTACATAATGGACCACAGCAGTAGATCAATCACAAACAAAGTACACAGCTTTGTTCGTTCTCTATGAACTCTTTATATTGCACCTCTCAAAATGAATCCTCTCTGTATATGACCATCATATACTCATTATGAGATTACATCTTACAATTTAGGATGTTCTTGCACAATACGAATGTATTACTGAATATAAAACTTTTATAAACTTGAATGATAATCTGAATAATTCTTATTATTGTCTTTAACCATTTACAATTACAAGTTTTAGGGCGTAAATCCCAACAATCTCCCACTTGCACTAAAGCAAATGGGACATGTCTCGTAATCCTAGACCCTCTAGGTGGCCTTCAAACACTTTAGCCGTCAAGGTCTTTGTAAATGGATCAGCCAGGTTATCTTGTGATGCAATTTTCGTCACGACCACGTCTCCTCGCTGCACTATCTCTATGATGAGATGATATTTCCTCTATATATGCTTCCCTCTTTTGTGGCTTCTTGGTTCTTTGGAATTGGCCACAGCTCCACTATTATCACAATAAAGTGTCATGGGCCTATCCATATCTGGAACAACTTCCAGATCACTCAAGAACTTTCGGAGCCAAATAGCCTCCTTAGCTGCTTCACAAGCTGCTACATATTCGGCTTCCATAGTGGAATCAGCAATGCAATATTGCTTGATACTCCTCCAAATTATGGCTCTACCACCAAGGGTGAATACTGACCCAGACGTGGATTTCCTTGAATCCTTGTCTGACTGAAAGTCAGAATCTGTATATCCCAATGGAATCAAATTCGGATGGGAATATACAAGCATATAGTTTCTCGTTCTCCGAAGATACTTGAGAATATGCTTAACAGCAACCCAATGATCCAATCCTGGGTTGGACTGATATCTACTGGCTACTCCCACTGCGAAGCAGAAGTCGGGTCTTGTGCATAGTATATATAAGACTGCCTACTGCAGACGCATAGGGAATTCGTCTCATATCCTCAATTTCTTGAGGTCTCTTAGGACACTGTTCCTTAGATAAGTGAATTCCATGTCTTGAAGGTAAACTACTTTTCTTGGAGTTCTGCATGGAGAATCGCATAAGTATATTGTAGATATACGATGCTTGAGACAACGCTAATAGTTTGTTCTTACGATCCCTTATCAATTGGATCCCAAGAACATAACTTGCCTCTCCCAAATCTTTCATTTGGAATTGGTTAGCAAGCCAGCCCTTTACCTCTGACAATGTTCCTACGTCATTCCCAATAAGTAAGATGTCATCTACGTAAAGGACCAGGAAAACTACTTTCTTATCAATGATGCCCTTGTATACACAAGGCTCATCAACGTTCTGCTAAAAACCATAGGTTTTGATTGCAGTATCGAACCTAATGTTTCAATATCTAGACGTCTGCTTAAGTCCATAAATAGATCTTTGCAGTTTGCAAACCTTTTGCTCTTGATCTTGGAATACGAATCCCTGTGGTTGCATTATATAAATGCTCTCGTCTAGATTGCCATTCAAGAATGCAGTCTTGACGTCCATTTGCCAGATTTCGTAATCGAAATAGGCAGCTATGGATAAGAGTATCCTAATAGACATAAACATAGCTACTGGCGAGAAGGTTTCATCAGAATTAATGCCTTCCTTCTGGGTGTAACCCTTAGCCACTAGCCTTGCCTTGAAGGTCTCTACCTTCCCGTCTACTCCTCTCTTACACTTGTAGATCCATTTACATCCTATAGGTTTTATCCCATTTGATAAGTCTACAAGTTCCCAGACTGAGTTGGAGTACATGGACTCCATATCGAGATTCATGGCTTTAAGCCATTCCTCTTTGTCAGAATATTCCATTGCATGTCTAAATGTCAATGGATCATCCACACTATTATTAGAAACGACACCCTGTGCCTCTTCAATGCCTAAGTAGCGACCAGGTTGTCGAACAACCCTTCCACTACGCCTCGGTGGTAGTGTATCTTGACTAGGAATTATCTGACTATCAGATGTTTATGGAATTATAACATCCTCTACAACTCTTATTGATTGAGCACTGATCGTACCAGGTTCTAACTCCTTTAACACAATCTTACTACGAGATTTATGATTACTCATATAATCCTCTTCAAAAAACGTTGCATTTGTCGATACAAACAATTTATTTTCTTATGGATTATAAAAGAATCCACCTCGTGTTTCCTTTAGGTACCCTACAAATAAACATACTTGTGAACGAGGTTCCAGCTTTCCACTCATATTCTTCAGTACATTTACTAAACATCCCCATATGCAAAAATATTGTAAGCTAGCTTTACGACCATTCCACAACTCGAGGGGAGTCTTAGGAACAGATTTGGATGGAACTACATTCAGTATGTAAGTCGCTATTTATAGTTCATATCCCTAAAAAGAATATGGTAATGATGAGAAACTAATCATAGATCTCACCATTTCCATCAAGGTCCTATTTCTCCTCTCCGCAACACCATTCTGCTGTGGTGTACCTGGAGCTGTAAGTTGGGATACTATCCCATGCTCAACCATGTAGTCTTCAAACTCTTGGTCAAGATACTCACCCCCACGATCTGATCGTAGTGATTTGATTGTTTTGCCTAATTGATTTTCAACTTCAGCTCGGAATTCTTTAAACATTTCAAAGGTTTCCGACTTACGTTGCATTAGGTAAACATACACGTATCTAGAGTAGTCATCAATAAATGTGACAAAATACTCATAACCACCTCTAGCTCTAACACTTATAGGTTCGCAGACGTCTGAATGTATAAGCTCAAGCAGTTGCATGGCTCTAATCCCTTTTCCTGTAAAAGGTCTCTTGGTCATCTTACCCTCCAGACAAGATTTACAGACAGGTAAGGTACCGATCTCTAACTGACTTAAAGATCCGTTTTTTACTAGTCTGTTTATCCTATCAAGGTTTATATATCCAAGTCTAAGATGCCACAGATACGTGTCATCATCTGGAGAAATATTTTGTCGCTTTGTTTTAGGTTTTTCAACTTTAAACAATTCAGTATTAAGCAGTATTGTATGAATTAACGGTCTTAAAACATACAAATTATTTTCTATCATACCAGAACAAATATTCATTTCATTTCTTAAAATGATAACTGATTTATCATTAAAAGAAACATTATGAAACTATTTCAAGTAATTTGGATATAGAAATCAAATTCCTTATAAATCCAAGAATGAAATTGACATTGTTCAACGATAGAAAATAATTATTAAACTGTAGTCTAACAACTCCAACTGCTTGTACTGAAACGACATCCCCTGTTCCAATGTGCATAGTGAAGGACCCCTCCTCCAGCTTTTGCCAATAATCATTCCAATGTAAAGAAGAACAAAATTAGTTAGTGGCCCCTGAATCTACTATTCAAGGTAAAGAATCATTTTCCACTAAAAAAATTTAATGATAAGTAAATCTGATTTACTTTTTACTTTCTTCTTATTGGAGAGCTCCTCGAGGTATTGAAGACAATTCCTCTTCCAATGACCAACCTCTTTGCAATGAAAATATTTTTCCTTTTTCTTAGTTAGTCGTGATGCTCTTTATTTTTGGGCTTAGCCTTTACTTTACCAGTAGACCTTTTCCTCTTCTTGAAACTAGAAGAAAATGGCTTAGCAACATTTGCTTTGCCGGTCTTACCCTTGGTAATTGATCATGCGTTGGTTACAGGCTCTGGAGGACATTCCTCCATAAGTACAGATTTAAGGTCTTTGCAGACCATGATTGCATTCACGTTATGTTCCACTTAATATAGTTATCCCGGTTAATGTTTCGTTTGCTAGGAAATAATAATGCAGAAGATAACACTGATATTTAAAGACATAAATCTAAATTAATATAATTCATTTCATACATTCATATCAAATGCTATAGTTCGACATAAAATTAAACATGATGCATGAGCATATTTTAATGAACTAAAAAATTCCTAAAATTAGTTACTATGCCGCGATAATCCAACATACCACAAGTAAGTGCCTAGGTAGGCTAAGTCAAATCCTTGCATGTTAGATCGAGACATTCTCAATCAGATAATACACCAGAATAACTCTTTATTCTTATATTATCCAACCATCGCTTTGATTTAGTCAGGACAATAAATTAACAACTTAATTAAGTCCTTTATGAGTGTGACCCATCGTTTCAGAATTCATGAACTTAACTTGAGAGTGCCTAGGTAAGCTAGGTCAGTCCCAAAATGCATTCCGAAAACCTATCCGTTAGGAAGTCAACCTTGGTATTGACTATTGTGGACACCCTCCGTAGGGAGGACGTAAGCAAAGCCGTCACGAGGCGCCACTCAAGCCGCACGGTGTTGAACTAACAATGGAGACTGTGAGATATAATGTCATATATCCCTCTCCTACTCACTATTTGTAATTTAAGATTTTCTTTAAACTAAAAGTTTCTAAAACTCTATATTTCTAGTCTTTACTTATATTCTACGGCTAATATAAAATCTAAGTTTACTAGTTATAATAAATTATTCAATTTTAACTCTTAAAATATAATTTATTATTTCAATTTCTAATTTACATAAACTATTTAAATAAACTAGAAATTAAATGTGAAATTACCAAGTTTTAACTATTAAAATTAAATCACATTATTTAGTCCAATTATGTCATTAATTTTTAATTAAATTAAATCTAAATTTAAATGGACCTAACTAATCTAATTAAACACTTTAATATATAGATTAGTTATTAATGAGACTTACCAAGTTTTTACTCCTAAAAATTAATCTCATTATTTGATTCTTTTTAATTAAGTAATTAATCTTATTAATCTTAATTAATGTAAGAACCAAACTAATCAATTTAATTAAACTCTTTAATTCGTTGATTAGTCATTAATGAGATTTACCAAGTTTTTACTCCTAAAAATTAATCTCATTATTCGATTCTTTTTAATCAAGTAATTACTCTAATTAATCTTAATTAAAACAAAGAATCTAACTAATCATTAATTAAACACTTTAATATAGATTAGTTATTAATGAGATTTACCAAGTTTTTACTCTTAAAAACTAATCTCATTATTTGGTTCTTTTTAATTAACTAATTAATCCAATTAATCTTAATTAATGATAAGAACCTAACTAATCTTTTTAATTAAACTCTTTAATTTGTTGATTAGTTAATTAATTGATATTACCAAGTTTTTACTCCTAAAAACTAAATCCACTATTTAATTGTCATTTATGAAATTGTTTCCTATTTTAATCACATTAAAATAAAATAATATAATATGACAATTATGTATGACATATTATTATGCATGTATAGGCACACCTAATCTAGATGACATTCATATGTATGACAATACTTTAACATCCATATAATCATCACATGAAAATAAATAAAGCATACGTAATTGACCGAGTGACATAGGTTATCTAACTTAAACAACTCTAATTACAATTGTATTCCTAAGGCATTCCTTGGTCTTCAAGAGTTCTTCTTCGAGTTGAATTCTTCTTGTCTTCGTTTTCCTAATCAAATCAAACTTGATTTTTGTCAAAAGTCAACATCTTTTCTAGAGATCCACGTGTTACCTTAACACGCACCCTAGGTCAAGACGAAACCTTAAACAACCCTAACGCGTGGGAAAGTGCGGCTGCCAGCAGCGTAGCCGCACGCACGCAAGGTGCGCACAGCCTTCGCGCGCACGGCCTTCTCACGGTTTTCCGCTCCAATTTTCTGCACTTTTTCCAGAAAATATTCAACAATATTTTTCCAGAAAAATCAGCAAAAAATCGTTCGCAAAAAACACGAAAAAACGGCCCCAGCGCAAACGCGACAGCAGCCCGCGCGGCCTCTGAGCGCGCGCGGCCGCTGCCCTTGGGGCTGTGTAATCGTTTTTTTTTTTCCCGTTTCTTCTTCGCATCATCCGTTTCTTCGACCCTTCGTAGAGCAGATCGATTACAAGAATAACAATACAAAAAAAACTTTTTGCCATAAACAATTGGCCAAAAAAAATAAAAAATTCATCCTATAACCCATTCACCATATAATTAACGACCAACTACGCTTTTAAAATTATACATTCAAATTATATAACAATAAAAACAAATCATACATTCTAGATTTGTGCCTACACAATAATATATCAATAGATCCAGAATCAATAAGAAACATAAAAAAAAAAAACAAGAAAGATGTAGTTTTTTCTTTTTCTTTTGCGTATATACGTGAACTTAGAACCAAAGGCTCTGATACCAATTGAAGGAAGTTTTGGAAAAGATTTTGATTATCGTATAACATGCAGAATTGGGTTTCAAAAATTTTTCTTATATTGAAAACCTTTTTCAATCAGGAATGAGTTCCTGTATATACGCAGAAAAAGACTTTAGAAACTACATACCTTTTTCTTGATTATCTTTTTTCTGATTCCTCAATCTACCACCAGATCTTCTGAGCTATGACCCGCGGTCTAACAACGTGTGTGTGGGCACGTCACGGCAAGAGATGGAGGTTACGTGAAAAGAACGTCGGCCGAATCCTGCAAAAGAGCGGAGAGTCAGAAAAAACTTCTTTTTTTTTTCTTTTCTTCTCTCTTTGGTGGCCAAATTCTATTTCTTTTTCACTTGTGTGCTAGGTTAGGTTTTTTCTAGCTATATAACACTTATATAGTAGTCCTTTAGGGTTTTAGTTTGACCAAGTCAAAATAGGATTCTAAATCCTATTTATTTTTAGTCTCCCTAAAGACTTGAATTTGTGACTTTTTGGACTATTAAAATAATCTAATTATTTTAATTCTTTTGTCTTAGTCATTATTTAATCACATGACCTCATATTTAATAAATAGAATTCATAATTCATAATTATTAATTTCTATTATTTTATTAAATATTTAATTAATTAAATAATCACATTATTCAATTATTCTCTTTTATTTTTATAGCATTACTTTCGTAACACTATTAATTGGACCATCCAATTAATCTATCGTGACTCTCGTTACCAACAACCATAAGGGCTAGCAATGGGACCTAATGGACCCACAGTTTTGAGTTCCAATAATACTTAGTAATATTAATTAAAACTCTTTAATTAATATTTCACGATTATTAACCTCGGAGTTACTCCACTAAAAACCCGAGGCTACACTCTCAGAACTGTAGAAGTGTTTATACAATCTGAAGTCTCGGTGTCCATTGATATAGCTAATTGCATATAGTGTGATCCTCCACAAATAGTTCATAACTAGAGCTGTGTCATAAAGTCCGTTATACCCCTCTAGAAATATCTTTTCCTTTAAGTACCATTGATTCTCTAATGGACAATTAAATCCTGTCTTCCTCACGGAAGAAGGAGAGCACTCATAATCGTTCAAGTCCCGAATCAACCCTTAAGGGAACTACTCATCTACTTCAATTAAGAATGAGTGGATTCCACTATTGTATTCAAACCTTCTCAACCACAAGCCAAACCGTAACTCCAAGATACGGAGGTATTGGTCGAGATTCTCATCAACCTTACTCATGGTAAATCAAAAGCCACGATCCAACCTGAAGGAGTCGATAAGACATTCAGGATTAAGATCACCTATAAATAACCATCGTTTATCGATTATATATGAATCTCATCTACTAACGGATCTTGATGAGAGATTCATATAAATCGTGGCCCAGTCCTATATGATCTCATCATATAAGGTGCCTTCATTCTCATGTCAACTACATGAGCGGCCTAGGATAAGACCACCATACTTTGCATAATGGACCGCAACAGTAGATCAATCACAAACAAAGTACCCAGCTTTGTTCACTCTCTACAGACTCTTTATATTGCACTTCTCAAAATGAATCCTCTCTGTATATGACCATCATATACTCATTATGAGATTACATCTTACATTCTAGGATGTTCTTGCGCAATACGAATGTATTATTGAATATAAAACTTTTATAAACTTGAATGATAATCTGAATAATTCTTATTATTGTCTTTAACCATTTACAATTACAAGCTTTAGGGCATAAATCCCAACAAAGTACTCGACCACCACTTTTGGATGGATCAAATTAAGCATTCTGGAAGGCGCGCATGAGGGCTTGTTTAAAGGCCAATGATGAACATTTCTGGATCTATTTCGAGAGCGGTTATTTCCCTCCTACCGTGATCACGCCGAAGGAGTCGTTTCCATGAAGCCAAAAGTCCAATGGACCCCAATAGAGCTATCCAATGCAACATGGAGCTCTGAATGTTTGAATTGTATTTTTAATGGTATTAATGAACATTAATATATGCATATCCAGAATTGCGAAACTAGTAAGGAGGCATGGGACATTCTCCAAACCACGCACAAATGAATGTCAGCGGTCAAGAAATCAAAAATTCATATGTTGACGAAGCCTTACATATGGAGGAAGAAGAGACCTTCCTCGATTTCCAAACAAAACTCATGGACATCACAAATTTGAGTTTTGTACTTAGTAAGCATTATTATGACTCTGATATTATCAGAAAAATCTTGCATTCTTTGTCTGACAGGTTTTAAGCCAAGGTCACTGTGATTGAATAAAGCAAAGACACAGATAGCATGAGAGTAGATGAATTGATTGGATCCTTTCAAACTTTTGAGTTAAATCTCAAACCGAGCAAAAAGCAAAAAGGATGCCTTGAAGTCTACATCTCATGAGTCAGAAGATACTAAAGATGGAGAAGAGATGCCGTATATTGCAAGAAAACTCAAGAAGTTTTTCAGAGGCAAATGCACTGATGGTGGTTTCAAATGTGCCAACGCTAAGAGAGATTACTTGCTCAGAAAATTTGATAATGACAAGGGCAAAAGAAAGGGTGTTCAATGCTATGAATGTCAAGGCTTTGGACACATAGTATCAGAGTGCGCAAATGTTCAAAACAACCTAAAAAAGGGGAAAGCGTTGAACATCACTTGGAGTGATAGCGATGATGAAGACAATGATGAGTCTTCGGATGCTGGTAAGCACACATACAATATAGTTGCTTTCACATCTTATTTGTCTACAGATGATGGAACTCCATCAGATTATGATGCTGATAATGATGTGCTTAGTGAGACAAGCCTTAAAGAGGCTTATGAGCAACTCCTCAACGAGAATCACAAGGTATCAAAACTATACTTCTCTTTACTGTCTAAAAATAAAATTGTCAATCTTGAGAGACATGAAGCTTTGGATCAATCCTTCAATTAGCAAAAGAAGGTGGATAATTGCATTGAGAGGATTAAAGCTTTAAAAGAGGAAGTGGATTGCAAAGAAAAGGCCTTGTTAATTGCGTAATCACGTGAGGAAGAAGTTGCTAAGAAGTTAGCTTCTGCGGATAAGTCTATCAAGGGGCTGACTCTAGGTGCAAAGATGATTGACGACATGATCAAGTTTGGGAAGGTGTTCAACGGCAAGTAAGGTATTATATTCACTAGTGAATCTAAGGCCTCCACAAGCAAGACAATTTTTGCCAAGGATAAATCTCCCAAATAAGACGATCAAATGCACAAGCCGTCCGAAAAGATACAAGAAGCTCTAGGTAAGTCTCATAATTTTATTCTTGTTTGTCATTACTGTAATGTTGCTAGACATATTAGACCTAAATGTGATAAATTCATTAGCTTGATTAAAAGAAGTAATAGGTCTTTTGGTAGTGCAAATAGAAGAAGCAGTCATAAAGCTTATAGCAGTTTTTCGAAACCAAAGTCTTCAAAGCAATCTTGTAAGAAGGCTTGGGTTGAGAAAAACAACGTTAATTGTAATATGACGCGCTTCACGTCTTGGTCTATTAGCACTCTTGCATGGTGTCTAGATAGTGGATGTTCTAGGACCATGACTGATAACAATGATTTCTTTGTTGAGATTACACTAAAATATGAAGGTTATACCGTTACTGCCAGTAGAGAGAAATTGAAATTATTAGCAAAGGTAAAATTAACGTACCTGACTTAGGTGTAATTGATGACGTTGTCCTTGTTGAAGGATTGAGAGGAAATCTTTTGAGTGTGCCCATATTTGTGAACATGTAGGTTCTATTATGTTTAAGGGTAAAAGATGTCAAATCTTTGATAAACATGATGAACTACTTATTGAAGGGTCAAAGGCGTTAAATAACTGCTTTTATCTTGATCTTGATGTGCCTGATATGTATTTGAATGCTCTCGAGAGGTATTTCTTGAAACTCCACAGAGTTGATGTTGAAGAGGCTGAGCAACTTGCATGCTCAAAGGTTAAGAGGGTAACTAAGAGTAGGTTCTATGATGTCGATGGAAGGAAATTAAAATTGGCCAAGGTAAGTGTTCCTATGAAACTTGATTTGGTCGATAATGCTCACAAAGAAAATCTGCATGTTAGTGATGCATCGTTTGATTCATCTATAGACGATTCTGAGAAATTGGAGGAGTTCATAGATGAGATTGAACTTGAATAATTTCCTTTCATAAATGGGAACTCAAATCAAGTGCTGGAATTGTTTACCATGCTTGTTGAGATATGTGATTAAAAATGATATTTTTCGACTGCATATAATTCACGAACGATTTGCTAAGATAATTGTGTGTTATATTGTATTTTATTATATGTATGTCAAATGCTTGAATTGATTTCTTGAATACCATGAATATGTGATAATACCTGAAGCTAGTATACAATGAATGACCAATGGTCAGTATCCATGTTGTTTCTGCATTCATAGATCTCTTGAGTATCTCTCTTGAAAAAGGGATACACTTACTTATTGTGAAGTCACCCAATGTAGGAAAGGGCTACGCTTGTAAGCTTGAGTGAAAGCCGTCATGAGAGTTATATAATGAAAAAGAGCATGAAGAAACAGAAAAAATGCACAATGAAAATGAGAATAAGGTGTAGAGAAAAAGAACAATAAAAAAAAACTCGCTATGCATGATGCCAAACCACATAGAGAAGTGGTGAAGAGTGAAAATCGAAAAATCTACTTCTAAGAAGTACACTTGCATATACCATTACTTGTATGAGTCTATTTTTATTTAAACGACATTAAGGATGATGGTCGGTTTGAATTCTTATAGAAAGCTTCTAGCAAAATCACATCGTAGTGTTATTCTTGATTGATAAGCAAACATTAGAGATATATATATATATATATATATATATATATATATATATATCGTTTATACAATGTCACACACACACACTTTTGGCAAAGGTTTAGTGAATTTAGTGCAATCTTAAGACAATGTATGTGCTCATGAAAATTTAATTATATATCTTGACTTGAATGTGGTATGAATGATTAGAAAAGATTTGAGTTACTCATAAAATTGCTTTTAACACAAAATCTTTTTTTGAAGCTTTAGAGAAGCTCATTTTTTATGCGAATAATTGAACTTTTTCAATACATATGCTTTTTAGAAGCACACATTTTGATTCAAACATGCACACATCTATTTTTAAAGTTCTGAAGAAACTATTTTGTAAAGCATTATTGAACAAGTCAAATTTCGAAGGAATGCGATTGAAATTTTCAAAAGAATTTTTCAATTGTGGTCTTTTGATGATTGATTTTCATCGTGACTCATGTTATCTTATTTAGAGATGCTTCTTGGTTGTATTTGATGAAGTTTTAGGTGGAAAAACTCATTGGTGAAGTATCAAGGACAAAAAAGGAGTCGAAGATGTGAAGAAGTGTGAAAAACGGAGAAAACGAAAGAGCTTGGCAGCAAACACACGCCATAGGCGTGTGGCTGCGCCTAAGGCGCGCAACTTGGGCAGTAAGCTCATGCTAGAGGCATGGCTGTGCACCTTAGGACATGCGTGCCTAATGGCCTTGCCAAGCATGCCCTCTCATTTAGGGCAAATGTGGTATTTTCTCTCCTACCTTTTGATTTATTCTCCCATGTGCACTTCTCTTTATATTTAAAGAGATCCCAACCCTAATGGTTCTTACTTCCTATACTTTTCTAAGAGCCACTTTCAAGAGCCATTATTCTCTCTTGAAATTCATTCTCCCTCTACAGTTTTAATCTTTGAATCTCTTTGATTTTTTTTTTATTGTTTGTGTGAGATGGATATTGGGTTTTGCTTCTACATCTATAAAAGGTAACCAGTAGTGTTTGATTTAACTTTAAAGATGTTTAGCAAGGAAAAACAAGCAGCTTCCAAAGGAAAAGAAAGCTACTAGAGGTGAATCTACCCAACTACCTAAGTTCATCAACCAAGAATGTAAGGAAAGGTATGAACATACCCTCTCTAGAACTTTGATTTTTGAGAAAGGAGTTGATTTTAAGACTATTAGAATCAATGATGATGTTTACAATTTCATGAAAGTTTAAGTGCAACGGTCTATATAACCTAGAGGGGGGGTGAATAGGTTCTTACCCTAATTTTTTGATTACCAACAATTTAATTAGATCAATTCAACAATTATAAACACATAACAAATGCGGAAGAGATAAAAAAAAATCAACACAAGGATTTTAGCGTGGAAAACCCCTTCCAACAAGGGATCAAAAACCACAGGACCACTCTTGGCCACTTAACGGACAATCCACTAGTGATAAATGCAGTACACCCTCAAGTTGAAATTACAAGGACTCACTCCTCTTGGACTATCCCGTTCTAGTCTACCCGCAGGCCTTTTCCCTAATGATCTCCCAAGATCCACTAGGTGACTAAACGTATATCCTGAAGCTATCCTAGAATTCACACTCCTATTGGCGTGAGCCTACACCTATCGTCTCGCAAGAGCCAACTAGTGAAATTCCACACAAATGCAACTTTTGCACAAAAAGAAAACCTTGAGCTTGTTCACAAGACTTCACCAAAGTCACACAAGCTCTTCCAATAACACAAAGGATTATTGTCTAAGTGTTCAATGATGCATGAACATACAATTAGGATGCATGACTAATACAACCTATGATGCTAAGTGAACTAGTGCACACAATCTACTTAAATAACACTTAGCATAAACACATTTCAAGACCTAACAATTTTTGCAACAAATTCAACACTTTCAAGTCATGAAACAAACATATTCAATACATGAACTCTACAAGGCAGCCAACATGTTTATATGAATGTGATTCTAACAACAAGTAAATTATTATAACAACAACTAACACTCTTGATCCAACCTAGATTAGTACCAATCCATTAACCACATGTGAGATAGATGCTTAATTCATTCAAGCAAGATAAATGCATTCTAAATCACAACATCAAGTTATCTAGGTACTAATTTAACTTCCTAAATGCCTTATCATGCATTAAACACAAAACCCACAAGCTTTCATTCAATTAATATCTATGAAACTCCATTAACTCTCATTCAAGAACAACAAAGAGATTCAAATGAAATGAATCATAAAATAACTTGAACAAACAAGAAACAAACTTACCACAAGTCTCTAATTTGATTCCATGGACATACAAGAGAGATTGGGTGAGTTTTGAGAGATTGGAGTTGAGAGAGTATGAAGAGAGGGAGCTGCTAGGGTTCTTCTTTCTGGATTTTTTGATGAAATAGACGAAGTGGCATTTATATAGGAAGAGCCACAGGGTCGGGTTGCCACACAAAATGGGTCGGACGCACATGTTGGGTCGGGTGCAGTTTTCTGCACTGACCTATGTTCGATTTCAATCTAATATCTAGAGAAACACCACCCAGAAAATTCTGAAAAAATAACTGAAGAAAGTAGACACATATATGAACAACTTTCATGAAGAACACAAGTTAAAATTCGGACAGGAAAGGGGACATATTGGACCACATACATGACACATAAAAACTGTCTCCCCTGTTTTTTCAGCACTGACCTATGTCCGGTTTTCAGATATTATCTAATGAAGCGCCACCCAGAAAATTCTACAAAATTTACAGAAGAAAGTACACACATAGACCAACAACTTTCATGAAGAATACGCTTTGAAATTCGGATAGGAAGATGGAGATATGGGACCATCTATAGGATGCATCTGCAGAACATAACATATGAATGCAATACAATGAACTATGTATCATAGTCCATGTCAATGATGAATGAGATGCCTAGAAACATAATGAATGATATGTTGTGAGTGTGTGAGATCCTAAAAACCTTTGTGAGATTGAGAGCAACTTACCAAATGAATTGATGATCTTGATGCCTTCAACGAAAGCTCCTAAACACAATTACAACCAAAGAGTGTTTTGCACGGAATTAGCCAACCTAGAAAATAATCGACCTAACATTTCATGCTAGAGAGAGGTTGGTTGAGAAACCCCATAATATTTGTAAAAACATAGTGAGAGAGTTTTATGCAAACTTGGATAATGATGAATTTGGAGATAACGTGCTAGTTAGAGGGATTAAAGTTATAATGAGTGGTGAATTAATTAACTCATTCTATGGTTTTTCTCATGGAGATTGTTGTCCAGAAACTATTAAAGTTACAAAGCAAGATGTTGCACTCACTTTGACTAAGGGTAAGTATAAATAGGGTGAAGGCACTAGTTTTATTCCTCATCCAAGTGTACTCCATTTTATCGCTTTTTGAACAAATTTGTTTGTTCAAATATTCACCTGGTGTCCAATATTTTTGAAGTCAATTTTGCCACCGGAAAACTGCTTTATGTTATTGGGACAAGGAAGCACTTTAATGTTGGAAACTACATCTTTGGACTCGTTGATAAATGTGCTAATGAGAGCAAGTCTAAATTGAAATTCCCGGGTTTGATTACTAAACTATGTTTAGAAGCAGATATTAGGTTGAGGAGATCTGATGTGGTTGTGGAGAATAGTCAAATGTTTGACAATGATTTCTTTCAGTTCCATTATCTTTCCAAGGAAGATTTAAATAGGAACACTCCACAAACTTCTGAAGCTACTCAAGTTGAGAGTGAGAACGTAACTAATGGGTATGTTCAAGGATGGGAATGAAGTCATCTTAACAAGACTCGATGCACACGATGAAAGGTTGCGTAGCATAGAGATGTATATGAGTGAATTTACCTCACATGCACGTACTGGTGGCATGTTTTCATCCTCTGATGGATGTGATGACAATGTTGATGGTGATAACGTTGGAGGATATGAGTAATGATTCAGATTCTTAAAGATTTAAGAATGCCTTTACATACTTTTGTACTTTTATTTTTGATTTCATGAACTTTGTTTCAATTTTCATGAACTTATATATTTGGCATGTAATATATAACCTTGTATTTTGATCTTCATATTATCAATTATCTCTTGTTTGCTATAAATATGAGTAAATTGATTCTCATTCAAGGTTGTATGGGTCTATTTTATTTTTATTGTTCCATTTTTATTGGTCCCTCCTCATGTTTGTTTGTGCAAGTATCTTTAAATTCGTGATAACGATTAAAATACTTGAGTGGTTATTGGTCTTTGTCCATCCCATGACAAAAAGGGGGAGTAATTTGGATATTAATTTGTTCGAATTATTTCTTCTAATCCCCATTTTTGGGTTGTTATTATGACGATTAGCATACTCAAGGGAAGATCTAATTGAAGGGGAGATATTTATAATTATATTTGATTCAATGTGCTTAATTGATGCTTGTGCATATTATCTTTAAATCGAAAAATTGATTATTGTGGTAATTGGTATTAATAATTAAGTTATTTCAAATTGATATCATTATCGTTTCTCTCACCAATGTTACTAAGAAGAACGTAGTTTTTGTTTATTTGATTCACGTACAAAATGAAGACTTCTGAATATATTGACAAATGTTATATTAGGTCTCTCTATGTAATTTTGAGTCTTATGAGTGTATGTAAAAGCAATCACTTGATTGTTTGGTGAGTATAGTGTTTTGTCACGGAATAGTCAAATGGGGAGAATGTAAGTTCATTATTTTGTTGGTTGTGATTCCGTGAGCAAACACATTTTTATGTAATTCTTAGTTAGCTTTGTTAGAGTATAATTTGGGTGTAATGAAGATTCAAAGAAATCATGCAAAGACGGAAAGCTTATGAGGAGACTCAAGAACGTGCTTAAAAGTAAGTTTCAAAGAAACGATACTCTTTAAATCTTGAGATCAGATAAGAATCACACACACACACTTATAACATGTTTATGCATTTACATTTGAGTGCTAACATGTTGGTTTTAATGTTTTATAAGTGTTTGAGTCTTATTGTTTTTATTTTGTCTAGTTTTGAATTTAATTTCATATATTTTGTATTTTCAAAAAACTGACATTTGGATGCTTGAATAGGTATAACTTTTTATCTAGACATCCAATTAGTCTTTGGCTTTTTTGAGAATGAAACTAGACATTCATATCTTTCCAATGGTATAAAGAAAAAAAAATTCCAAGGCCGTTTGGTTAGAGTTAGCTTCGCTCAAAGTGGAGTCAAGTGCAGCTCGAAAAGCTTAATATAGGGAAACGAGGAAGCAAGGCTACGCTTCAGGCGTGGCCACACGCCTTTGGCGTACCTGCTAGGCAGTAACTCCACATCTGAGGCGTGTGTGCCTAAGGCATGCGCATGCTTTCTTGGCTGAACCCTAATAAATAAATCTTTTATTTTTAGGATTGATAATCTATTTTTAATAGAAAAGTATTAATTGCATTCTTTGTTGACTTAGAAAACCCTAAAAGCTATCAAAGTCCTACTTCTATTGGGTTTAGGGTTTCTAATGTTTATTATAAATAGTGAGCCTATTGTTCTTCAAAGTTTAAGATTTGTATGTCTCTTTTACATAGATTCATTATACTCTCTTACGTTCTTAATTGTTTTATTATGTTCTTCTCACATGTCTGATGCTTCATTGTTTTATGTTATTCTGAGAGAAGAGAGAGTTTTTATATATAGACTATTATTCTTTGCATTGAGCCTAATTGCATAGTCTATTCATAATTTGTTTTTATCATACATATTATTTGATTGTTCATGTTTTATTGAACATATAGATCTGATCTCATAAATTGAGGGTTATTGTTTTTTTGACCATACGAAATGAACATTAAGACTTGGAGCGCGTGAAGCCTCTGAGCAGCATCTACAGGGTTTACTAGTAAAAGGTTTGCAGGTAGGTAGTATTGGGTTATAGTAAGAGTCGTGTAATTGAGTAGTCAACCAACGTGAGTTATAAACAATATACCAACTAGTGAAATTTGTGTGTATGTGTTAAGTGGCTTACGAGTTGATCCCGTGATTTTTTACTTGTTGAGGTTTTCCACGCTAAAAATATCTCATGTTGTGTGTTGAATGGATTATAATTTCTAATTCCGCAATATTTGTTAATAAACATATTCAAACCGCACCGCCCCCCCCCCCCCCCCCCCCCCCCCCCCCCCCCCCGTTTCTATTGTATACAAATCCACGTTTTTCAAAAATATATAATGTATAGACTAGACAGAATAAAGCACAATATCAAATAACAATCTAGTCTAGAACTCTTTCAAACCTCTCACAAAAAATAAAAGCAATAAACAAATAAAAACAAGTGAAAGAAAATGAAAATACCTGATAGTCTTTGAATAATTAATTTTAGTTCACTATTTATAGACTATTATGAAAACCCTGGTTCTAATAGAAATAGGAAATATTCTACCAGAAAGATTTTTAAATATATTTTAGGGAAAGAGAGTTAGTTTCCTATAAAAAAATAAAACACTGAAAAGAAACTTCCTAAAAGAATAAGACTTGAAGTTCAAGAAGTTTTCTTACTTTAAAATTTATAAAAATTTTCCAAAACAATTTAGGATTGCATGAAACATATCTGGAAGCCACCAGGAATGCAAAATAAGAAATCAAAAGAAGCAACGCTCAACGATACTTGAACCTGGCAGGTCCCGCACGCCAAAGGCTTGCACCTAATCTCTTAGCATGGGGCTGTTGTCAGGGCTCCACTCAAAAGTGTGTACCCACATGTTTGGTGTGGGGTTACCTCGCCGTTTCACCGTTTCAGCTATTCCAACTGCCCTTGATTTGATTTTCAGCCACTCGTAACCTAATCAAATGACCTTATAAAAAAATTTCGTTCTTTATATCTATGGAAAGGCACAGATGTCTAGTTTCATCTCCACGATATCATTTAGATGTGTAGATAAAAATTTATGCTAGTTCAAGCATCCAAAGGTCAGATTTTTTTAAAAGCATAAAAATGTCTGAAAATAAATTCTAAAGCTAGACCAAACAAAATAATTATGACTCCACACTTCTAAAACATTAAAACTAACATGTTAGCACTCGAATGTAAATACATGAACATGTTATATATGTGTATATGAACCTTATCCGATCTCAAGAATTAAGAGAATTTTTTATTCTTCAAAACTTACCTTTACGCACTCTCTTAAGATAATCACAGAATCTCGTTGTCTTCGTATGATTTCGTCGAATATTTGACACGCTCAAATCATGCTCTAACTAAGCTATCTAAGTCTTACAACAAACATATTTTGCTCACGGAAACAAAGCCAAAAAAATACAATCTCCTAATTTGGTTATTACGTGACAAAACACTATATTGATCAAACAATCAAGTAATTGCTTTTACTAAACGCTCGAAAAGTCAAAATTTAAATAGATAGATCTATTCTAAAAATTCTTCAAAGTCTTCAGAAGTCTTATCTTGTGTGTGAGTGAAATAAAATACAAAACTATATTCTTCCCAAGAATGGTGAGTGAAACGATAATGATATCAATTAAGTAATTATTAATTAAAACAAATTACCACAATAATCAATTTTTCAATACCAATTATAATATGCAAATACATCAATTAAAGTATGTCAATTCAAATATGATTATGAAAATATCTCCTCATCAATAAGGTCTCCCTCTAAGTATGCTAATTAATACAAAAATAGCAACTTGTCATGAGGATTAGAAGAAATAACTTGAATAAATTAATACCCAAATTACTCCCCTTTTTTGTCATGGGATAGACAATACCAAGAACAAAGTATTTAAATCGTCAACACGAACTTAAAGGTACTCATTACACACATATAACCTCAAATAAGAATTAAATTACTCCTTTTTTTTTTTTCAGACAAACGCGAGACAATTGTTAACATAAGAAATCAAGAATAACTTCTAAATAAACATAACATGTTCAAAGAAGTAAACAAAATACGGGGTTATATAGTACATGCACAAATAAAATAAGTTCATAAAAATAAATAAAATGCATGAAATCAAATAAAAGAACACAAGCATAGAAAAGAATTCTTCAACTTCAAGAATTTGGATCAATCTTCATCTCTTCCAATAGTATCACCATCAACTTTATCATCACATCTATAAGAGGAGGAGAGCACGCCACCAGCACATGAATGTAAGGCCGACCCCTTCATATACTCTCGTATGCCATGCAACTCTTCTACGTTTGCATTGAGCCTCTTCAAGAAGACTTCATTCTCATCCTTGAACAAACTTATTAGTTGTGTCGCCCAATGAGGTATCTCACTCTCAATCGGAGTGGATTAAATGAGTTATGAAGTGTCCTTATTCTTCTGTTCCTTGGAGAGATAGTGGAACTTAAAGAAATCTTTGTCAAACATTTGACTTGATTCCACAATGGCATCGGTTCACCTCAACTTAACCCCCGCATCCAAACAAAGTTTAGTTATCAAACCCGATAATTTCAATTTGGAGTTGCTCCCATTAACACATTTATCAATAAGTCCAAAGATATATTTTCCAACATTGAAGGGCTTTGTTATCCCTATAACATAAAGCAATTTTCAGGTGGCAAAATTAACTTCAGAAGTGTTGGACAATAGGTGAACATTTTGACAAAGAAACTTGTTCAAAGACGGTATAATGGAGTACATTTGGCATGAGGAACAAAATTAGTGTCTTCACTTTATTGAAGCTTACTTCTAGTCAAAGTAAGAGCAATTTCATGCCTATTAACTTGGATAGAATCTAAGCAACAATCACTATGAGATAATCCATAAAATTGAGTTGATAATTTTACCACTCATTAAAATCTCAGTTCCTCTATATAACTAGAATACCTAGATTATCCAAAAAATTTATCACTATTCAAATTGGCATAAAACTCCCCCACTAAGTTTTCACAAACATTATGGGGTTTCTCAACAAACTTCTCCCAACCTCTCTCTAGCATGAGATAATAAGCATAATTGATTCTAATGGATCTAAAATTAACACATTTATCATAAATAATAGTTCTAGAGAGCTGACGATCACACCTATCCTCACATTCTTAGTTGAGGAACTTAGGAAGTTGGGAAGATTCTCTTCTCGTAGCTTTTTTTCCTTTGGAAGCTACTTGTTTTCCTTTGCTAGACATATTCAAAGCTTGATTAAGAACTTGTGGTTGTCTTTTGTTGAAGAAGTAGTAAGACCTAATAACAATTTCACACAAACAATAAAAAATCAAAGAGATTAAAAAGCACAAGTGAAGAGATAAAATAGTTTCAAGAGAGAAAAGGTGGCTCTTGAAAGTTTAGCTCTTAGAAAAGTATGAGCGATTAGGGTTGGGTTTCCTTTAAATAGAAAGAGAAGTGCATGTGGTAGAATAAAACAAAAGATGGGAGACAAAGTACCAAGATTGCCCTTAATGAAGGACAAATTTGGGCAATGCATTAGGTGTTCACGCCGTGGACGTCCAGCTATGCCTTTGGCGTGAGCTTGCTGCTCAGGCATACACGCCTCTAGTGTGTGCTTCTTGCCCAACTGCTTCAATTTCTCCGTTTTTTTTTTCACTTCTTCACGTCTACAACTCCTCGTTTATCCTTAATGCTTCATCCATGAGTTTTTCCACCTAAAAATCAAACAAAAACAACCAAGAAACATCTCCAAATAAGATTAAATGAGTTACGATCAAAATCAACATCCAAAGACCATAACAAAAAATTTATTTCAAAGATTCCAATTGTATTTCTTCGAAATTGACTTGTTCAATAATACTATCAACGAAATAGTTTCTTCAAATCTTTCAAAATAAATATGAGCATATTTGAATCAAAAAGTGTGCTTCTCAAAATCATATGAATTGAATATTTCAATTATTCGCGCAAAATTGAGCTTCTCTAAAGCTATATAAAACGATTTTCAAGCATAACGAATTTTATGAGTAACTCAAATCTTTTCTTCAAATTCATACCACATTTAAGTCAAGATATATCATTAAATTTTCATAAATACAAGATTGAACTAAATTCACAAACTTTTACCAAAGTGCGTGTTACATTTCTTAAACTAACTAACTAACTAACTATATATATATATATCTGTGTGTGTATGTGTATGTATGTATATAATGTTTGCTTCCCAAATATGAACAACACTACAATGCATTTTACTAGAAGCTTTTTACTAGAATTTAAACCGATCATCATCCTTAATAATATAAAAACAAATGGACTTATACAAGGATGTGTGCAAGTATACTTCTTAAAAGTAGATTTTTCGATTTTCACTCTCCACAACTTCTCCATATATTTTAAGCATCATGCATTGGCATGTTTTCTATTTTTATTTTTCCTTTCTCAACACCTTATTTTTACGTTCATTGTGCATGTTTTCTATTTTTTCATGCTCTTTTTCATTATGTAACTCTCTTGACAGCTTTCACTCACTATTACAAGCGTAGCCCTTTTCTACATTAGGCAGCTGCACAACTTGTAACTATAGCACTTTCCAAGAGAGATACTCAAAAGATTTACGGGTGCAAAAATAACTTAGATACTGACAATTGGTCATTCTTAGTATACTAGCTTCAAACAATTTCACACTTGTGTGTCATCCAATCATTTGACACTCACACACACACACACACACACACACACACACACACACACACACACACACACACACATATATATATATATATATATCCTAAAGACAATATAACACAATAGTTTTAGTAAATTGTTCGTGAATTATATTCAATCAAAACACAACATAATTACTCGTTATTCATTTAACAATTCATCTCATCAAACATGTTAAATATTATCAGCGCATAGATTTTGAGTTCTCATCTTTTCACAAAAATCAATTATATCCAAAATCACCTATGGACTCATCCAATTTCTTGGAATCATTCACAGGTGGGACAAACAAAACATCTTTATTATCATACAGTTTGTCATTATGAGCATAATTGACCAAATCAAAGTTCTTAGGAACCCATACATTGGTATTCTTCTGTTGCTTTCATCGTCATAATAAATCTTTGTAAATGCTTTGATTAAAGATCGGTCACCTGTCACATGCTTCATATGTCTACTAGCAACTATTTGGATTAGTAAAACTTGTTTCATCAAAATTATATGTGACAAAGTTCTTTCTTTAATTCCTCTTTCTTAATCCAAATCTTTCTCAAGGTTTTTTTTAACATCCTTCTTTCGGGGAATAAAAGAATTAGACCTTTTATCAAAATAATAGCATGCTTCACCTTTCCAAAAGATTTAGAATTTGGCATGGTATTGCACATGCTAGTATATTGATAACACCAAGGTCTAATGTTACATTTTACACCAAAATGATGACAAGTAGGTGTGAAATTAGAAGACTGACCATTATGAAAAAATTTCGATCTACTCTTAACATGATTTCTATGATTTTCTTTGAAAAGAACTTGCCATTTTGCCTATTAATGCACATAAACTGATAGTATCTAGGTCTAATATGGCCTTTAACACAACAATAATGACAAGTGAGGATAAATTTAGAAAACTTAACTTGCACTTGTGAATGCTTTGGTGTAATGCTCTTCATGAATTTTCCTTGAGCTTGTGGTTGTCTCGATGAAGCTCTCCTCACAAACATATTTGAAAGTTTACCTTGTGTAAATTATTTCTTTAGATACTTAATCTTCACAAACATTGTGTTGGTCGATGATGGAGTAGCTTTCTTATCAATATAGCCTAAGCCTTTCTTGTCTCCAAAGTGCTTAACATGGCTAATAGCTTGATCAACAGTTTGAGCTACATGAGGCTTGTCATTAAGCTTGTGTATAAGATCTTGTTGCTCAGTAGATGTGGCCTACATACAAACTATTTTGCTTGTTGAAGCCTTTGAATCATTAATTAATCCAAGACCTCATTTGTTATTGTATATCTTCCCAAGACTTATCACTCCATCCATCTTCTTTAGACCAAGCGTGAGTTCTTTGATTGACTCTTCTGTCATGGTCAATTGCTTTACAACTTCTTCTTCTCGCTTTCGTACTATCACTAAGGTTCTCTCTTTGTTCTCCATCTCCACCTTTAAAGTTTTGGTTCTTTTGAATGTAATTATCCATCTTCTTTTGCAATTTGAGGAAACAATCCAAAGCTTCATGTCTCTCAAGATCAAGCAATTTATTTTTAGACAGAAGGGTGAAGTTTTGTTTCTTTACCTTGCGACTTTGTTCTAGGAGTTGCTCATATTCCCGTCTTTGGCCATCTTCACTCAGCACATCATTCTTATCAACATCTTCAGTTTTGGTCTCAACAGCCTTATCATCTATAAAATCTGAAGATGTGATAGCAAGAGAATTGCTTGTGGGATAAGTTGAATTTACCGAAGAATCATCAACTTTTTCATCATCACCAAGATAGCCCCAGGTGATGTTCTTCTAGATTCAATGATTCGAATAATCCATGTATCTAGGTCGATAACTGTAAGCATCTTTACGAATCATTCCTGCCATAAATAAACAAACACAAAAAAAATCCAACAAAAATAAAAGCCCGAATTCTAGCCTAAGTTCGTCTAGACTCCTGCTCTAATACCAGTTAAAAAACGTGGATTTGTGGTTATAGGGAAACCTAGAAGAGGGTGAATAGGTTTAACAACAAATATTGAGGAATAAAAATTAAAAAACTACTTTAAAAATCAACACAGATTTTCACGTGGAAAACTCCCAATGGGTAAAAACTACGGGACCAACTCGTATGCCACTCAACACACCACATATAGATTTTACTAGTTAGTATATTGTTCACAGTTCACGTTGATTGACCACTCAATCACACGACTCTAGCTATAACACAATCCTACCTACCCGTAGGCCTTTTACTAGCTAACCTTGTCGATGCTTCTCAGATACTCCTCAAACTGCAAGACTTCATAATTCTTTCATTAGGTCGAAGGAATCAAAACTCCTCAAGTTATTGAGATCAGATGTAGGTGCTCAATAATGAATAAAAAAACAAATAATACGCACAATCAAAACATATTATATATAGACTAGAAATAATAAAGCACAATATCAAAGAACAATCTAGCCTAGAACTCTCTTAAACCTCTCACAAAGAATAAAAGCAATAAACATATAGAAACAAGTGTGAGAAAATAAAATTACCTGAGAATATTTGAATAATTAATTTTTGTTCACTATTTATAGACTCTTATGAAAACCCTAGTTCTAATAGAAATAGAAAATATTACCAAAAGGATTTCCAAAAACACTTTAGGGAAAAAAAGTTAGTTTCCTAAAAGAAATAAAACACTAAAATGAAAATTCCTAAAGGAATAAGACTTGAAATTCAAGAAGTTTTCTTACTTCCAAAATCATAAAAATTTTCCAAAACCATCTAGGATTTCATGAAAACATATTTGGAAATCAACAGGAGTGCAAAACAAGAAATCAGAAGAAGCAATGGTCAACGGGACTCAAACCTGGCAGATCCTGCATGCCAAAGGAGTGCATCCATGCTTTGGTATGGGGTTGCTGTCAGGGCTCCACACCAAAGGCATGTACCCACGCTTTTGGCGTGGGGTTGCTGTCCTGTTTTGCCTTTTCAGCTGTTCCAACTGCACTTGACTCGACTTTGACCACAAACCAAACGACCTTATAATTTTTCGTTCTTTGTATCAATGGAAAGAAACGGATGTCTAGTTTCATCTACAAAAAAAATATATAATAAAACCATCATTAGAATGTGTAAACAAAAGGTATTCCAGTTCAAGTATCCAAAGGTCATACTTTTTAAAACACAAAATGTTTGAAAATAAATTTTAAAACTAAACCAAACAAACAAAAAAAACAAAGAATCCACATTTATAAAACATTGAAACCAACATGTTAGCACTCAAATGCAAATGCATGGATATGTTATATGTGTGTTTGTGTAAATCTTATCCGATCTCAAGAGTTAAGAGACTATTCGATTCCTCAAAACTTATCTTTACACACGCTCTTGAGTGATCTTAGAGCTCATCGTCTTCGCATGATTTCTTCGAATCTTTGGTACGCTCAACTCATGCTCTAACTAAGCTATCTAAAACTTACAAACAAATACATTTTGCTCACGGAATCAAAACCAACAAAATAATAACCTTACATTTCTTTCTTTTTCAAATAAGAACAGTTTTATCCTTTTACGTTCTAATGGAGAGAGAACGTTACTTTATG
Organism: Xanthoceras sorbifolium; assembly: GCA_003430845.1. Lineage (NCBI taxonomy): Eukaryota > Viridiplantae > Streptophyta > Magnoliopsida > Sapindales > Sapindaceae > Xanthoceras > Xanthoceras sorbifolium. Next base: position 17,283,020 of record CM010611.1, read on the forward strand.
AATGGGATACTACTGGTAAAGGGTTTTTAGCTAATACATAAACCTCGGGGGTAGAATGATGTATTTAAAAACGTTGAGATGGTTTTTGATAATATCTCAAGTTAAAATTGGAATCCCATCTAAACCGCTTTATAGTTAAACAAAATAATTTATAAAGCTTATCTACTGACCTACTTCCAAGTTCCAATGAATTTCCAAACTTAGAAAAATTCAGTTGTAGCTGATAGCATTTTTATTTTATTTCAAATTAGAGTAAGGAAACCCCACTACAAAAGATTTTTTGTTTATCACCATATAATTTTTTTTAGATTAACTCATTATAGATATTAATTTTATAAATTTTTCTTTGTTGATAGAGTTCAGGAAAAGCTAGTACAAAAAGATTTTCCTCTCACCATGTCAAAATTCTGATCAATTAAGATTCATCAAATAATATTTTAATTTCATAAATTTTTTATTATTTTTGTTTAGGGATTTTTGGGTGATGTCTTTGAGGACATAAAGCGGTGGAGAATTTAGATTCCATGAAAAAGTAAGCTGATGATTAGGGTTGGTCCCGGTTCAGTTCGAACCGAACTGGCGATTTTAAACTGGGACCCCTTCCGGAACTGCGGCCACGCTACTGATGATAGAAATTAATTAATTAATTATCATAATAAGGTAGACATTCTCACCAATTATTGTCATTACCCAAGCACCTGGTGAGCAGTATTTACTAGACACAATTTTGTGAAAAAAAGAAGAAGGAACAGTTCCAATTCTCATCCATTGGTATTTCTAAATTTTGTTAAAAGAATTATTAGATAAAATACTCACAAAAATTACAAGACAAATGTGAAATTTGAAATTTAAAGAACAAATCTATGAAACTGATACAAGAAAAATATATAGATCAAACTAATTATCTAAAAATAAATTGTAAAAGAATACAAGTGCTATAACAATGGCAAAAGTTTGAAACTAGATAGGGTGTATAAATAAATATTATTAAATCAATAAATTTAATTTTTTAGAATTATTTTTTACCTTTAATGGGTGTTTATAGTGAAAATTTTATTTTTTAAAATTTAATTATCAGGATGTACTAATCAACCTTGTGAGTGGCAATATCAACTGCCTTTAACCTAAGTCAACTACCATTAGGGGTTTTTTGCTGATTTTTCAATCCATATGGTTTGATTTGGCATTTCATCAAAAGTCGGGGTTTATTTACAAGTATCCTTAAATTATACAAATTATAATTAAAATATATAAACTATAGTATAATTATTTTTTTTCTTTTTGTCTAATACCATTGGGTTTTAAACAAAAATTACCTGTAATATAAAGTTGCAGTCCTTCCTCTAGGCTTTCTCTGAAAATTTGGTGTGAAGGTAGATAGGGGTTTTCAGACCTAGTTCTCGTTTCTTTGTGAACGTAGATTGATTTTTTGTTTTGTTTTCCAGATGGATACATAGGATATTACGACGTTGTGTGCTAGTAAGAAATTATCTGAGGAGGAGGTTGTAGCAGTGAACATATAGGGATCCATGATAGACGATGGTCTAAAGAAGATTTCTTTGTGTCTAGTGGGAAAATTGATGACTACATAGTTGATGAATAGAGATGCTTTTCGATCTCTTATTGCAAGGATTTGGCGCACTACACAGGCGGTGGAAGTTGAAAACGTACATGAGAATGTTTATGCTTTCCATTTTAAGAACACTTTTGATCGGAAACGCGTGCTAATGGGAGGACCTTGGAACTTTAATAATGTTCTGCTAGTTCTAGAGGTTCCTACTGGCTATGGAGATTTTTCTGAAATGCAATTCCGATGGGCAGATTTTTGGATTCAAGTTCACAATGTACCTTTAGTCTGCATGTCTAAAAATATTAGGCTGTTGTTAGGCCAAAGTATCAGCAGGGTGAAGGATATCGACGTCGGTGCTTCCGGGGATTGTTTTGGCAAATTTCTTCATCTCATAGTGTCTATCGATACGTCGAAACCTCTAAAACGAGTATTACGTGTTAAACTGGATGGTATGGAAATGAAAAAGACTTTATTACTGAAGTATGAAAGAATATTTGAGCATTGTTTCTGTTATGGGTTTATTGGCCACTCCTACAAAGAATGCCCCGAAGACTAAGAAGAAACAATAATTCGGAGTGATCGAGATTTCGATTTTAGGGCTTGGATGCGAGCATCGAGTCCGGGGAACGTTAGACCACTGGGGTATAGTTCGAGAAATCCAGGTATCTCTACTATTGATAGTAACAAACAGCAGAAGCTGGTGAAAGGGTCATTGGCATCGAAAAATACAGCTGCTCCAAATAGCGTTTTGGCAGTAGGGACAATGGTGTCAGCTGAACCTAATCGTAAAAATTCATCGGCGGCGTTGAGGCAACAATTAAGGGCTATAGACAAAGGGAAAGCTAAAATCCAGGGGATACCCCGGATTCGATGCATTTGAATCACGAAACTATAGCCAAGGATTTTGGGATTTGATTAAATTAGTTGGTTTGATTCAAAATTCAAATTTTGGGCATCATGATAACAGGTCAATTGGACAAATCACATATTATGGGGTGAATTTGAAGGTAATAAAGATGGTTGATTTTGTTGTTGAAGATTCACTAATTTGCTTGAATTCTGATGGGCCTCAATTCGAGCCTAGACCTGATGAGATTGTTGGTGCCAAGTTAAACCCAAATGGCCATATAAAGCTTTTGGCAACTGGTTCTCTTAGTGGGCCTGGTTTGGATAATGGGTCTGTTGCTGTTTCTATTAGTTCTAAAGACAATATGGGCTAAGTTTTTTATTTTCAAAGTGAAGATATGAGGCAGAAGAAATGGAAATGCTTAGCCCGAATGGCCCAAGATGTGGTGGACTCGGGTTGGGGTATGTCAATGGGCAATAAAAGAGGGGAGAATGTGTGGTGGAGAATGAGCGCATTATCTCCAAAAAGCTTAAAGTTACTCAATCTTCTCCAACTTCGATAGTGTTCGAATCCAACTTAGTATCGACGAGATCTACTCATAGAGCTTGTCGTCCGCAATGAAAACACTTGTGTGGAATGTCTGGAGTCTAGGGAAAGACCGGAAGTTCCAAGCTTTGAACCGCCACATGTGGAATCATGTTCCTGAGTTAGTGTTTCTCATAGAAACTTTGTTGTCTCATGGTCGTATGGAGTTTCTTCGTGTGCGACATGGTTTCTTGGGTAAGCCAGTTGTGGATAACGTGGGTCATAGTGGTGGCCTCTGCTTGTTTTGATCTGATTCGGTTTCGGTTTCATTGATTTCGTATTCGCGTTGGTATGTATATGTTGTTTTTAGTTTTACTCCAAATCTGTTGCGACATTTCACTGGTTTGTATGGTAATCTAGATGCGGCTCAGTGGGTTCATACTTGGGAGCTACTTTGAAGGTTAAAAGGTATATCTCCTCTTCCTTGGCTCATTAGGGAAATTTTAACTAGATCCTCAGTTCGGAGGAGAGAATTGGTGGGGTGGATCGGCCTTCTATTCTCATCAACAATTTTCGGTCTGCTCTTAAAGACTGTCAGCTTGGGGATTTGGGTTACTCTGGAGATGTTTTTTACTTTGTGTAATGGGCGACGAGGGAATGGTTTTGTGCAAGAACGGTTGGACCGTTTTGTGGGTAACCTGGATTGGAGACTTCTTTTCCCAAACTCAGTTGTCTCCCATCTTGAATTTTAGAGCTCAAATCATAGGCCGGTTCTACTTCATTGTCGTGACAGTAGTTTGAAGCCGGGTATTGCTCAACGAGGCAGGCGGCATCACTTCCAGTAACGCCCCTAATTTTCCGTAATTATGAAAAGTATTATCATTAATTATTATTAAGCATACAACAGTCAAGTATGTGATTTATATTGGTGGAAAGTATATATATTCGGTATATGGTTGAAAAATGAATAGTTATTTTAACCGTGTTAAATCCCATTAGAAATATATTTTCATGGTGCGTTTGGATGATAATGGGTCCAATTGAATATTGGTGAAGTCAATTTGGTAATTGGATAGGTGTGAAATATTTTTGGAATAATTATCGAGATAGGATGTGATTAATTATAAATTGTTTGCCATTTGGTGATTTATGAAAGTCAAGGAACCAAATTGCAATTGTGAGATATTTATATATATTATAATGTAAGTGGAGATTGCCATCTTCTTAAGAATATATATATAATAATAATAATAATAAAAAAAGGAACATTTGACACCTAAAAGCATTTGAAACTTGGCAACATGCATGTATTCACTTATCACCTAATTTCACAAAGCAAAAGAGAAATGAGAGTTGACCATGAAACATGCAATCTAGTAAAGTTGGCGTGAAAGAGAAGAATAGAGAGAGAGAGAGAGAAAGAGAGAGAATTTAGAGAGAGAAGGTAATAGAAGAAGAACAAGGAGAGTGATAGAGAAGTTGGTCCAGAAGAGTTTTGTGTTTAGAATAATATTTCAGGTTTGGTGATACTGTTTTCGTATTTTTCAGATTTTCCAGAATATTTCAGAATCGTTATATTATATTGTTTTTAGTTTATTTGAGCCATATTGATTATGATATATTGTTTGAAATTGATTTTGGGATGTTTTGGATTACGTATATTTGGAATATATTCTAGATCCGTAATATTGTTTACGAAAAATATTCTGAATTGATTTTCGATATGTTTTGATTATAGTAATATTACGGAGAATATTATTAAAAGCGATTTCGTCTATATTGTTTTGTGATTTGTTTCGAAAAGTGATTCGAGGCATTTGGATTTACTATAGATTTATGATATGTAATTGTATGTGATTTTAAATGTGATTTGAAGCGATTTCTAGATTCATAAATATTTTCGAAAACGATTTTGTAATTTGCTTGTATATGTATATTGATGCGATTCGAATTTCAAAAGTGTATATACTGATTTGGATATGATTTCAAAATTTAAATTGACGATTCTATTTTGAACGAATTATATGATTTTCGAAAAATAATTTGGCTCTGATATATGTAGACATAATATGGATATAGGAGATTGACATGTCAATTGGGTTCTCTGAGTAGTACTACGCCTATATGTTGATAGAGGTACCACCCCTTGCGGGTTGGGAAATTTGATCTGGGATACGCAGCGGGTCCTCCGTTGGTATCCAACTCTGATATGTATATGGGATACGCAGCGGGTCCTCCATTGGTATCCAACTCTGTTCTGTATAGCCCGTAATCCAGTCCGAAAAATATGTTTAGTATATCAGGAGCCCGAAATGAAATTAGAAATGTGATATGATTTGTACATGATTTGAGATGAGAAATTATTTGATTTGGTATTATTATGTTTTCATAAGATATTTATTCTGATTTCCGATGAATTGATTGATAATTGCTTCGATATGATATTTGTTTCAGTTTTCCGATGGATTTGTATATTCGAAATGTTATTTGATTTGAAACGTATTTTATATTGGGAAGTGATTTACGAATATTTGACTTGACTTATTTTTAATGTGAATGTATGCTTTGACTCGTATTTGATTTGAATTGAGCCCCAAATTGATTATTTATTTGTCAGTATATTTTTTATGTTGATTTAAATGATATTACAGTGTAAGTGGAAATATAGTTTTCTGTACACCCACTAAGCTATATGCTTAGCATGTTGAGTTTTCTCACACGCAGGTAAAAGAATTGTTGAAGGGGACAAGGATCAAAAAGAGTAGAATCTGCTGAGATAGTGTTCGGAGTCACATCACTCCTGCATTTTTGATAGTCCACTACATATTTGAGGTTTTATATGTATTATATCGATATGCATGAACAATAATGTTTTTGTAAATATTTGAAACGGTATTTAGTTTTTATGTATGTCTGTAAATATTTGTAATATTTGGGCCCATGGAATTTAATGCTTTTGAAGTTGAATATTTATAAGTATTTTGATATAATTTGTTTTGGTAAATCGCACCGGATATGGAAGGGTGCGCAATTTGATTTGGGATTACAGAAGTGTAGTTTATGAATTGTGAAAACAGGTTTTGGAAAGTTAGAAAAACAGAGGAAACTCGGGCGAAATTTTTAGAAAATCTTTTTGGACCATAATTTTAAATATTTATTCGGATCATTAATTAAAGTTCCTGTTTTGAAATTTGTTTTTCGTATATTGTAGCGCTCCCCTATTCGGTTCTAGCGGATTCGGGTCGGGGGGTGTTGCACTTCCATTTCGAGGACTGCTGGACAGATTATTCTGATTGTCGCAAACTCATTAAAAATAATTGGGGGATGCACTCCATTAATAGTTCGTTTCTTAGTATTTCGAAAATTATCCCCCAATGTTCTGAGATACTGCAGGTTTGAAACTCGAACAACCTTCAGTTCCTTCGCAACCATATTTTGAATAAGCGGTGCCTTCTTTAATCTTTATGTAATGACGTCACATGCTTGTCTTAGAGCTCCATCCGAGTTGTTGAAAAAGAATTAGATGCTCTCCTTTAAAATGAAGAAACCTACTGGCGCCAAAGGTCTCAAACAAATTGGCTAAAAGAGGGTGATAAAAGTACTAGATTTTTTTTACCTCACTGCTTCTAACATAAAGAAAAGAAACAGTATTGTGGGCATGCGATTCTCGGATAATAACTGGGTCTCTTCGAGAAGTAGGGTGGTTGGTATTATCCAAGGGTATTTCAACTCTTTATTTGCCTCGTCACGGCTTAGTTCTGATGCGTTCGATTAGGTTTTGGGCAGTGTTAAGCCACGTGTTACTAGTAGTATGAACATTCTTCTGGATGCTCATTTCACTGCTCAGGAAGTTAAAAAAGTTGTGTTTCAGATGTCGCAATCTAAAGCTTCAGAGAAGAATGGTATGTCGGTCCGATTTTTTCAAACTTACTGGGAGACAGTGGGTGTTGGTGTTACAAATGCTTGTTTGAACTTCTTAAACTCGGGTGTAGGTATTGAGTTGTTAACATAACGCTGATTGCTTTAATTCCTAAAATTAATTCGCCTCATCGAGTCTCCGATTTTAGATCAATCAGTTTGTGTAATGTAGTCCACAAGATAGTCGCTAAAGTAATGGTTAATCGGTTTAGTCTTGTGCTTCATGAGGTTATTTCTGAATCCTAGAGTGCTTTCATCCTAGGTCGTCTGATTACTGATAATGCAATTCTGGGATTTGAATGTATAAGCATCCGAAGAAAGGTATTAAAGGGTATTTGGCTCTAAAACTGGATATGTCCAAAGCCTACGACTGTGTTGAGTGAGATTTTATTGGTAAAATGATACGCATGTTTGGTTTCTCAGAGTCCTAGATTCAGAAGATTTTGGCTTGTATCTCTTCGGTTTCCTACTAATTCCTTCTCAATGGTGAGACAATAGGCTTCCTTAAACCTGGGAAGGGGCTGTGTAGTCCTCAAAAATCGCTCGGGGACACGGGGCACTACAACCTGCAAAGACAGAACGCACGTGACCCGCAGGACGTCTGGGACACCGGGGTGGTGCCGGCCAAAGTCACTCCGACGGTCAAGTTAGCGAGTGCTAGTAAAAGTGTAATGTTTGTAAATAGAGATGAGTAAGGAATACTTCCTGCTATCTTCACAGTTGGGTTTTTTTCTGATCAAAGGAGGTGTAAGGTCGGAAGGTGATCGGAGAAGTTCAACAATGGCCGTAGGGTGTGGTTTTAGTATTGGTAATCTCTTGATCTCCGTTTTTCGGCCCCTTTCCTATGAGGGATTATCCTCCTCTTTATAGGAGATTAATGCTTCTTCCTTCTTCCTTTCTTTTGGAGATCTCATCATTCTCTCTTCTCTGTCTTCCACTAAGAAAGCATCTGGGTGCTCCTTTTGATCGGGCTGCCATCAAGTGTCATTATGACTTTGTAGGACCTGTTTCAAAGTAGATCACAATCTGGTCTCCCTCGGAGCGACGGAGATATTATGTCGTACGACATGTAGGTTTCTTGTCAATCTGGACCATGATTGGGTGATGTAGCACGGTCGTACTACATGAGGGTACATGTCGTGCGACAAGGTCTTCAAACTGGTACGTCGTCGTACCACACGAGTGCTTCGTGTCATGCGACATAGTTTTCCAACTCGTACGTCGTCGTACTACACGAGTGCTTCGTGTCGTGCGACATAGACTTCCAACTGGTACGTCTTCATGAGGATGCTCCATGTCGTGCGACTTGGTCTTCACGCTAAGCCTTTGTCGTACTACATGGGAGTGTACCCTTCTTTTAGCTATGGGCTTTGTCTTTGGGCCATGTTTTGGGCCATACATATTTTGGCTACTACAGTTTGCCCCTAAACTCATTGGTTTTAGAAGAGCCAATGGGTTTGCGTCGTACGACACGTAGACGTGGATATGTATGTGTGAACTCTGAGGCTGGTTCGATATTGTCGCACGACTCTGTCCTTCTGAGAGAGTGTATCAGTGTTGGTGAGTAGATGACAGTGCGTAATGTTTTGCCATTTGTCGTGCGACAATGTCACTTAGAGAAGGAGCGGTTGGTCTTTAAATGACTCCTCGATATCTGTGTCGAAATAAACGCGGTCATTATGAGCAGTGCGCATGCATGGCTAATGATAGGTTATGGGAGTATGTGTCCAATGAGAAGCTGACACGTCAGCATATGCTTCTTTTTAGTTGCCGCCCTTTCTCTTTCTCTTTCATTTTCAATTTTCTTTGCTTTCTCTCTCTCGTTTTCTCTCTCAAAAACCAGTCAATTGTGCGAGTTTTCTCCGGCGTCTTTACTCCCGTTTTTTGCCTTTTCTGCGTTTATTCCGGCGAGGCAGAGGTCGTTTTGCTCTTTTGGTAAGTTTTCCTGGTTCCTTCGCTACTTTGATTTCTTTTTCATGTTTTGGTTTCTGGGTATTTTTTGTGTTCTTCGAATAGTTTTTGAGAAGAACTTGAAAAAAGTGTTTTAGATCGAAAAATTTAGACTTAGGTTTATACACAACTTGTTTGTAGAGTCTAGGTCGCACGACGGTAGCCAAGACGTATAGGTCGCACGACCTTCTTAACAGTCTTGGGAGCTGATATTAGGTCGTGCAAGGTCTTTGGTTTTAGGTTATAATTACTAACCGTGGCTACTGTCGTTCGACTTGTAGGTTTTGATGTCGAGTCGAGGTGACGAGAGTCCTCCCAGTACCTCTGGGCGCGGATACGACGATCCCATAGATCTGTCGTACGACTCGTGGGGAGAGTCAGAGGCAGCGAGTGCTGAGGTGACAGTGGCGTCGTACGACACTGTGACTGTCTCTTTCGCGGGTACATCACGCGTGGCGGATGACATTCCCATGGGGATTCCATTAGTCGAACTACCGGGCGACGCAGCTGGCCCATGTCCAATGGGACCTAGTAGGCCGCTGGGTTTGCTATTAAATAACCCAGCAAGCGTGCTAACTGAGGACGACATCATGCGCCTTCGGTTTAGCTACGGCATACCTGATGGTGTCGCACTGAGGGCGCCGTATAAGGAGGAGAGGCCAGATTGGGACGTCCCAGGATGGACCTGCCTGTACGAGTTTCCGTTCCAGCGGGTAGGATTCAGGTTGCCCATAGTTGGGCTACTGAGGAAGGTGCTCGATCACTTCGAGCTTGCCCCAGGGCAGCTGATGCCCAACAGCTGGAGGATCCTGCTGGCGCTGGATCTGTTATGTACGAGGGAAGGGATAGTCTTCGAGCTCCCTGACCTTTTCTACTCGTACACCGTGCGGGAGCACGACACAGAAAAGGGTCGTTACAACTTGAACCTGCGACCCAACAAAACACACCTGATCACGGAGCTGACAACGAATGACAGGCTGTGGAAGGATAGGTATTTCTTTGCGAGGGGCCTGCTTGTCGATTGGCCTCTCGGGGATACCGTCGTTCGTGCGACCTGGTCTAAGGCCGGTGGGTATTTATTTTAGTAGCGTCGTGCGACTGTATTTACTATTGTTTTTCATTAACTCCTTTTATTTGTCTTTGTAGTGAACACAGGAGCGCATCAAGCTGTTGTTGGGTTGATGTGCGTGACGCGTACAAAAAAAGTGCTGTCGTACGACGTCAAGGAGAGGAGTTGGAGGAGTATTTTGGCGGAGGAAAATCTGCGGCCGAGTCACCTCTGGAAGTTTAGCGTAATAAACGAGCCAGGTACCCCCTACCCCGCCTTCAAAAATTTAGTGGAGTTTGTCAGAGTCAGGCATTGTGTCGAGTGACTGTACGGCACACGATTTCTGACTCCCATCTCATACGTCGAGCGACGATTTGCAGTTGACATCATGGCTGGAGAGATTGCCGCGCCTGCTGCTGACGACGCCATGAGGAGACTGAGGGAGAAGAGGAAGGGGAAGAAAAAGGCTGAGTCGAGCGACCAAGCGGCCTCCACTCCTCCACCTCCTCCATCTAGTCGAGCCAAGGCCTCCCAAGATGCTTCTTCTGCTGGGAAGACAAGGAGGAGGGAGGATTCGACATCGGCTGTCGATGCGTCAGTTGACCTGGTCTTCCCGCAGGATGCCTCTGCGTATTCTGATGTTGGGTCGATCCTTCCACTGGTCGAACGGCTGTTGCTGCCTGAGGATAAGAGTCGTCTCAGGGAGATGGGTCTTTCCCAAGCTGCCGACTGGGGCCTAGGCCACCTCTTTCAGGTACGGTCGTGCGACATATTCATTTGTATATTTTGTTTTAACTGTGTTATAATTTGTTTTGACTTGTGTTTTTATTTTGTGTAGGCTCTTCAGTCGCACGTCCACTTGAAGGAAGAGCTGGGCGTCGCTCTCAAGAAGGTGAGGGACCTGAAGGTGAGCAACCAGAGCTTGAAGGCTGATAATGATAAGCTGAAGGCTTCGAACGTTGAGGCCAAGAAGACTGCCCTTGAAGCCTCGAGTCGAGCGGTGGAGGCCACTTTGGAGTTGAACAGGCTCAAGTCGAGCGTCGACAAACTGGAGGCTAAACTGAAGGCTAAAGAGGCTGACTACGACTCCCTGTATGACAAGGCAGAGGATAACGTCCTCAATGCAGTTATTAAAACTCGCGCGGATTTAATGAGGGAGTACAGGGACGGTCGTGCGACCGAGTGGAAGGTTGATAGCTAGATCGCCGACCACGAGGAGCTGTCGCGCTATGATGAGGACGAAGCCGATGACAAGCCTGGTGAAGAGCCTGTTCCTCCTCCTCCAGAAGGTTCGACCGTTGTAGCCTTGGTTGCCCAGCTGACTGGAGAGCACCATGACCTTGCCCCATAAGGGGTTGTGAACAAAATGTTTTAGTTTTTATTTTACTGTATGCTCTGTTTGGAACAACAATTTTCTAGATACATGAAGCATGTTAATTTTTCCTTTATGTCTCAAGCCTTTTATGAAAATAATTGTTATTTATACTTGTTTGATCCGTTTGGAGATGGAGACCATGAATGTGGGTCGCGGTCCATGACCTTGAATGCGGGTCATGTGACCGTGTGAAGATGGCGACCATGAATGCAGGTCGCGGTCCATGACCTTGAGTGCGGGTCATGTGACCGTGTGGAGATGGCGAGTCCATGACCTTGAATGCGGGTCATGTGATCGTGTGAAGATGGCGAGTCCATGACCTTGAATGCGGGTCATGTGACCGTGTGAAGATGGCGACCATGAATGCAGGTCGCGGTCCATGACCTTGAGTGCGGGTCATGTGACCGTGTGGAGATGGCGAGTCCATGACCTTGAATGCGGGTCATGTGATCGTGTGAAGATGGCGACCATGAATGCAGGTCGCGGTCCATGACCTTGAGTGCGGGTCATGTGACCGTGTGGAGATGGCGAGTCTATGACCTTGAATGCGGGTCATGTGATCGTGTGAAGATGGCGAGTCCATGACCTTGAATGCGGGTCATGTGACCGTGTGAAGATGGCGACCATGAATGCAGGTCGCGGTCCATGACCTTGAGTGCGGGTCATGGTCGAGTTTTGTCGTAGATTTTGTTGTTTTTGATATTGAATTGCCCCAGTTGGAGTGTGTAACTGCTCAGTTGCACACTGCAACTTGTGATGTAGTTCAAGATAGACTGTGCAATGCTGACCTGCGTAAAAAATATTGTAGAGTGATAAAATTCGAAATATATAGACAGATATATATATATATATATATATATATATATATATATATATATATATATATATTTTTCTAAAACTGATATTGTTTTAGATGGCACGCGTTCCAGCTGTTGCCGATCTCCATGCCATCTGTACATCGTAGTTTATAGGCTCCATTCCCAAATACATTGGTGATTTGATATGGTCCTTCCCACGTAGGACCGAATTTGCCTGCTCCTTTTTCCTTTGTGTTTTGGAAGACGCGGCGAAGAACCCAATCTCCAATATGGAATGACTTGAGACGAACACTTCTGTTATAATGGCGGGCGACTCGTTGTTGGTATACGGCCAATCTGATTGCGGCCTTGTCGCGGCGCTCGTCAATTGTGTCGAGTTCACTCAGCAATTCTCTGTCGTTTGCTTCTTCTGTTGCGTGTCGTATCCTATAAGAAGGGTAGTCAGCTTCTGTTGCTATGACGGCTTCTGAGTCGTAAGATAGAGAGAATGGTGTTTCTCCTGTTGACGTCCTGACCGTCGTACGGTAAGACCATAGCACACCCGGTAGCTCATCGGCCCACTTTCCTTTGCATTGGTCGAGTCGCTTCTTGAGGGTGGACATGATTGTCTTGTTAGTGGATTCTGCTTGTCCGTTAGCTTGAGGGTATCTTGGGCTTGAATAGCTTAGTTTGATGCTCCACTTGTCGCAAAAGTCTTGGAAATCATATGAAATGAATTGTGAGCCATTGTCGGTGACTATTTCCTTTGGAACCCCGTAGCGGCATATGACATTCTTCCAAATGAAGCTTTTGACCTCAGAGTCTTTGATTCTCACGTATGACTCGGCTTCAACCCAGTTTGTAAAGTAGTCGGTCACGGCTAACATGTAGACCTTGCCCCCTGTAGCGATGGGCAACTTCCCTACTATGTCCATGCCCCACTTCATGAAGGGCCATGGTGCTGAAATGGGGTGGAGTTTTTCCGGGTGTTGATGTGAAATGTGGGCGAAGCGTTGGCATGGGTCGCACCTTTTGACGAGGTCGTGCGACTCGGACCGCATTGTGGGCCAGTAGTACCCGGCTGTGATTGCTCTATTGGCCAGGCTTCTCCCGGCCGAGTGATTCCCGCATTGCCCCTCGTGTAAGTCCTTGAGTACTTGCTGAGCTTCGACTGGGTCGAGACATTTGAGGTAGGGCCCGGAGTAGGATCGCTTGTAGAGTTGACCCTCTATTATAGAAAATCGGGCGGCCTTGATCTTAATTCTTCGTGCTTCTACTTTGTCAGATGGGAGGGCGTCGTCTCTCAAGTAGTCGTAAATCGGGGTGACCCAAGTTGGCTCGTCCGAAATTGGATTGACTTCGAGCTTTGTTGGTTTCCACACAGCTGGCCATTGGACAAACACCATGGGAATGGTTCGCTCAATTGTGGTATCCAGTGAGGACCCAAGATTGGCGAGTGCGTCGGCATGCGCGTTTTCGGATCTGGGTATTTGCTCGATGTCGAATGACTCGAATGAAGCTTGTAACTCTTTTACCAAGGTCAAGTAGGCCGACATCTTCGAGTCCCGAGCTTGATAGGACCCTTGCAATTGTCTCACAATTAATTGGGAGTCACTGCGTACCTTGATTCGCTCGACGTGTAAGTCCTTTGCCAAGGTGAGCCCGGCTATGAGGGCTTCGTACTCGGCTTCGTTGTTGGTGGTCTTGAATCCACATCTGACGGACCTCTCGATGACGTGCTCCGTATGGGAGGTAAGTACTATTCCCAGCCCGCTGCCTCTAGCGTTACTTGATCCATCAACTGCTAAACTCCACTCCTCCCTTGGCGTGTCGCACGACATAGTGCAAAGTTCTTCCTCCGCTCGTTGTAGAATCCCTGGTGTGAAGTCTGCTATGAAATCCGCCAGTACTTGCGATTTGATCGCCGTGCGAGGTTGGTAGTTGATGTCGTACTCGCTCAGCTCTACGGCCCATTTCACTAGACGGCCGGATAGTTCAGGTTTATGTAGGACACTCTTCAAGGGGAATTCAGTGAGTACACTAATAGTGTGGCATTGGAAGTACGGCCGTAATTTCCTTGCGGCTGTGACTAGTGCGAGAGCTAATTTCTCAAGTTGGGTGTACCTTGTCTCTGCGTCAAGTAGGGTCTTGCTGATGTAGTATACGGGGAGTTGTTTGCCATCCTCCTCCCTTATCAGTACCGCGCTAACGGCCGTCTCGGATACAGCGAGGTAGAGCAGGAGGGTCTCTCCTTCCTTAGGTTTGGACAGGAGAGGTGGGTTCGCTAGATACCTTTTTATATTTTGGAAGGCGTCCTCGCTTGTTTGATTCCAATCGAATGACTTGTTCTTTCTTAGAGCGTCGAAGAAAGGTTTACATTTTTCGGATGACTTCGAAATGAATCGGTTGAGGGTCGCGAGTCGTCCGGTTAGCTTTTGTACGTCTTTGATGCTTTTGGGGGACCTTAGATCCATGACGGATCGGAGTTGATCCGGGTTGGCCTCGACACCTCTCTTGGTTACTAAGTAGCCAAGGAACTTCCCTGATGAAACTCCGAAGGAACATTTGGTTGGATTAAGCTTCATCCCATACTTGTCGATGATGTCGAACGATTGCCGGAGGTGGTCGAGGTGTTGGTCTGCTACTAATGACTTTACCAGCATGTCGTCTATATAGACCTCCATAGTCTGTCCAAGCATGGTTGCAAACATTTTGTTGACTAATCTTTGGTAGGTTGCCCCAGCGTTCTTGAGGCCGAATGGCATTACCTTGTAGCAGAAAATGCCGCGCTCCGTGATGAAAGAAGTCTTCTCTTGGTCGTCCGGATGCATAAGGATTTGGTTGTAGCCGGAGAATGCGTCCATGAAGCTCAATAGTTCGTGGCCTGCCGTAGCGTCCACCATCATGTCGATGTGTGGGAGAGGGAAGGAATCTTTCGGACAAGCCTTGTTGAGGTCTGTGAAGTCGATGCAAACTCGCCACTTCCCATTCTTTTTCTTCACTACCACTACGTTTGCGAGCCAGTCTGGGTAATTTACTTCTCTCACCGAACCAATGTCAATTAGCTTTTGGATTTCTTCATTTATAACATTGTTGCGCTCGGGCGCGAACTTCCTTCTTTTTTGCTTCACAGGTGGATGGTCTGGGTCGACTTGCAACCTATGTACTATGACTTCTGGGCTAATTCCGATCATATCTGCGTGCGACCATGCGAAGCTGTCGTGTCGCGCTGTCAAGAAGCTGAGTAGTCTTGCTCGGATATTTTGTGGAAGGCGGGACCCGATACTAACTTTGTGGTCCGGAAAATCTGGATGTGTGGATACTTCGTCGAGTTCTTCCATATCGGGTTTGTCTTTGTTGGTGGGGGTGCTTTCACTCTGTAATTGCTATAAGTCGGACGACCTGCTTTTAAGAGTGTTCTGGTAGCAGTCACGCGAGGTCTTTTGCTGCCCTCGGATCTCGTGAACTCCCCACCTAGTAGGGAAACGGATGACCTGATGATACGTTGAGGGAACTGCCCTCATCTCATGAATCCACGGGCGACCCATGATTATGTTGTAGGACGACGGACAGTCCAGGATGAGGAAATGTGTGTTCAAGTTGACGCCTTCCGCGTAGACTGGAAGGGTGATCTCTCCCAGAGTGTTCTTGTGTTCTCCAGTAAATCCCACAAGGATTGTGGAGCGACGTGCGATGTTGCACTCATCAATATGCATCTCTTTTAGTGCGTCGAGAAAGAGTACATTTGTTGAGCTTCCATTGTCCACTAGAATCCGTCTGATCAAACAATTGGCCACCGTCAGTGAGATGACTAATGCGTCGTGGTGGGGATTGAATAAGTCCATATGCTCATCGCTGCTGAAACTGATTGGATAGTTATACGTAGGATCTACCGTACGAGTTCGTTGGACGTCCGTACGACCGGCTTGCCGCGAGTGGCGCTTTGCCTCCGAGTAGGTTACTCCATTCACTTCTGATCCGTCAGAGATGACATTCACGGTTCTCTCATGTTTGGGAGGCTCCGGTGGAGAGACTGAAACAATATCGCGCGACCTATCTTTGTTCACCAAAGTCTGCTTACCCCTGTCAGTCAGGAATTCTTTAAGGTGACCCTTCTTGAGTAGTTCGGCCACCTCCAATCGTAGTGCCACACAATACTCAGTTCGATGGCCGTGGTCGCCGTGAAATTCGCACCATTTGGAGTTGTCTCTTTGATCAGGCGGGCTCATCATCTTATCTGGCCACCGAACTGATCTACCCAATCCTTTAAGTATGGCGACTACCTCTGCCGGCCTGATGTTCAAATTATATTCTGGCGTTATATTCTTTGGTCGGATGAACGGCCTTGGTGGTCTGTCGTCGCGTCGTCGCTCGTACCTCATATGGCCGTCCCTTCGGGGTATTGTTGGGTATGGCCCGCTACGTCGGTTGGTGATTCGTGGTTCGACCATCCTCTCCGACTTATCTTCCTTGTAGTTCGCTCTATTAGGTTTGTAGTTTACTTCGTCTTCTTCCCATTTTATCTGTGCCCATGCCTTGGCTAGGACGTCTTCCATGGTTTTACAAGGGTACTTGGTGAGCTCCTTGTATAGGTCGGAATCATAGAGCAGACCCTTGCGGAAGGCTGATACGGCTGTCGCCTGGTTGCAATGAGGGATGGACACTTTTTCATGGTTGAAACGGCCAACAAAGTCACGTAGGCGTTCATTCCTCCTTTGGCTGACTGTGTAAAGGTCGTCGGATTGTTTTTCTAACTTCCGACTACTAGCGAACTGCTCTACGAAGGTGTCAGTGAGTTGAGCAAAAGAGTTGATGGGAACATTGGGAAGGTTGGTGTACCATTGTAGGGCAGGTCCTACGAGGCTTGAACCGAAACCTCTGCACATACATGCTTCCCTAAGGTCACGCGGGATGGCGGCTGTGAACATCCGTTGTCGATACTGCGTAATGTGGTCGTCGGGATCCGTCGTACTGCTTCATACCTGGAAAGTTGAACTTCCTTGGCATCTCCACCAATGCTATTGTGTCGACGAAGGGAGAGTCGGCAAAACTATTGGCCGCACTTTTCTTTATAGGAGTGGACATTCCCGGAATGCGTTGGATGAGTGCTTCCATCTCTGTGAACCTTCGTGCCAAGTCTCGGTTGGCCAAGGTCGGCTCGGCGCTCACTCGGTTTGGGTCGGACGGCGCTGAATGCGAAGGGCCGGATGACGTTCCTTGTAGCGGGATGGTTGGTTGGGTTGAGCAGACGTTGCCATTGGGAGTGGATATAGGTGGCACTCCTTGTATTGCTCTTGCCACGTCGTCTGATCGATGTCCTCCCATCCTATTTGGTATATTTTCTGCCGTATGTCGTGCGACGATATGGGGTTCACTCGTAACTCGAATGTTGGGCTCTGAGCCTACGTGGGTTGGATCGAGGTCTCTAACGGTAGTACCATGTTCGTCCGGGCGGACTGGCGCGTAATAAGTAGCGTGAGCGGCTTGCTCGAATGGCACGGGTTGGGACGTCGAAGCGTCTCCAAATGGTCGTACGGCAGTGAGCGAACTGATCCTATTCTGCAATTCTTGGTTCTCTGCCAACACTCGTTGATTCTCTTGTTCGAGTGCTTGGAGCCTTTGGGTATTCTCTTGCATTTGGGATATGAGGAGTTGTACCCTAACTTCCATCGCATCGTGATGAAAATCGTCAGATGACATAGTCGGAGTTGCCGCGTTCTACCTTAGCTTGCTTATAGATTGTCGGGCCCCACGGTGGGCGCCAAATTGTAGTCCTCAAAAATCGCTCGGGGACACGGGGCACTACAACCTGCAAAGACAGAACGCACTTGACCCGCAGGACGTCTGGGACACCGGGGTGGTGCCGGCCAAAGTCACTCCGACGGTCAAGTTAGCGAGTGCTAGTAAAAGTGTAATGTTTGTAAATGGAGATGAGTAAGGAATACTTCCTGCTATCTTCACAGTTGGGTTTTTTTCTGATCAAAGGAGGTGTAAGGTCGGAAGGTGATCGGAGAAGTTCAACAATGGCCGTAGGGTGTGGTTTTAGTATTGGTAATCTCTTGATCTCCGTTTTTCGGCCCCTTTCCTATGAGGGATTATCCTCCTCTTTATAGGAGATTAATGCTTCTTCCTTCTTCCTTTCTTTTGGAGATCTCCTCATTCTCTCTTCTCTGTCTTCCACTAAGAAAGCATCTGGGTGCTCCTTTTGATCGGGCTGCCATCAAGTGTCATTATGACTTTGTAGGACCTGTTTCAAAGTAGATCACAATCTGGTCTCCCTCGGAGCGACGGAGATATTATGTCGTACGACATGTAGGTTTCTTGTCAATCTGGACCATGATTGGGTGATGTAGCACGGTCGTACTACATGATGGTACATGTCGTGCGACAAGGTCTTCAAACTGGTACGTCGTCGTACCACACGAGTGCTTCGTGTCATGCGACATAGTTTTCCAACTGGTACGTCGTCGTACTACACGAGTGCTTCGTGTCGTGCGACATAGACTTCCAACTGGTACGTCTTCATGAGGATGCTCCATGTCGTGCGACTTGGTCTTCACGCTAAGCCTTTGTCGTACTACATGGGAGTGTACCCTTCTTTTAGCTATGGGCTTTGTCTTTGGGCCATGTTTTGGGCCATACATATTTTGGCTACTACAGGCTGTACCAAGGGAACCCGTTGTCCCTGTATTTTTTCCTAATCTGTACAGAGGATTTGTCTTCCCTTATTAGGAAGGCTGAGGTTGATGGGTCCATTCATGGGTTATGTTGTGGGCGCGTGGGTTCTCGCATTACTTACCTCTTTTTCACTGACGATAGTCTCATTTTCTTCAAATTGAATTTTAATGAATGTTCTACTATCAAGCGCATCTTGCATGTTTATGAGGCGGCTTATGGGCAAGCTATTAATTTAGACAAGTCGGTTGTCTGTTTTAGTGGTGGCACTTCGCTTCAGAACCAGGTTTTTCTTTCTAATGTTTTGGGCGTGTCTCTAGTCCGGCGTCGTGAAAGATACTTGGGTTTACCTAGTTTTGCTGGCAGAAATAAACGAGTCCTTTTTCAATCTATTTTGGATCGTGTGTAGGGTAAGCTTCAAGGTTGGCGAAACAAGCTGTTGTCTATAAGGGGTAAGGAGATTCTAATCAAAGCCGTGATCCAGTCAATTCCGTCATTTTCCATGAATCTTTTTAAACTCCCTTAGAAACTGATTCGCGAGCTACATTGGATGTCTTCTCGGTTCTGGTGGGGTAGTGGCCAGTCTACTAATAAAATTCATTGGTGTAAATGGGAGTTGTTATGTAAGAACAAACTTTAAGTGGGCTTGGTTTTCAGGATTTGGAATGCTTTAATTAAGCGATGCTCGTGAAGCAGTGTTAGTGATTAATTTCTTCTCCAAGCTCATAGGCTACCAAGGTACTTAAATTTGTGTACTTTCCTCATTGTACTTTTCTTGAGGCTTCGGTTGGCTCTTCATCCTCCTTCGTCTGGAGAAGTCTTCTTTGGGGTAAGATCTAGTAGCTATGGGTTCAAGGTGGAGAATTAGTAATGGTGCTTTTACCTTTTTTTTATCTTGATCGTTAGCTTCTGCAGCCTTCGAATTTTAAGATTTTATCCCTGACAGTTCTGGATCCTTTGTTGAAGGTTGCTGATTTGAAAACCTATAGTGGTGGGTGGAATTCTAATGTAGTTTGGAGTTCGTTTCTTCTTGATGCTGCTAGAATGATTTTGAATTTGCCTTGTTCCTCCCCGAATCATTCGGATTCTCTTATATGGCATTCCAATCGGTTGGGTAACTACTTAGTCAAGAGTGGTTATTGGGTTGCCTTGGAAAATAAGTTACATAATTCTAGTCCTTCTTACTCTAGTTTGTCTGGTGTGAACTGGTGGAAGATTCTTTGGGGGCTTAAACTCCCAATTACAATAAAAAAAATTTCTTTGGAAGGCGTGTAATAACCGGTTGCCAACTTTTAACGTTTTATGTCATCTTCATAAACAAGTTGTAAACTGTTGCAATAGTTGTGGGGTTGAAGTTGAAACCCTTCTGCACGCACTCTGGTTATGTAACTCGTTGGAAACGGTACATGATCAGTGCCCTTTCATACAGACCAAGCCTTTTCTCGGTTCTCCTTCTTTTTCCTTTCTATATTTTTTTGTGTTTTGCTGCTCGGTTTTGCAAGCTGCCGATCTACGGCTTTTGTTAGTTGCTATTTGGTGAATTTGGTTTCGCCGTAGTAAGTTACTTCATAAGTAGGTCATTCTCCCAGCCATTAATATTGTGAATAGGTCTATTTGTTTTTTAGACAGATATGATTCTGCTAATTTCAGGCCTCCCTCTCGCAATGCCTATGTCACTCCTATTGCTTAGGAAGTGCCAAAGGATGGGTGGTGTAAACTTAATGTTAATGCTTCTATGCATTTGGATGATTGTTTGGTTAGGTTGGGGCTGTGGTTCGTGATCCATATGACCAGTTTATCGCGTAAGCTTGTTGGGTCGATTTCAATTGAAGTATCGGATGCAGCAGTTGTTCTCAATGGGTTACATCTTGCTATTGAGTTGGGGTTCACTCATTTGTTGGTGGATTCTGATTCTTCAAATGTTGTTAACTACATCACTCAAGTTCTCCTCCCCTTTTGGAAGTTGGTATAATTATCTCTTATATTTTGTCTCTATGTTCTAAAGCTTCGGTTGAATTTTCTTCTATGCCTAGGAGTGCTAATATTGTTGTGTATTCTTTGGCTCAAAATAGTTTCTCTATTATTGATGTTTCTATTTGGTTGGAGGATGATCCTCCTTGGCTAGATCAGTTTATGTTGTCTGATTTTCAGGCCTAGTTGTTTTGCTTGTTTTCTTTCCTTAAAAAAAAAAAAAATCATTGGGTCTCAAACTCCCCACACTTGAGGAAGTACATCGACCACTTAAGTTATGACTGAATTTCTTTTTTTTTTCTTTTTTACTTTTAATTTATAAATTTTCACATCCACTCATAGTTTAAATAGTTGTGCATTTTCCCTTCACATTTATGATAGAGATTCGAGTTCCAAAATTATAAAATAAATTCACAAAGTTTGGGGACACCTTTTTTCAGTATTAAGAGTTTCTTTTTCAGTTATATTGTTAGCGGTTGATCTTGTTAGGTCGCGCAGACCCTTAAATCGATCGATGTTGGACTTAAAAAGAACATAAAAAAGAAAAAATTGATTTTTATACATATGGGAGGGGAGAATATGGGGAAAATTAAATTTGCCTAGTGCGTGGGATTGACCAAGATTTTCTGAATCTCACGCGTCATCTGGGCTACTGAGTGTGAGCTTGTGGAGTGGAGAATGAACAAGATCTTCACTTTTTCGACCCAACCTAAGCCGAAAGAGGTGGAGAACAAATACCCGAGATGTTCAATAAGCATTCTAGCTATAAGCAAGCTAGAGTTGAAGATGAAGATGTGGCTTAAGTAATCAGAAAAATTCGAGTGATCGATTTAAGGTAAAGCTGATTAACAGCTCGAACCCTAGTAATTGGTCGAGATTTGGAGCTAAGAATGAGAAATTGAAGATTGAAGACGGAGATATCACTATTTCTAAAGGACTTGGTGGCCCGATGATGAAGCTCTCAACAAATTTAAATAACCAGCTACATAAGCTATGAGAGAATGTGTTGATCTTAAACATTATGGGGAAAGTTCATACGCTGAATTTCATGCTTACCAGGCTGAAGCAAAAGTGGTCTCTCATTGGTTACTAGCAGCTAACAAATCTTGAGGATAGATACTTCATAGTTAGGTTCCAAATGCAAGAAGACCTAAATTTTATGCTTATATGAGGACCTTGGGTTGTAGCTAACCAATATTTGGTGGTTCAAAGGTAGAGACCTAACTTCGTTCCCGGAGAAAAAGCTATCAAGAGCATATGCTAATATATGTAAGGCTCTCGAGGTTGCCGATTAAGTGGATTGATGCTGAGCTGTTATAAAGAATTGGAGGCATGCTTGAAGAACTAATAAAGTTGACCCTGTGGTACAAGTTCACTCAGTGACGGAGGCCCAAGCTAAAGGAAGATTTGGTAAGCTCTACGTTGAAATGACATTTCCAAGCCTTTAGTTAGATCTCTCAATATTGAAGATGGATCTATCAAGGTTGAGTATGAAAATTTAAGTATGATATATTTCAAGTGTGGGAGATATGAGAATAGCAAGCAAATATGTAGAGAAGGGATGACAGAACAACAAGAATATAAGGAGGAACATGTGGAAACTAATAATGGTGCTCAAACAAAGAGAACCCTTATGGTCCTTGGTTTTTTTGTGTCCTATGCCAAAAGTGGGAAGAATAATCAGGGAAATAAGTTTGGCAGGAGAATTTCTAGTACTCGATTAACAAAAAAAAGTCTGAATTTAGATTACGATGTGGCTGTGATCTAAAATAGGTCATACCTTCCATCACCGATTTTTTTCGTCTCATCCTCCTATCATTGTCGTTGCCGTCGTCTCCTTACCGTCGACGTCGCCGGACTTATTGGAGGTGTTGCTGGAGTTTCAAACGAATGGTTTTGGTGAAAGAAAATGAGTGGTTTTGATAAAAGTGAAAAAAGTGGTTTTAGTGAAAAAAGAGAGATGAAATGAAAAAGGTGGACTAGTGAAAAAAGAGAGTGGTCTTGATGAAAGCAAAAAGGTTATCTGACACAAACTTTTTATTATTTTTTTTCATTTGACTTTTCAAACTTTTAAGGGCATTTGTGTCCAAAAATATGTTTTGGTGCAATTTCCACTCAGTTTACTAACTTTGTGCTATTTTTAAAAATTCAATTCCAATCAGTGCTATATGAAAAAAAAACCCATATTATATTCCATTGAACTCGAAAGTGGCCATTAGGTGTGCTTCTTAATTAGTAATAATAAAAAAGAAAAACGAACTTGCGTTGCACAGAATGATTAAAAATAAGTTAAAGATTTTATTTTAAAGACAACTAACTTTTCGGATTTAGAAATGGAAATACTTAATTACCTAGGGTGAAAGAGTGAAGATAAATTACCTTTGAAGTTGGAACTAGTAACTTAATTCATAATTTGTGTATAGCGTAAGAAAGTAAATCTCGATTCTTCGACTGAAATATTCTCGATATTTTCCATATTTTAAGAGATTAATATTGAACCACTAGAATATCTAATATCTTCCAGAATATTCAAATGTATATAAAAATATCCACAAAATATCCCGAAACTTTTCTATAAATACCGATATGTTCTTCAAAAGTTTAAAAGAATTTTTGTATTTATTTAATCTTATTGTCACACGGTACGAAATCTGCCAAATATCTTACACAACTTGTTGGGCTAAAAAATTATTTTCTAGCCAGCCAACTCGCAACGCGTACCTCCAAGTGTGCTCTCTAATGTTCTAGAATCCCACCAATGTCACCTTCAGTACTGGCACTACAAAACAAGGTTAACAAAACGTAGCAAGCACACAGAACAAGCAACAACTCTCATAAGCAACTTATATTACATAAAAGTAGAAGTAAGAAAACAACAAAGACAACCTTTTCGGGATACGAGTCCAACCCAATTCACTTTATTAGTAATTGGGATTTTACGGTAATGCTCTGCAGGATCACACGTATTCTATCATATATTCATATATATATAACAATGGTTAGGCTCAATTGCTTTACACGTATTCTATCATATATTCATATATATATAACAATGGTTAGGCTCAATTGCTTAACAGCCCCAACTGCTTAGGCTCTACTGGCACCAACCATCATACAACACATCAACATGCAATTGACATCTCCAATTGATAGGTTTTGCCGGCATCAACCAGCATACAACATATCAATATGCAATTGACATCTCCAATTGATAGTTCTTGCCTCAAAAGCTCTTTTGGAAGTGTTTAGATTTTCTAAGAAAAGAGCTTTCAAGCTTTAAAAACTCTTCCAAGCAAAGCAAAATAATTTTTGTAAGAAGAGCTTTCAAGAAGACAAAAACTCAAAGTAAAATCTCTGCCAAACAGGGCCATACTTAACTGTTAGGCAATATTGGCACAAGAGTCCTCAGTTAAGGTAACTATCGATAATTGTCGATACGCACATCATATATATCTCTGTCCAGCTTGCTTACAACTTGTCTCACACATGCCACCGGTAAATGTCTCACACAAGCACCAAGCACATGTACACCCACACGAGCACAAAGCTCATAATCCATTATCAGTAAACAGCTCACATTACACGGCATAGTGCCCCAGCTCATTGTGCCTTTCTCATACCCCCACAGTTGTACAATTCTAAGCCACAAGCCATACCCATTGCAGCAAATAGCAGTACACAAGTCTGCCACACAATGCTAGCCCACCCAAGTTAGCACCAAACATCACTGGCCAAAGTCATGTCACCCAGCTTGCCTTGTCTTTGGTCTGATGATACCCCAACAAGCCCATGAATAAGCATCAGAGCACACACTCACATTTGGGGTTGTAACAGACCTTCGCTAGTGGAAGTAGTCAACGTCGTCGTCTGGAGTTTATTTAAATACCACTAGATATGATCCTCAACTTGCCATAATGTAGCCGCAGCCTCCACGCGCCCGTGTAGTATCTGTTTCACTGTCACCTTTCCACTGAACCAAATAATTGTTCGCCGATTCAGTGTGCTTTCACCAATAGTTCAATGATAAAAAAATTCTCTCTATTGCCTTGTCGAACTCTTTTCTACAACCAGGAGGTGCCCATTTTCCAAATTTTCCATCCGTTCTCCATCCACAAACAGTCCATCATATGCATTTATCATTCCTTTGTGATATCTCTTGCCAGTGACTTTCTTCCAAATATATAACCTGAGCCGAATTACTTAAACTTGAACCCTAAAAGTAAAAACTCAACATCATATTTCATATTCTCACCCACTCAGCCTCTCTCTTCTTTCACCACCACCAACACCACCCTGCCACAGCGCGCCAATGCCTCTCGTCTTCTATTCACTCATTTCCCTTCGGCGCCGCTCCTACATCTCTTCATCTTATTGTTGCTGTCCTCCATTGCTCCACGGTCCACAGACTTATTTTGTTTGATAATGTGTGGCTCACAAAGAACTCTCTCTCTTTTTAAAGACCCTCCTGATTGTAAACCCCAAAGTAATTATTATTATTATTATAACTTGGTTGTTTGATTTGATTAATCTTCATTTTTTTTTTGGTTTGTAACAGTTCTAGGTTTAATTTTAATGCATAAAGCTAAAATGATTGAGCTTTTTTTTCTTTTTTTTTCTACAAACAACAATAACTTTTTATTTTTTATGTTTTTTCAAACTTTTTCATCATATCAAAACAACCTTCTTGTGAAGTCCATTGGAATATCAGTTCGTGACATAATATATATTGAATGCCCGGTTGAATTTGAAACTGTTGGTAATGGTAAGAAATTCTTATATTCATTTGGATTCATGAGTGCTGTAATTGGCAGAAGACACCAATGTCAAGTCCTTAGAATTTAAAAAAAAAAAAAAAAAAAAAGGACATGTCTTTGGTTGAAGAAATTGATACTTCATATATAATAGTTGTATGTACAACAGTAATAGATGATGCTAATCCTTATTCACATTGCTATAGAAACTAAAACCCACTACCCCTACCCTTTATTAGCCTATATTTATGTAGGATATACTTGTATTTGTACTGAAATAGTTACATATGTGAATAAAATTTATAATCATGTTAAAGTAAATCAATTCGAAGCATATAATTATAAATTATGTATATGTTTAGACTATTTCTTGCCTCCCTCTTTTTTTTTTTTTTTTTTAGGACCCAATTTAGTTAAGAGATAGTTCAAACAGATCGAAAACAATGTGTTTTGTAACATTATTATGAGTAGTGATCCATACAGCGATTGCTTCATTTCATTCTAAGTTGTCAAAAAATTTCAAAACTTTTGTAAGGTCAATATGAGGTGCTTTAATTTATCACCTCAAATCTGTGAATTTCACTCAAGATATACTGACTAATTAGCTATATGCAAAAATAATTGTCTAGAGTTACTAATTTACATTATGTAATCTCAAATTGAGTAAAATTCTTCTCATCCTCTCTCTCTCTCTCTGTGGTTCTCTCAGCTGAGAGTGCCTAGGGTTTGAGGCGTGGAAGCAGATCTCTCGCTTTATGCGAGTTTTTCTCATCCTTCTTGGATATTTTTTTGGGTTTTTCTTTCTTTTTCGTCTATTTGTTGAGAGTGGAGCTGAATCCAAGCTGATCTGCTAATGGATCCTGATGAAATCTCAAGAAGATGTACGAACCTTTCTTTGTCTGAAGAAGATGGGCCAGTAGCCAAGATTGTTGGGGATCTATATGAAAAAGGTATGATGAATATTTCTATGAGCTTAATTGGGAAAATACTTGCTTATAAAGAAGTTAATAAGGATGCTTTCAAAGCAATGATTTCTAAGGTATGGAGAACTACGAAAGAGGTAGATATTGAATTGATTGGGTCAAATACCTTTGTATTTAGATTCAAGTGTAGATGGGATAGAAAATGGGTGTTGGAAGGAGGCTCATGGTCTTTTGATAAACAACTGATTATTCTCAAGAAAGTTCCAGGGGTGGGTAAAATACAAGAGATGGATTTTAGGTATGCTCTCTTTTGGGTTCAATTATACAACCTCCCCCTTGCTTGTATGAATATAAATGTTGGTCTGATCCTTGGAGGCTTGATTGGGGAGGTCAGAAAAATCGATATAGGTCCTAACGGTTGTTGTTTGGGTAAGTTCTTGAGAGTGGGGTTGATGGTGGACACGATGAGCCCTTTGAAGAGAGGATTGAGAGTCTCCCTAAGAGATAGTGAAAAGATGTGCTCTGTCCTGGTATGTTATGAAAGGCCACCCAATTTTTGCCACTTCTATGGTAAATTTGGACACCTGGTTCGTGATTGTCTTGAAACTAATTCAGATTTACTTGATGAATCTTCTCTGTGTTTTGGGCATTGGATGAGGGCCCCAGTCCAGAGCAGGGCAATTTTAGAGGGGACAGGTACTCGAAGAAAAAGGAAGACAATCCTGAAGCTTCTAGAGAAAATGAAGGAAAAAAATGGCAAAAATGGTAATGGACGAGATAGTGAGCTTGATGAATCTTCACTGAGTTTTGATGGCCTGCCTCCAAATAAGAAATTATTCAGTTAAGCACGGTGGATCTTTCAGGGGAGCAATCGCTTGGAAAAGAGAGAGCTCTAACTTCTTTAAATTCTGTAGAGTTTGTTGTTGGGTCTGTGGTCAGTGAAGTGGGGTCAATGGTAAAATAAGAGTTTGTTGTTAATCTTAAAGAGCATGTTGTGATTATTAGCTCTGGGGAACAGTCAGTGGTGCAGGGTAGTAATTTCATTGAAGATTGAGATGAAGTTTCAAGTCTGAATGTCAAAAGGTGAAAACACCTTGCTAGAGGAAATAGTGTGGGCTTAAGAGGGTGTTGGACCTCAATCATGAAGAAGTACAATACAAGAATAAAGGAAAACTATCAGAGTTATCTGATACAGCAGCAGTGGTTGATGATCAACACCGCTATCAAAAATAAAAATCTTAGGTTGGGGAACCCTCGGATATTCAGATTCCTGTGTGATTTGGTATGGCAAGAGCGTTCCCTCCTAGTTTTCATCTAGAAAACTTAAGCCGACTAGTAGTAGTTTTGACAAAATTCGCAATGGTTTAGGGTTTGAAAGCTGCTCTGCTGTAGACAGAGTTGGCTTTGGTGGTGCATTGATATTGCTCTAGAGTAAAATTTTGGATGTTTCTGTGTTGTATTTCTCTTAAAGTCACATTGACTCTTTAGTAAATGATGAAGAAGGGAACTTGTGGAGATTCAGGGGGTTCTATGAGGATCCTGAATAGGCCTTTAGAGATCACTCATGGACTTTACTTATAAGGTTAGCTGTTTTAAGTAAACTGCCATGGTTAACATATGGTGGCTTCAATGAAGTTTTGAGCGATAATGACAAGTTAAGAGGTGTGTGCAGGAGCAGTAGAGATTTTGTTGCCTTCAAAAGTGTTGTTGATAACTGTAAGCTGATGGACATGGGTTATAGAGGGTATAAGTTCACTTGGCAAAATAATCAGCTCAATGGCAATCTGATTCAACAAAGAATTTATCGCTTCTTTTGTTGCTTAGGTTGGAGAGCTATATTCCCTGAAGCTTCAGTTTCTCACCTGGATCATAGGGGTTCAGATCATAAACCTCTACTGGTTGACAGAATTTTTAGTATTTCGAGGGATAGTGATAGCAGCAAGTGGGGGGTCTCGGTTCTACTTTAAAGAAGCCTGGGTAAATGATGGCAACTGCAGAGGAGTTATAGAGGCTGCTTCAGGGGGCTGCTTATGGTAGGAATGATATCTCTAGGCTTAATAACAGTGTGGATTTGGTGGCTGAAAACCTTTAGTCTTGGAATCAGGTTAGAAAGGAGAGCAAATACAAGGGATCTTAAAGAGCTTAAGAAAGAATTAAAAGATCTTTATACTGTAGAGGATGGTTTGGTGGATTTTAAGAGGGTTAGAGTGGTGAAGATAATATAGATCGTTTGTTGGGCAAATATAAGATTTTGTGGAGACAAACATCTAGGGCCTTATGGCTCAAGGCTGGGAATAGAAGTACAAAGTATTTTCATGCCAAGGCTACTCAAAGGAGGATGAGGAATAGGGTTCTAGGGTTGGTTAATGAGGATAGTAGATATAAGGATAAAGTTGAAAATGATGAGGCAGTAGTGACAGGTTTCTTCAGCATGCTTATTAAATTAGTTGTTCCTTCTAGTCCAGCCCTTGAGGATGTTCTTCAAGCAGTTGAGATAAAGGTTTCTCCTAAAATGAATGTAGTCTTGAAAGGACAGTTTTCAGCTGAGGAAGTTAAAGCAACTCTGAAGTAAATAGCGCCACAGAAAGCGCCAGTTCTTGATGGTCTTTATGTAGCCTTTTATCAAAGATTTTGAAATGTGGTGGGTGACAAGGTTACACAGAATGTCCTTGATGTCCTTAATAATGGGGCAGATATGGACAATATTGGGGATGCTTTGATTGTGTTGTCCCTAAGGTTAAGATTCCTGTTAGAGCTAATGAATTTAGGTCTATCAGCTTGTGTAATGTTTACCTACAAGATGATTGCCAAAGTTCTTGCTAACAGGCTGAAAATCGTGCTTGAAGATATTGTCTCCCTGAACCAAGCGCATTTGTGTCAGGCAGGCTGATTAAAGATAATGTAGTAGTTGGGTTTGAGGGTCTCCACTACCTTAAGAACTGTAGGCGGGGTTTTAACGGTTATGATGCACTCAAACTGGACATGAGCAAGGCATATGACAGAGTCGAATGGGTCTTCCTTCAAAAAATATGGGAAAGCTAGGCTTTAAGCAGTCCTGGATTAGTAAGGTGATGGGGTATATATATCAGCATCTTATAGCTTCCTTATCAACGGGGAAGTCAGAGGGAGGGTCTACCCCTCTAGAGGCATCAGACAGGGGTGCCATCTCTCACCCTATCTT
The DNA here is from genome assembly GCA_003430845.1 of Xanthoceras sorbifolium. Taxonomy (NCBI): domain Eukaryota; kingdom Viridiplantae; phylum Streptophyta; class Magnoliopsida; order Sapindales; family Sapindaceae; genus Xanthoceras; species Xanthoceras sorbifolium. The sequence continues at coordinate 17,312,551 of CM010611.1, forward strand.
ATTCCTCCTTTGTGCAGAAGGCTTGATTGGTTTTCTTGCTAAAGCTGAAAGAGATGGCTTTATCAAAGGTATCAAAGTTGTCAGGTGTGCTTCTTCGGTCTCTCATTTACTCTTTGCTTAAGACTGCTTAATTTTCATTAGAGCTTCGGTTTTAAAGTGTGGTGTGTTGAAAGGAATTTTGTGAAAATACGAGGCAGCTTCTGGCATGCTATTAACTTTGACAAGTCAGCCTTGTCTTTCAGTCCTAACACCCCTTCTGGTTTGATTAGTGATATTATAAGCTTATTTAATATGGAAGTAGTTTTCTGCCATGAAAAGTATTTGGGGCTTTCATGCTCTATTAGTATAAACAAGATAGCGTTGTTTGGTTCTTAAAGGAAAGAATTTGGTAAAAATTGCAAGGGTGAAAGAACAAGCTTTTCTCGAGTGGTGGAAGGGAAACTTTGATTAAGGCAGTAGACCATGCCATACCAACTTATGCTATGAGTTGATTTAGGCTCCCTAGATCGGTAGGGTTGGAAATTCAAGGGCTTTTAGCTGATTTCTTGTGGGGTTTTGAGAAGGATAAGAAGAAAGTTCAATAGATAGGGTGGAATAAAATGTGTCAGCCTAAGTTCTATGGAGGAATAGGTTTTAGAGAGATTAGGGTCTTCAATCAAGTAATGCTTGCGAAACAAGGATGGAGAATTATCACTAATCCTTCATCTCTCATGGCTAGGATCCTTAGGTCTAGATACTTCCCTAATTCTTCCTTTTTCCACTGCCCTGTAGGTAGGAATCCTTCGTTTGTGTGGCGTAGCATTTTTTGGGGTAGAGATGTGTTAAGGAAAGGTTTGAGATGGAAAATTGGTAATGGGCTGGAGTGTCAGTCTATGATGATCCTTGGTTACCTAGTAACTCAAGTTTTAAGTCCCTCTCTTCTAGAATTTTGCCTGAAGGGGTGATAGTGTCGGCTTTGATTTTTGGCTCAAGTAGATGGTGTAAGGAGTTAGTTAAAGAGTATTTCTCCCTGATGAGACTGAGATTATTTTTATACATCTCCCTGAGTTCTAGGCCTATTAATGACTTGATAGTGTGGCATTAGGATAAAAGGGGTAAGTTTACTATCAGAAGTGCTTATAGACAAGCCTTGCTACAGTATAATACTAGCCTTCCCTCCTGTTCTATAGGCCCCTCTCCTTGGTGGAAGAAACTTTGGTCTCTTTAGTTGCCTGCAAAGATTAGAATTTTTCGCTAAAAGCTTGTCGTGGTATCCTCCCTACTACCTCTATGTTGTTCAAAAGGGGTATTATAGAGTCTAAGCTGTGTTGTTTTTGTGGTAAGAGGTCGGAGTTAGCTAATCATGTAGTCTGGGGTTGTAAAATTTTGCGGTCTTTTTGGATTAACTCCCATATTTTCCAGGTGGTTAAATCTTATTGTTTTGTTGATTTTCTTGATAAACTGTTGTGGTTTTTTGATGTTTTTTAAAGAAGACCTAACCAAAGGTTTTCATTGTTGCTGCTTGGCTGGCTTGGAGAATTCGTAATTTGAAAATGTTTGGGATTCCTTCTTCGGTGGACTCTAATGTGTGGGGTAAGGCTGTGGCCTTCTTGAGTGAGTTTGATGAGGCTGGAAATTTGGCTTCTTCAACTGAGGTTTCTGTTCTGCAGGTTTCTCAATGAGGCAACTTGAACCTCCCCTTTGCTGGTGTTCGTAAATTTTGGAAACCTCATGTTTTGGCTTCAAGATTAATGTTGATGCAGCTATTAACTTGGATGAAAATATTTTTGGCATCGGGGTTGTTGCTAGGGATGTGGTGGGTGTGGTTGTATGTGTTATCTCCAAAATCTTCAATTGTCATTTTGATGTGGAGGTTGCTGAAGCTCAAGGGGTCCTGGAAGGCATTTCTTTAGCTGTTGATAAAGGCTTCTCCCCTTGTGTTGTTGAATCAGATTCTTGCAATGTGGTTCATCGTTGTGATGGTTCTCTCTCTTCTAGATGAGAGATTGATAATCTAGTTCAGGATATTAGAGCTTTGTTAATCATTCCATTTCTCTTTTCTTTGCTCCCCGTTCCTGTAATTTCCAAATTGGCAGTCAGCCATAAACTTTCTGGTTACTAGTCCTTTTGTCCTGACTGGCTTTCTAGGTCAGTTCAGGATGATTGTTCTTTTGTTTCTTGATGAGTAATGGATTTCCTCTTTCAAAAAAAAAAAAATTTACATTATTTATGTCAAAATTGTTGAAAATAATTTATATTCTTCCTTCTAGTTTTATTAAATTATAGGCTTGGGTATTTATATAATATGTATATATTTTTTGTGTTTTGATATTAGATTGTGTTCCTATTGAGGAATAATGAAAAACAAGAGGAAAAGTTGACCGAATGGTGCATTATTATTTTTTTTTTTTATTTGAATGTTCAAATTATGTGTGATGATGTAATGTTAGGATTAATATTTGATGTAATATTCAATATTTCAACTAATATATCATGTAACTTAATGAAAGTTGTACGAAATTGAATTTTTTTGTCTTCTTAAGCCTAACTCAATTAACCTTATCCAACCCGACCAATATACAATTTCAGTCGTGTAGTAATTCAAAACAAAGCATAATTATATTGAGAAACTGATTTATAATCCTGAAATTGTTAATGTCGCCACTCATATATAGCATTTGGAAGTATCACATCAGGCTGGTGGTCATATCTATCTTCTAAATCTTATCACAAAATTTTTAATTTTGTAACAATAAATATTGAGCCTTCAAGTTTTCATTATGATGACGAATAATAATCATGGCTGTAGATTTATTTTGTTCAGCAACTTGATTCCCTTCCTCAATGGTATAATAAAAACCTTTCGATTTTGAATGCAATTCAACATCAATGACGTATAACATGTATTTATCCTCGAACACTTTAAATGCATCAAATTTCAAATTTGTAAGTTTTTCATGTTTAGAGTTTCTGGATCTGAAAATCACATGTATAATCAAAGCTTCTGGTTTGATAAAATAAAATTCAAATTTTAATTTTTTTTAGATATATTTGTAAAATTTAATTAAAAGAATATTGAAATAAAATGTATAACATTAAATAAAATGCATAATTAAATATGCATAGAAGCATTTTATTAGATCCAAAACTTTAAGTTCATACTAGATTAAAATTCTTTATATTTAAATCTGCATGTTATAAAATTAAAATAAATAAAAATAATAATAATTGAGATAGAAAATATGGAGAGAATATATACTTCTACATACCAATTGAATAAGAATTTCACTTCTATTTATAAGGTGCTAGGACCAACTGCAAATTGTAATCTATTACCACCAAAAGTCACCATTTGTCTAACATGTAATTTTGCCACTAAATGACCTATTAACAAAAGCCCAATGTAGTTCGGTGGTACAGGTATTCATTCAGCTTAGCAATGTTTCAGGTTCTAGCCCTCACCATCGCAAGTGATATATATATAAAAAAAAAAAAACACATAACTAAAATAATAATTAATCCATAATTTTATAATACAACTTAAATTTTAAGAAATTAACTTATAAACACTACTATAAAATCATCTTATTAATATTATCTTAATTCAAAAAAATTCCTTCAATATAAAATATCTCAAAAATCTTGGCATACAACAAATGTTATATAACAACAAATGATCGTCAATATTCAACCGTTGAAATAGAACAGTTGGCCACAAATATCTGTGTTCTCTTCTTTCTCAGAAGTCAGACCTGATCAGTAATATATATAATCGATGAAAACGGCGTGCGATCACAGCCAAGTACCTTGAACAGAAGCACAACTCAATTTTTAAAAATAAATCAAACGGTCAATAAATACCGCACGCTTTCAAAATTCACCTGCTAAATGACAAATCATAATTATGTTTGATCCCCTGTCAACAATAACAAAAAATATATTATTATAATCAACATGAAATTTCAAATGTCCATACTTTTTCTTTTATCAAAAGGTACTTTATGACTTTAATCTCTCACGTGGGTAATTTATATTTAAAAAATAAAAACAACTTACAATTTTGGTTTTAATTTATTTGACAAAACTACTTTATTACAATTTTTTAAGATATCATTATATTTAATATATTAAATGAAACTAATTAGTTTAATTAATAAAAATAATTTGTGTAGGAGGTCGACCGCATTAAAATAGAAAATTTAATGTATATATTTTATTTAATTTGAGAGAAAGGGGATCCGAACTCGAGAATACTACCACACTATACATGCGATTATAAAAATTTAATATTTATTGGATTGATATTTTATTTAAAAAGAAAAAAAATCAATTTACCTTTTAATTAAACACTAAATTTGCACATCTACTTTAAAGTGGTTAATGCATCTCCCTCCCACTTTAGTGATGAGGATTCAATTATTACCATATATATTTACTTATATATATATATATATATAGCACTCCGTATTTAGTAATTGAAAAAAATTCCAAAGAAAATTGTGAAATTGACTGTTGCAAAGAAAAGGAGATAATGAGTGTATAATGAATGTATCTTTTTCTTTTGATTGATTATGCGTCAAGACAAAATGCATGTGATGTCATCAGTTGCCATTTTTTCCTTCTCACTTAGCTCTAAAGATATACAACTCATTAAATTGTTTCGTGAGACTTTAGAAGAAGATTTTATAGAATATTATTATTATTATTATTATTTATCAACCCAGACACGTATGTTTGAATTATAAAAAAGAATGAATATTAATCGTGCATGTGCTTGGAATTAGATCTTTCTCTGCCCTTATCCATTTTATATAGAATTAGCTAGGGTTTCAAAAATGAGATCTATCTAAGCTCTTCCAAACTAATTTTAAAAATCTTTTGACAAATTATGATTATGATTTTATATATATGATATACAAAATTGTAACTTCATAATAAGTTTTCTTGTCTTGGTGATTGGAAACGTAAATATATATTTTCACTATTGTCTATTGTATGATTTAATCTCGATTGGTCCCGGTCAATAAGTAAAACCACCATACTATCCAATAATGAATGATAATGATATCTCTCAATCTCTTTGCAAAGTAATTAATTTAATTATTTTAAAATATAGTTGCCAATTATCATCATATATCTCTATTCTTTCAATCTCACAACTCACAATCTCCTTTTCTAATAATTAATTTACTTCAAAATAGTTGGCGTGTGATTATTAGACATATAACATTTTCTAAACTTAGAAAAATACCATTATTAGATATGATTAAGACTTTTTTTCATATTTTTTTAACTATCAATTACAAATATATATTTATTTTCAAAAAAAAAAAAGTACAAGCATATATTTAATTACTCAATCAAAACACTTAAATTAAAAGATGATACACGTATTAGCAAATATACCACCACACTACGTACGTACTAACAGGTAATTGGCACATTCACTTATAACTTGGGTTGTGAGCACACCTCCATCTATGTTAGTAGTAAAATGGAGGTTGTTGTCCCATTATGCACATTAATAATATATATGTGAGGATTTTTCTTCCCGTATTATCGTACTAAATGTCTACCGATTATGAAAGTAAATATTTGACCGTTTATATAGTGATTGATCTCGATAATTTTTTACATACCTTTCACCCATTCACAATATTAACCTTTATTAAAAATAAATAAAAATAAAAAAGAAGGAAGTGGAAATACTAACAGGCAATTAATGGTAAATCTTTCAACCCTACTTCCGTGACTATCACTTAATCAGTTTTATGTTTTGTTTACTCTACAAAGTTTATAATTTTCTTCGTTTGATAAATCATGTTGGGCCCAATTGATTGTCAATGTCTATGAATATAATATAAGAATCAGATAGCGGTTCAAAGAAACAACAGTGATCAAGTAAAAAGGTGACCACATACATGCATGAATATTCTATTTCTTGGTTAGCCTGCAAGTTGATCATAAAAGAGACTCGTGCAACTTGTCTGCATTGTCTGTCTGATTGCACCCGCATATTACCCAGTTGGTTCATACCTGGCAACTTCCTTTTAATGGATATTTTAAAATATATTAAGATATATTAGAGTCAAAGTTCAAACCCACATGTTTGTTGAATTTTTAGTCTTTAATAATCAAAGGGAATATCAATGTTTTAGTTTTACCAGTCTCGGTTCAATAAATTTAAATTTATTTGGACAGTGATTAATCTTATGCCAATAATTGATAATTAATATCTATTATAGGGTTAACGAAATGATTATTTTAATTGAAGTGTAATTAACAATTAATTATTTTTATACAAAATTTTACTTGAGATGAGACGATATTTTCTTCCATATTTTATGATATATATGTAACACTGAAGATGCCTTCAAATTAACAACATCCGATGTATTGTTTCATTGGAGCAAAGAAACAAAATCATTGAGTGCTTATAAGAATATATAATTTTTTTTTTTAATTTTTGCTGTTATTAACAAACATTTTTTTACCCAGGTTGAGGTTTCTTTTCAATTTATTTTAAATGGGAAAAAATCAATTTAAATTAAGGCAAAAAAGAAAGAGATATAATATATATATATATATATATATATATGTAGACTGTTTCAAAAATAAAAAAGGTAGTATACGCAGACAGTTTAAACACGTGGTGATTAAATATAAATAATTAACAGATGAAATTTTCACTTGGTAGAGTTCTTCGAATTTCTTTGGTCAAAGGAGCCTTTGCGTACTAGTGGTTGCACCATCTATAATAGATGTGGGGTCAATTTTTTTTTTAAAGTGATATGTTAAATAAATAATTTATATTTATTTTTTTTATAAATTAATATATAATTTTATGTGTTTTTTTTTAATTTTTTTTTTAAGTCGTATAATTATAAGATAAATAACTGTTGGGAACTGCCGAGATCAATCAATAAACGTGCGGCCAGAATATCTATTCTGGTAACGGGAAACATCTTCTCCTACAATAAGGGAAGAAAACTACCCACACATACTAGTAAATGTGCATAATGCGAACTGAACCCTCATTACTGAGGTGGGAGGGATGTGCACTAACCACTTGAGTTATGAGTGGAACTACCCACACGTGCCCAGATATCTAATTTTATGTGTTTTTTTTTTTAAATATATATATATATGTTTGTTTGACCAGGAAGAAGAAGATATGGAATTCAATTCTCATACTTTGCTATTTTAATATATTTGTTATGTATAAATTATATATTTGTGTTTAGATTATTTCAATCATCAACTCATTTTTTTTCACCAACATTTTAATAATATTATTCGTATATTCATTGTTAGAACAATAACACCTTACCAAATTCAACAAACATCATATATCTAAAATATACTACTTGTCTTCCATTTCTATTCATGTAATCATCAAAAGCCCTAACAATATCATTAAGAAAACCCTTTTTCTATTTATATATTGTTCTTAAGTTTGTGATTAAATAATACTCTCGCAGTAATCCCATCACCAAGTAAGATGATAATAAAATAACTAAATTATGAGAGGAAATAATAACATAGTTATTTTTAAAATTTTAATTTTACATTAATTTCTCTCTTTTTTTTAAGGAATTACTACGCACAATTAATTCTAATATACTTAATAAAAGAATTGAAAAATACAAGTATATAATTTTAGGGTCATCCATTAGTATCATTAAAATTCACTAACTCTAGAATAAGTGTATAACGCTTGTGCAATGAAAGATATATAAATATTGGTCGGCAATTGTATTTAGGTTTTTGTCGTGGTGGTGATTAATTATTGGAGGGTAAAAGTTGTAATTTACTAAAATCTCTAATATTGTAATGATGGGGGTCGAAGTTTGCTGGAAATAGAACCTGTAAAAAGACAAGAATGGACCCCACACAAAAATAAAAACAAAGAAAAACAGCAATCCAAGACGCAATTTGACTCCACTTTGGAGATCACTAACAGGATGTTTCCAGTCTCCAACCCAGAAGCCAGAACCCTCCCTCCCACCACCAAATTCCTCCCTTTATATACAAATCCTTCTCACTCTTCTTTTCCACTCAAAACTCAAAATTCACTACTTCTCCTTCTTCGTTTTTCCAATTCTCTCAGCCAGGGATTCTAATAATATATATAATTGAATTTGAACCTTCACTAATAACTCATGGCGTCTCCAGATGAATCTTCAACCTTGGAGCTCATCAGCCAGTACCTTCTCACTGACTTCAATTCCATCGACAACTTCATCACCAACCTCAACTTTTGCACTTCCACTGAAAATTCTCATCTGGAAAATAGACCTCAAACCCAGAATCCGAATCTGCAAAAGTCTTCGAGTACTCTTAGTCAGAGAAAACCGGCTATAAACGTGACCATTCCTCAAGCCTCGACCTTGAAGGTCACCTCCAACCCCAACCCAGTTGTCGATTTTACACAGAAACAGCAAGACAAGGAGAGGCACTACAGAGGGGTTCGGAGAAGGCCTTGGGGAAAGTACGCAGCGGAGATCCGCGACCCCAATAGAAAAGGTGCTCGGGTCTGGTTGGGGACTTTCGACACCGCCGTTGAAGCTGCTAGAGCTTACGACAACGCTGCGTTTAAGCTGCGTGGAAGCAAAGCCATCTTGAATTTCCCTCTCGAGATCGGGAATTCGGATTCGATGGAATCCGAATTGTTACAAGCGAATTGTGGGAAGAAGAGGAAGAACGAAGAACCGGAGATTAGTACGGTGGAGAGGAAGGTTGTGAAGAAGGAGGAGGTAACGGAAACGGAAACAGTGACGGAGACTGTAACGACATCTGCTGGGGTAGGGGTAGGTCCGTTGACGCCGTCAAGTTGGACCGGGTTTTGGGATGACGGAAACGGAAAGGGAATTTTCAGTGTGCCGCCGTTATCTCCATTATCTCCTCTTCCTTGTATGGGATACTCACGGCTGACGGTTATGTGAGAGAAAATCTAACGGCGTGTTGGGTTTTTTTTTTTTACTAAATCTGGAAAAATCTAACGGCTAAAGAGTGGTGAATGACGTGGACGTTGGAAATAGAGAATTATCTCTTGGAGATAACTAAAAGAAAATGAAGAAAATTAGGGTACTGGATTTGTTTAATCAATTTTGTACATACTACAAGCAGAGTGCAACTTGTTTTGTTTGTGAGATTCCTTCATTTGTTTATATTAGTGAGTAATGAAGCTTTTTTCCAAGACTCTTATTAAAACAAAATTGCTTAACTTTTTTTTTTATATTTTCATTTATTATTTTATTATTTTGATTTTTACATATTACATCCAATGATGTCAATTCGAAATCTAGAACATTGACAGACTGAATGAACACTCTTATTATCTAACTATATTGTTATTGAAGGTAGTTTAATTTATAAATCAACTTTCTTCATCATAACATAATCACTAAATTATTTATGTAAATTGCATTAAGTTGTTACATCATATGTGATTCTTTTATTATTATTATTATAATTGAAATATTATATTATTAATTAGTGAAAATTATTATAATCACTTTTAAAAAAACTAATTATTAATAATTATTTTAATAATTTAATATCATAAAAAACCCTTAACACACTCAAAAACCATCCTGATTAAATTATTACAAGAAAACTTAAAAAATGATACAATGATAAAATAATTCATTATAAATTACATTAATAAACCCTAATTTCATTAAAGTCGTCGTTAATTAAATAATTAACAAACTTTTTTTATTTTTCTTCAAACCCTAATTAAAAACTCCTCTTTATTTTTTAATTCTTTTCTTTTTATATTTTCTTTATTCTTTAATTCTTTTCTTTTTATATTTCCAAACCATTAAAAAAAATTAAATCAAAACTTATTTTTGAATATTGGATGGTAGCTTGACAAATTTTCTCATTCCCAATTCCTTTCCGATAGCCAAATAAGGTATGAAAAAATTATTAATTTTATAGAATATTTAATTTTTTATTTAAAATGATTTTTTATGTTGTTATTTTATCCCATATGTTTTATTGATTTGAATTGTATAAGATTTTGATTTGTGGTTAAAAGAATTTGGGTGATATTGAGTTTTTTAATTATGAATTGTTAATGATTTTATAATCTGGTTAGTGAAATGGTGGTTAGTGAAATGATTTTCAGTGAAATGTTAGTGAAATATTTTTATGTGAAATATTGGTTAGTGAAATGTTTGTTATTGAAATGTTTGTCAGTGAAATATTAGTTAATGAAATTTTTTTCAGTAAAATATTGTAGTGAAATATTTGTTAGTGAAATGTATTTTAGTTAAATGTTTGTTAGTGAAATGTTTGTCAGTGAAATGTTTTTTGTAGTGAAATATTTATCAATGAAATGTTAGTTATAAAATATTGTGGTGAAATGTTTGTCAGTAAAATGTTAGTTAGTAAAATGTATTTTAGTGAAATGTTGTAGTAAAATGTTAGTTAGTGAAATATTTGACAGTGAAATGTTAGTTAGTGAAATATTTTCAGTGAAATATTATTTAGTAAAATGTTGTTAAGTGAAATGTTGGTTAGTGAAATATTTATCAGTTAAATATTATTAGTGAAATGTTTGCAGTGTGACCTTATTAGTGAAATCTTTTTTTTTATCCAGTGAAATGTTAATAAAATCTAAACATTTGTCACTTATTTCAGGAAATGAATAATCGTAGGCTTATAGTCAACTATAATGGACAATGGGATGAGCTAGATTATATTGATGGTTCACCGGTTGGGGCAATGGTTTCTAAAGAGTTGACACTTACTGTAACATCCCGGATTTCGAATTATTAATTTTGCATATATGGATATAAAAATTTATGATATGAGGGGTGCAAAATGTAATTAAAAGTATATAGCTTAGTGGGTGTACATAAAAATCATAAATAACTTTTAATAATAAACAAATCACAATATATATATATATATATATATATATATATATATATATATATATATATATATATATATTTCAACTGTAATCATTTACAAATCCATATCTTTACAAAATCAACCATAAAACAGTTTTAATCACTTTCATTTCAACAATAAGATCAATGTATAATATCGGTCAATGGTACGTATCTCCCTACTCTAGGACCGTGGGTACGGAACCTAAAGAGGTACATAACTCCCTATCCCAGGAACGAATCCTTAGGAAGGTACGTGGCTCCCAACCCCCAGGACGAATCCTGAGGATGTACGTGTCTCCCTGCCCCTGGACGAATCCATGAGGAGGTACATAATAATCATCAATAGCAATCAGTATCGGCGCAGTACTGCTCAGTGAACCCAGCTGGTATACCAACCTCCTATATCCATTTCTATGTCTAAGTATCCTAGGGCCGTTTCTGATAAACTATATTTCAACCATTTACTGTTTTTACAGATCAACGGAAACTCAATAACATAGATTTTTCATGGAAAATCAACAATAATCATACGATAATCGGAAACAAGAAATTTTCAACGAATTCGTAATAATAAAAATACGATCAACAATAATATCGCTCCACGAAAATAAAATAAACACATAAAATGAAAATCGTCAAGTAAATCTCGGATTCAAACTAAAAATACTCAAGGCTTTTTATAAAAAAGTTCGAAAACAGAGGTACACCAACCTGGATACCGTTTCTTTTCGATAAATCGCGGTTCCACGATTTTCTTTTCCTTTCCCTTTCCCTTTTCTCTTTCTCCTACACTTCCTTTTTCTCTTTCCTTCCTCTTTTCTTCTTCTCTTCCTCTTCTTCTTCTTTCTCTTTCTTCTTTCTTCTTCTTTCTCTTCTTCTTTCTTTTTCTTTCTCGCTCTCTGCCTCTCTCTTTTCTCTGTTCTGTTTTCTGGCTTCTGCGAAAAGCCACTTTTTTTTTATATTTTTTTTAGCCATCGCGACCGTCGTCGCGACCTGTGGTCGTGTCACCAGGTCGCGGTACTCACTGGAGCGTTTGCACCGCCTTCATCGCGAGCACACCTCGCGGTACCTTGGTCGCGTTGCTCACTGCCAGATTTTGACATTTTCATCGCGAGCAGTTCATCGCGACCTGTGGTCGCGGTGACTGGTCGCGATGCTCACTGCCAAAAATCTCATTTTCCACCGCGAGCAAGCCATCGCGACCTGTGGTCGTGGTGACCAGGTCGCGATGCTCTCTGCTTCAGTTTTCCTTTTTCTTGCATCATTTTTGGACCGTTCCATCTGGTCCACCTAGAAATCATAAAAATAAACATACTTTTAATTACATTAACACCCCTTCCAATCACAAAATTTATTTTCACATATATAAATTTAATTATCCGAAATCCGGGATGTTACATTTATGATTATAATATAAATGATTTCATACGTCCTGGATTATGAATTGTAATGAGTTATTTATATAGAATTGATTTCATCAGTTTTGTTTCTGAAAGTGATTTGCATCGTAATATGTTTATATCTGATTATATTGTGATATTTTGTTTATTATGAAAAGTTATTTATGAGTTTTTATAAATGAGTTTAGTGTACACCCACTAAGCTATATGCTTAGCGCGTTAGTTGTTTTTATAACGCGTAGGTGACAGGAATACCGAAGCAGATAAGGAATAGAGAGGAGGTTCCTGCAGCTTGAAGTTTAGAGTCACTACATTGATTTGGGGTAGTTATATATTTTTGTATATATATATATTTTGTAGCGTGCATATACAGAAGTCTGTAATTTCGAAGAGTTTATATTTACATGTTTTGTAAATAATTTTTTGATTACTGTTTTTCATTTTTAGAATGTTTGTAAATATTGAATTCTGAATTCTTTTATTTTACAACTGTGGAAAAGTCGCACTAAACGGCAGAGTGCGCATGTGATTGAAAATGATATTTGAAGTGTTGTTGTGATTTTTGTTTGAATTTATTGTGTTGAAAAACAGGTTTTGGGAAACCCGAAAAACAAAGGAAACTCTGCCGAAATTTTTTTTAAAAAATATGATTTGATGGACTCACTCAAAAATGTTTTTAAATTATAAATTATGTGGTTTTTCCAATGGTTTGAAAATTTACGAAGTGAATTGAGAAAGTTTTGAAAACCCGGTAACGCTCCCTGGGTCGATCCAGTCGGGTCGGGTCAGGGGGTGTTACACTTACAGAGTTGGTTGAGTTGATATATTAGAAGTTTAACATTGATAGTACACGGTATGACATAGTCATCAGTATGGTCGCTTATAGTCATTACCTGAGAAAGTTACAAATTCTAGGCGACGATGATATTACAATATTTTGATAGAAATTGCAGCCATTTTGAGGTTTCCATTGCCTAATCTTGAAGACGCGGTTGATTGATGAATTTTCTCATTTTTGTTTTAATTTTTGAGTTTCTGTAATGATATTACTTCTATTTTGTTATTAATTAAAAGAGCAACTTGAATATCACAATTAGTCCATTACTTTTTAATTAGCTTTATTGTTATTTTTATTACTTTTCTTAAACCAATTTTTATTAGGATATTCTAGAATTTGATTGAATTAGTTATGACATGTATGCTTATGGTTGCTCTTCACATTGTCAAATTGTATATTTTATATAGTCAACATGTGCAATTTTTTAAGATATGAATTATATGTTGTAGTCAATTTGTGTAATCTTTATATATATAAAAACAACTATTTATAATTTCCTCTATTATTTTTACATATAATGAACATAAAAAAAAAAAAAAAACTATACAATCGATTGTCATTGATATTGGAGTGCATAAACATAAAATAGAATGGAATTGTGACAATAACGGTAGCAGTAGCCAAGAAATATGTCAAAACCATGATCTTTCTTCGAGTTTTCCCTGTAAATCATAGAAACACGTAAGATATTGAGAGCAAAGCTATGTACTAACCCAATATTATAAACAAACACAAAGGAAATAATTCGAACATGTCATTACCCTCAACACAAAGGTCTATTCTTATACACAAAAGTAAACACTAGCAGTGAAAGAAAGCAGTAGTCTTGCATCCCCAAACCGCAAGGATAATTAACTCTAGCTATGAGTTCAATATACTTTGGCTAATTAACTCTTTTACTAAATTACTGTGGAATTAGAAAGCTATTCAAGTAAAAAATTTCTAATCCTACATATTAGAGCCGATCTAATTGGAAAACCAATCTCAACAGCCACTTCCAACGTGGGATTTGAATAAGAAATTTCTAATCTCAGGTTAAAAGCAAAACAAACTGGGACTAAAGACATTATTAATTTGTACCTTCTCTTTATAAAGATCCATATTAATAATACATCTCTCCTCCTTTTAGTCCTTCACATGCCTGAACTCTTAAGATTAACTCGCCAAGGATCCAGCAATTGGGGGCTAAAGCTAAATTGGAAAAGGTTACGTTGGATTTATAAGAAAGATAATTAAAACCAGTCAACAAGAAAAAGAAGAAAGAAAAAGTACATTTATATATTGGGTTGTGCTATAATTTTACATAAGTTTTTATAAAATTTTACCTAAATATTATAAGGGAGTTTCAAATAAATTTGCCATTTCAGAAATGGCTAAAAACGATTATATTTTTAAATGTGGTTAAAAATAATTGTTTACATTTATATAGCCATTTATGAATTTATCCCTTATTATTATTTTAAAATTTAAAATAGGGGGATTATCATTTTGGTCCCTAAATTTTAGAGAATTATCAGTTTTTTAAATGAATTATGGTTAATGGTACACTTGGTCCTTAACTTTTAGAAAATGTATCAATTTGGTCCCTCTGTTAGTCAACCGTTAGTCAAACTTAACGGTTCCAGGGGTATTTTCGTCTTTAAACCTATTAATAACTTAACAGTAAATTTTTTAGTAAAATGATATATTTATCCCTAATTAAAAATTTAAAATAAATTAAATTAAAAAAATTAAAAATTTTAAAATGATCTTATATAGATCTCCACCTTCCATCCATTTTGATGGATGATAAAAATTATATTAAAATTTTTTTTAAAAAATAAATATTTTTTTAATTTTTTTTTAAAAAAATTGAAATTGAAAATGGTGGAGGTCCAGATTGGAGCTCCACCAACCCCAAAAAAAAAAAAAAAAAATTGAAACTGAAACTGAAGAAGATGAACGAACCTAGAAACTGGGTTCGTTCATCCTTAACGAACCCAGTTTCTGGGTTCGTCGAACCTCAACGAACCCAAATATGGGTTCATTGAGGAGTTTTCTAGGTTCGTTGAGGATGAAACCTGGGTTCGTTCATCCTCAACAAACCCAGAAAACTGGGTTCGTCGAACCTCAACGAACCAAGAAAAGGTTCGTTAAAGATCTTCAACGAACCCCGTTTCTAGGTTTGTAGAACCTCAACTAACCCAGATCTAGGTTCGTTGAGATTCGACAAACCTAGATCTCAACGAACCTAGATTTGGGTTCGTTCATCTTCTTTAGTTTCCATTTTTGTTTTTTTGGGTTGGTGGAGATCCAGATTGGATCTCCACTATATTCATTTTTAATTTTTTTAAAAAATAAATTTTTTTTAAAAAAAATTATATTTTCACTTTAATTTTTTTAAAAAATTTTAATATAATCTTTACCATTCATCAAGATTGATGGACGGTGACGATCCATTAAAAAATATTTTTTAAATATTTTAAATATTATTTTTAAATATTTAAATGAAATAACCATATTACCCTTCTATTTATTAATAATCATTTTAAAATTTTGAGGTTAAAATTGTCATTTAACTCATTTAAATAGTATTAAGGGCAAAACTATCTTTTTGCCAATTTTGTCAAGGTTGACTGACAAAAATTTAGTCAGAGGGACCAAATTGATACATTTTCTAAAAGTTAAGGACTAAGTGTACCATTAACCATAACTCATTTAAAAACAGGATAATTCTTGAAAACTTAGGGACCAAAATGATAATCCCCCTTTAAAATATGGTAATAGTAAATATCTCACCTTTTATATCTTACTTATATCCTAACTATTATTAATCTTTGATAAGCTTCCAGTTGAGAAGAGTTAGCTTGCTGATGTAGTTTATGGAAGCTACTACAACAGCTTATTAACTAAAAAATGAGTTAGTTTAATTAGTTATTTAACTAATTCTTGTAAGATTTTGTTGAATTATACATTGAGTGGGCAAAAAAATAGCAATTAACCCGACCTGAGTCGAACCGGCCAAAACCTGGGTGTTTTAGTTGGTTTTGGGCTTAGTTCGGTTGCTGTTTGGTTTTAATTAAAAAAAATGAACACAATTGGTTCCGGTTCGGTTTTAGATACCTAAACCCGAAGCCGAACCGAACCGAATATATATATATATATATATAACCTACCCCTAAAAAATTTCATTTGCTTTTTTCACTCACTCTCACCTTTCTAGCGTCACACCAACCTCTTCCCACCAATTGCATCTGATCCTCCATCTCTCTTTCACTCGTTAGTCTGTATGCACACCTCTCTCCAAACCTTCTTTTTCATCCTTAATGCACAACTCTCTCCAAACTCACCATTCGTTGCTCACTTCTTCATATCTTCGTCTTCCTCTTAGGCACCGCCGCCGTCTAGCTTCTATCGGTATTTTTCTGACCGTCTGTCTAGCTCCTTTTCGTTTCTCTCTAGCCATCGCCATCCATTCACACTTCCACTATCCTATATTTTTTTATTCTATTCATTTTTGTTTGTTTATCTTCAGTTTCCATTTTTTCATTCCATTTGATTTATGTTTCTCCTCTCTATTTGGGTTTATTAATTTATGTTTCTCCTCTGTATTTGGGTTTGTTGATTTATGTTATGGTCCGTGATTAGTTAACACTTGTGATTTGTCTATATTCTTGGAGGATTAATTTCTCTTTATTGATTTACTTACCCAGATTTTGATTTGTTGTGTAGAATATTTACCCATATTTATTGTGTAAAATGTTTACTCAGAAACTAGAATGATAGGAGGAAAACAATCACAAAATAGGTGAAGAAAACTGTTAAAATCGACCAACCCTAACCGAACTGAATCGGTTCCGTTCTGGTCGATTTTCACTATCAAAATAACCCTATTCGGTTTATAATTTTGAAAACCGAACATTTTTCAGTTCTGGTCAGTTATGGTCAAAACCGACCCGAATCGAGGAACGCCCACCCTTAGTTGTACACTTAATTGGTTGGCCTTATTTCTAGGAAAATCAGTCATGGAATCGCATTACCATAGCTCTTCTAGATCTATGTATATAAACTCTTTTGTAACCGTTTCTAATTCAATGAAAATGAGATTAAGATTCTTCTCCATTGTTGCTTTATCAAAGCATTCTCTTAAGCTTGCTAGCTTGTTCTTCTAGTGTAATTAGTTATTAGACAACACTCATGATGGAATTTTCTCTGATTTCAAATTAGCAATCAATTTCCAGACACATGACAGGTTATGCATCTTCTGTCCGAGATATCTCTCACCTCAATAAGAACTTCTCAGTGAAATAATTTTTAACCAGAACTTACACCTTAAGACCTAATCATCTTTATCTACATTCCACTTGTCACTTTGACCGTTTGACTAATCTATTATCCAAATTTCACAGTCAATAATTTGGTGCCTCAAAGGGGTAGTGACTGTTCGACAAACGCATTCGATCTCTACCTACAGTAACAAATGACCCATGCTCCAAGTATCTGTAAAAGGTCCATGTCAGAATTAAAGAAAAAGACCGAGGATATAATAAATCGCTTTACCTGGTTTTGTAAAATGATAGGGAACGATGGCAGCGGCAAGGGAATTCCTAGAATCCATAAGACCAGTGCGCCTTCATTCCCCTTTAAAGAAAAATCAAGCATCTTTCCAAAATTTATTTAAAATAGGGAGCCCCCAGATAACTCCTTTCTTATTGGCGTTAGTAGGACCCTTAACATGATCAGCAACTTACCTACCATCCTCTCCGATTGGCGGCCACTTACCTATTAACAATGATGCCAGATAGAACGAACCAGTCTTTTGAGGGATGGTCGCAGAGTATAACAATGTAGGATCGTTCTTTGGGTAGGTGGTGAGAACCCTAGAGACTTTCATTGTAACACCCCCTGACCTGACTCGTCTGGATCGACCCAGGGAGCATTACCGGATTTTTCAAAACTTTTCTTATTCTATTTACGCAAAATTAGAGGCGTTACATTCATAGCGAGAAGTGTTCCATCAAAACCCGATATCCCTTCGGGGTAAGCTAAGTAGGGCGGGATGAACCCTCGCTAAGAAAATGGGTAATGAAAGATTGTAGTGGCAGAGTTACTCTGCAGCACAACATGGCCCCACAAATAGCGAAGGCATTATGATAAGGGTTTCATGCCCCTAACTTCCTTGAATCAAGAGACCCATTATATGAGGAAGCTCGAAATGTTACTTGTGTTGAGGAAGATCATCTGGCTTGATCACGCTCTCCTCACTATCGATAAAACTCAAGTTCGATAGTGAGAACTCAAATTGCCCGACAACATGTTTTTGGACGTTTGATTTAATGACATTTTGCTCTCCAAAGAGAGATGGTTTTTTCCATAACATTGAGTTGACGGGAGTGATTGATGATGATCAGATGGGAATTGGATGAATTCTCAGAGGAGCTCTCGGATTCGACCACGGAAACCTAAAAATTTGAAAAGTCAATGTTAACAGGTGTCAGCTGCCCAAAGAAACGCAACTTGTGCCCTTGAAAACCTTGAAACACTCTTTTTCGACATTGCCTAACATTTGGCCTATTCGCACTAAGGAGGAAATATCTGTGGGTCAAAGAACAAAATAAGGGGAGCAAGAAAACTCACCAACGTATGAAAAACAACTGAGTTTTGACTGAATAGGCGATGAGAACCCCTCACTAGAAAATGAAAAATTACCTTTTTTTACTCACAAGTTTTCTCTCTTTCTCTCTCTAGCTTGATATATCTCACAAGCAAGTTCAAAAATATGATGAATCGTAAAAAGTAAGCAGAAGTCCATCCTTAGGATTTATAAAGAAAGCTGCAAATCTCAACCATCCAAATCTAAGTTATCGCACGATTTGAAAGAACCCTTGTTAAATGTGATAATAATGACACAATAGTCGTCTTTTCGAAAATAAGCAAATGGTCGCTTTACAAGGAAAAATTCAAAAGACACGACTCATGGGTTCCTGACGAAATAACTGACCAAATATCCTTCAGATGGAGAATTCCCTTAACCAAATACAATAAAAAATTGTCGAGAACTTAGGGGAAATAACGATTAAATCCCTTATCTAAAATTCAAATGATTGTCTCGTGGATTTATAGGGTATTGTTGTAAGTAGTTCTCGGTTGGACTGCCAAGTCAAGAACATATTAGGAAGGATAGGCCCACTGAACCTGCTAACATAATTACCCTTGGAGAAAATTTCGAAGACACCAACGTTTAGTGGTATCCTTAGATAAAATGTCAAAGACACCAATGTTTAATGGCCAACCACACTATCACAGAGGGTGCAGATGGTTAGGACGTCGTCTAATCAACATTAATTACGCATGACAAGGAATATTTAATGTTGGTACCATTAATATAAATGTAACACCCCCCGACCCGACCCGACCGGATCGACCCAGGGAGCGCTACACGATTTTCAATACTTTCTAAATTCATATACATTTCAAAATCGTTGTGAGCCCATAAAACAATTTTCGACTCATTGGAAACCATAGAGTTTATTATTTTAAAAATCATTTTTGAGTGAGCCCAAATCGATAAACTTTTTACAAAAAAATTCGGCAGAGTTTCGTTTGTTTTTCGGATTTCCCAAAACCTGCTTTTACACAAATCAATTCAAATTCAATTCTCAACAACACTTCTATAACATTTTCAAACAGTTGTGCACTCTGCCGTTTAGTGCGACTTTTCATCACATTTTATAAAAATAAACAAATCAAACTTTAATATTTACAAACATAATACTAATATAAGACATAAATCACAACTATTTAATTACAAAACATATTTACAGACTCACTGTATATGCATGTTTACAAAATACATATATAACAATAGAACTACCCAACTGTAGTAATTATGTGACTCGGTCTGCAACTCTTTCTTCCTCAGTCTTTAACTTCTTCCGGATCTCTGGTACCTACGCGTTAGAAACAAAACTAACGCGCTAAGCATATAGCTTAGTGGGTGTACTATAAACTCAATTAAATAAACCACAATATAAATATCTTTTAAGAAGAAATAAATCACAATATGAATTTCATTTCTAATCATGTACAAATCAACTGAACTTCAAAATCAAATCATAAAACAGTTTCCATCACTTTAATTTCCACAATAATAGCAATATATACAATCGATTAATAAATTCATTCAATTCACTTCCCAATTCATTTCAAATCTGGCCCGCTAGAATACTAAACATAACAGGACTGGAATATGGGTCAAACTCCCACCGAGGACGAATCCTACGAGTGGTACGTGTCTCCCAACTCTAGGACCGTGGGTACGGAACCTAGAGAGGTACATAACAACCTATCCCAGGAACGAATCCTTGGGAAGGTACATGGCTCCCAACCCCCAGAACGAATCCTGAGGAGGTACGTGTCTCCCAGCCTCTGGACGAATCCAAGAGGAGGTACATAATAATCATCAGTATCAATCAGTAGCGGCGCAGTACTGCTCAGTAAAATCCAGCTGGTATACCAACCTCCTATATCTATTTCTATGTCTACGTATCCTAGGGTCGTTTCCGATAAACGATATTCGCAATAAATTTCACAATAGTTACTCAGTAAACAATAGTTGCTCAATAAACATACAATTCACACAATATTCTTCAAGAATCATACTCAATAATTTTACGAAAATCTAAATCAATTATTTTTAACTAAATCGAAATATTCGAAATCAAAATCGAAATACGATCTATCACAAAATCAGTCCAAAATCAACAATAAAGACATCAAACATCGATTTTTCATATACAATAAACAATTTTCATACTAATAATCGAAAACGAAATCTTCCAACGAAATCAAAAACGAAAACGGAAACGAAAACGAAAACGAAAACAAAATAATAACGAAAGACTTTTCGTAACGATTTCGAAAACAAACGTATACCAACTTGGGAACCGTTTTTTCGTTCGAGAAGTCGCGGTTCGACGATCTCTTTTTCCTTTCCCTTGTACCTTTCTCTTTCACCCACACTTTCTTTCTCTCTCTTTTCTTCCTCTTCTTCTTCCTTCTCTTTCTTCTTCTTTCTCTCTTCTTCTTTTTCTTCTTCTTTTCTCGGTCTCTTTTTCCTTCTTTCTCGGTTTCTCTCTCTTCTCTCGCTGTTTTCTGGCTTCTGCGAGAAGCTTCTCTTTTTTTTTTTATATTTTTTTCGCTACCGCGACCGTCGTCGCGACCTGTGGTCGCGCCACCAGGTCGCGGTGCTCACTGGAGCATTCGCACCGCCTTCGTCGCGAGCGCACCTTGGCCGCGCTGGAGATCGCGTTGCTCGCTGCCCGAATTCGACGTTTTCATCGCGAGCAGTTCATCGCGACCTGTGGTCGCGGTGACTGGTCGCGATGCTCACTGCCAGAAATCGCGTTTTCCACCGCGAGCGAGCCATCGCGACCTGTGGTCGCGGTGACCAGGTCGCGATGCTCTCTGGTTCAGTTTTCAATTTTTCATACATTAATTTTCAACCATTCAATCTGGTCCGCTGGAAATCATAAAAATAAACATACATTTAATTACATTTTCACCCCCTTAAATAGTAAAATTTATTTTCACATATATAACATTAATTACCCGAAATCCGGGATGTTACAATAAATGCTAAGTACATGTCATAATAAATGCAGCACCCCTCGAGCCACCTAACCTCTGATACATCCACAAATTTCTCGATTTAACCAAGGGATAGTGGGGATTTGTTGTAGAGAGCATGGTCGAGGAATAATGATTCTGAGCCAGCCACCTCACAGATGACATCAGCCCTCTAGCTAGACGTCTCTTCTAGCTAAGCATTCCCCACCAACCTGTATAAATAGAGGTGTCGTCCATAAACAGAGACGAGATCTTCTAAAAACATAAGGTGAAACTCTGCCTTTTTCACTATAGGTTCTCTTTCATAAAAACTTATCACTTTTTTAACTGTTGACAAAATTGTTATTCAAATTTCACAATCAATAACTCTTATTGAGAAGTTTAAAATATTTAGACAAGTAAAGAAGTAGAAAGAAATATCTCAATATAACTACCTAGACATTCTTCAAAATATTTAGACAAGTAAAGAAGTAGAAAGAAATATCTCAATATAACTACATAGACATTCTTCAAAAGAATTTCTAATTTTTTTTAAGGGTATAATTATAAAATTAAGCCAGATATTTACTCTCATAATGAGAGACATTTACTTCTACAAAAATAAAAAAAAGGAGAAAACTACCTGCACATGTTGGTAAATATACATGGTGAGACTTGAACCCTCACCTTTGAAGTGGAAGAAATGTGTATTAATCACTTGAATTATGAATAAATATGTAAAAAAGAATTTCTAAATTATTATTAACAACTTTAAAAGTAAAAATCATTAATAAGATTTGTTACTCCAATACGAGGTTATATAAATTTTAACAAGACAAATTAAAAAATATATATAATAGTTATGACCGGTAGTGTGTCATTTGAAAAATTAAAAATAAAAAAAATAAATGTTTATGTTATATACATGTATGTATGTATGTATGTATGTAAGATGTTTATTTTTACGGGTAAGAAGGTCACAGGACCGAGACCGGGACCAATTTTAGTGATTATATAATGATTTGATAGCCATGATGATGCATCTCACAGAGCAATTGTATAACAATTTTTTTCTAGGAATTTTGTTTGAAACTGATATAATTGGATTAGAGATTTATTTGGATATAGTGAGATTAAACAGTGGATGTACGGTTCGAAAAATAACTTTTCCTCTCAATAATCATGGAAACTATCAGTGCATATTTTTAATTATAATGGATTATTATATGTCTAGGTTAGTATTTAACCATTTGTGTCTATAATTATATATATGAACATCAGCACACTCCACCATACATATTTATATATTTTTTAAAGTATATGCATGGTTGTGTATGTTGGTTGTAAGTAGGATATATTAAAACCACATTAATTTAAGTTGTCTGATGTTAAAAATTAGTCAAATTTGAGGTTTCAAAACTAGTTAAGCGGGTTCAAACGGTAGAGTTTATAAGTTAATTTGCCTATCAAAAAAAGAAAAAAAAAAAAGTTTCCACTATGTTGCATAAATTATTGAGGCTTATAATTATTTTTGTAAAATTATTTTTTTTATTAAGTTAGCTTCTAATTACCATTATGACTGTTTTGACAAAAAAAAATTTCTTAAATATTACAATGATTATGTAAAAATAAACATGCAATGATTTGTGTAGAAATTGGAACATTAGCTAATACAGTGGAATAGTTTAAAATAAAATGGTCGGTGAACTCAACATTCATGCATTTAATGAATACTATTTACCATAAAATCACGTTAGAAGGTAATTATATTATAAAAAAAATATTATATTTATCGTAATTTTTTTACCTTAAATATTAATTTGTAATAAATATTAAAAATTTTAAATTTTTTACTACAAATTTAAAGTTTCTTATTATAAATAATTTACAGTAAAATTTTTTTACAATAATTATTATTCACTGTAAAACTTTTTTTGTTACGATAGTATTTATAACACATTTTACTGTGAATTATAATATATTTTTTCTATAATAAAATATTACTTTTTTTATAGTGTTAGTTCAATTACGTATTATTGTCTAAATTTATTTATTTTGATATATGTGTACAAAGACTATCTTAAAATTGGATTAGACCCAATTAAATTATAACATAGATTAGGGGTTGGATTATAAATTAAAAAAAAAAATAAATTGATATAAAAGTAGTTAGATTTGGACCGACAAGACTAGTGGACTGGAGACAGGGAGGCGGCTTGTAAAGGCGTTCATAGATCTGGTCACTAAAAATCAAAATGTAAGAACTAAGAAGTTTGGGTTTACAAAAACATTAAATGTTGGTTACATGTGGAGCCCCTAAAGCAAACTAGTTGCAGAATCTGTTTCGTCATGCATTAAAATGATGTCACTTTACATATATTTGTTAATATTAATTTATTACATTTGATGATTATCCAATCCATGCTACTTGGAGCCTGGACCTGGACGTTTCTTCGTCAATAGGAACTAGGAAAGAGAACTTTTCTCTACTTATTTTTGTCTTTTACCACATTCTCTCTTATATTCACTTGGGAAAAAAAAATGCATTCCCTTGTTCTAAAGGACAAAAATTTACATTGATCAAAGGATGATTTTCATTGTTAACAATATGAATTATTATTCTCCTATATTTTAAAAGTATATATTATAATTGAATAAAGATCAAATATAATAATTTGAGTAAATTTGAGTCTTTCTATGAGATTATCAAATATATATATATATGATGGTATCTTTAGAACACACATGATGAAGAACATATAATAATCAAGTTGGGGTTGGAATGAAATTCAGGGTGAAAATCGTGTAAAAAGTCATATTCAAAATGAGAAGAAAAACTTTAATATGTATAGCTTACGGTATATTTTTCACTCATATCACATTAGATTAATTTGGTAGAGCGTTTAAATAAATACTTTTAGCTTATTCAATAAGTTGTAATTCAAAAGCCGTTTGATAAACCTTCTGAAAGTAGTTTATTGGAGAATATAGCTCAAATGTAGCTGAAACTGATCCAACATAATAACTTCAGCTTCTTACTTAAGTGAGAAACTTATCATAACTTTTAAATAAAAATTCTTTTAAACCAAATTATTCCTCAACTTATATTAAAATTATAAGAAAACATAACCCTAAATATTATATATTTACTTAATAAGAACTTAAAGATTTATTAATAAATAATGGTATTAAATATTCAATTTTTTTTTATCTTCATTATTTGAATAAAATAATTAAAAATCTTACTAATTTTTACTTTCTTATCTATTTTTATATTAGAATTAAAGTAAAAATATTTAAAAATATTTAATGTATATAAACAGAAATTTTATTAATAAATTAAATAAATTAATTTTACCATAATATTTAAATATATTTAATGTATAGTTTACCAAATAATCAAAATAAAACTTCAACTGCGTCTAAAAGGACAACATCTATAACTGTTTTTTTCACAGCACTGCTCTACCAAACTAATTAATTATATAGCATGAGTAATTAATTAAATTAAATTTCAATATGATATTATTATAAGTGACGGGAGAAATGAGAGGGGCTAAAATGGCCAACACTATTGTTTAAAAAAAAAAAAAAAAAACAATATGACCAACACTAACGACAAAAAATTTGGGCTGGCCCCCATTAAATGGTGAGCTGTGTGCCAATCTTATTCATGATTCACTGTAATCTCCATTTCTCCTCCCTCTATAAACTCACTTCCTCTTCCTCCATGGAATGTCATTAAACACAACAAACATGACCACCTTTCATGAATCCTCCTCTCTTGAATTCATCCATCAGTTCCTTCTTGGAGACTTCACTTCCTTTGATGACCCCTTTTTCACTTCTTTTCTCCAATCCAATTTCATTCCCGATCCCGAACCAGAACCTGAATCCCCCACTCCTAAGCCGGACACTCAAATTCCCAGCTGCTACCGCGTAAAACCTGAACCAATCGACTTGGTGATTCCGAAACCTGAACCAGTGTTCGACCGGAAGGAAAAGGAGGCTGAGGAGGAGAGAAAGCATTACAGGGGAGTTCGGAAGAGGCCGTGGGGCAAGTACGCGGCGGAGATTCGGGACCCGGCCCGGAAGGGTAGCCGGGTTTGGCTGGGAACGTATGACAATGATGTTGACGCTGCCAAAGCTTATGACTGTGCTGCATTCAAAATGAGGGGTCGGAAGGCAATCTTGAATTTCCCGTTGGAGGCCGGGAAGTCGGAGCCTCCACTGAATACGGGCCGAAAGAGGAGAAGAGACAAGAGAATAGAGGTGGAAGAGTCTCCAAGCGGTGGAGGAGAAGCCGTCGGTTGTAGAGTAATGGAAATGGAGAAACTGAAATCCGACTATAGAGGGGTATTATAGTAATTTCCTTCAAGGGACTGCAGAAGGACTAGTATTGCTGATACGTAAGCCAATTGTACATAAGTAAACTCGTGTAAACTTGTAGTAATAATTATGCCACGATGGATAAATAAATTATTGAATAATGAATTAATATTGACCTTTTGGCTTGATATTTATTTATAACATGCATCTTATCGTATTCTAAACACATCCCTATAGGATTTAGGAAATGCATAATAATTACAAACACAAATAATACATGGAATAACTTTCTAATAAGATATACCTATGATAAGTGGCGGATATCGATCGGGTAAGAAATATATCCAAATCAAGTATTACATACTCGATTCAAAATTTATTTCTACATCCTAACATGCAGGAGATAAATATGTTGTTGGTACATACCACTCAAGTAAACGTTGACATAAGGATGCCAATTTATTTTGAATTGAAGACTTGTGGTAAAATATTTTTCTAATAAGTCTCTATAAGATGTAAATAGATAAGGTTTTTTTTTGACTTGATGCCTAGTACAAAACTCTGCTTGAGACTTGTCTATGTAATGGGCCTTCAACTTGTTTAGTTTCTGTAATTGTGTTTGAGGTGATGGAATGAAAGGGGGACATTAGAAGTAACAATGGATAAAACGTGGGCCATAATCCCAGAAGAATTCGAGAATCAACATCATTACTTAGGTACATGAACCTGAAGCCCATAGTTTCCATTCTTACTCAAATGAATGTTTTTCATCCAAGTTAATTCTAGCAACCAACTTGACTCAATCGACAACCCACCAGCTTTGAATGGAATTAAAGGAGACTTCCCTTTGACAAATCAACTCTTTACAAAACCAAGTCAACTCAGCTGATACTCATTGATTATCCAACACACTATTTATGTAGCCAACTAAATAAATCATCTCTTTATCTAAGTTTTTACTTGAACAACTATCAAATTTATGAAAAACAGAACAGATCATAATTACACAATTCAACACTACCCATATATCATAATCCCATTTTTACTTCACATATAACAAAGTGGATACAAATTTCTATGCATGTATATCCGTACATGTATGACTAGTCAAGAAACAAAGGCAGAAACTGTACATAGTTAGCAGTTAAGCCATTTACATCACCGTCTGGGCGACAAAATTTAATGAACAAGTTGCATGAGGGACCGCTATTAGATCTAGTTGCATAAGTTTTTTTGTCTCCTATTTTTCTACCTGTCTGTATGCAACAACTAGTACATAACCAGTTGTAAATGATAAACATGGGATGCAACTTGCAACTTTATTAAGAGGACATCGATATGATCTGTCTCATTCTCAACATCACCGTCATCAGCTATCATCTAGTTGCAGGGTGACTCAGCTTTTTGTAATCCTGCATAAAAAAAAAAAAAAAATTATGTCCTTTTAAAAGTATTGTTGAATGGTGCTCCAACTGAATGTTGGACTTAAAAAAAATAAATAAAGTTTAAAAAACTGTTCGTTGGACCTGTTATGTATTGAAAGATATTACTGAATGGTATCCCAACTAAATGTTGGGTTTAAAAAAAAAAAGGGCTAAAAAAATGTTCGTTAGGCTTGTTTTGTATTGGAAGGCATTGGTGAATGGTGTTCTAACTGAATGTTGGGATTAAAAAAACAAACAAGACTTAAAAAAATGTTCATTAGGCCTAAAATGGTGCTCGAGCTGAATGTTGGGCTTAAGGCGACTGCCCTGTTCGCTCTGGACCAGAGCCGGACCTATCTAGCTGACATCACAGTTATTGGATTCAGTAATCATGTCTATTCATGGATTTGTAGTTGGTTTTGCATAGTGTTGGGAATATTGAAGAAAACAAGATGTGAGATTACAAACAGCAGAAACATTTTAATGGTCGATCCAGATTAAAATAATGGTTTCAAGTACTTTAGAGAGTATTTCTGTGTCAAAATATTCACTACCTACTCTCCCAAAATGTATGAGGGAAAAAATATGACTGCCAATCTCATTTACAATACGCTATGAGGCATGTAAGTGATTGGCCACACTAAATGGTAAGATTGGGATGGGCTCTACTTGAACAATTCTTTAATCTTGAGATGAGGTATATTCCTTCAAAAGAAGGAATAAAAAATCAAATAACATTAAGCCCATTTGGGGCATGACCAATAATGGGGAATTATCTATCAGCTCAGCTTACAAGATCCAATTTGATAGCCCTGACAACACCAACTGGCCCTGGAGCTTCATCTGGCATCTCAAGATTCCTCCAAAGATCAAATGCTTCCTTTGATCTCTTCTACATGGGAAAATTCTTACAAATTCCTATAGGGCTGCTCGAGGTTTCACCACAGATCCCACCTGTCCCAGATGCAAGGTGAGTTGTGAAACCATTGATCACCTCCTTCGCGGCTGCCATACCTCTATGCAAGTCTGGAATGACTGTTTTCAGGGCTGCACTCACTCTCAGCTTTACAAAAGTGATATTAATGCTTGGCTTCTAGAGAACCTCAGAAACAATACTCTTGACTCTGAAAATAAGCCTAACTACCTCTCCTTTGCTTCTACTCTCTAGTTCATCTGGAAATGGAGATGCAAAACCTTCTTTGAGGTTGATTACTCTACCCCCACCTCCCCTTCCACCATCATCTCTTGTTTTGTGTAGGACTGTATGCAAGCTAACAATTGCACTGACACTAGCAGTCCCACCATAATCCACATGCTCATTTGGAAACCCCCACCTAAAGATTGGTTTAAACTCAATACTGATGGTAGCTACCTCAGCAATCTAGATTCCATTTCAGCTGGAGGAGTGATTCGTGACTCTAGCAAAAACTGGATTGGAGGGTTCTCCATCAATTTAGGTCATGGAAAAGCTTTGGAAGCAGAACTCAGGGCTTTGCTAGAGGGCCTGAATTATGCTTGGAATACTGGGCACAAGAAACTCATTGTTGAATCAGATTCTCCAGAAGCTGTCTCCCTCATCCTGCATGGTCTACTTTGTCTCACCCCCTCCTCAACATCATCCAAAGTTGTCAGTCTCCTAAACAGGGACTGGTGCTGCCACCTCTCTCATGTGTACAGAGAAAGCAACAGGTTAACAGATAGCCATGCTAAACTAGGTCACAGTATTAATTTGGGGTGCAAGTTTTTTTCAGAACCCCTCCTAGGTCTGTCAGTATTTTTGAAGATGATTTCTCTGGCCTTGCCTTTGCTAGGCAGGTCTGTTTGGGCCCTTAGCTAGTCTGCTTTTGTGGGTCTTAGCCCCCTCTTTACCACCAAAAAAAATAATAATAAAAATAAAATAAAATAACATTCCTAAACTATCATCATTTTATGACTGCTAAACTTTATCAACAAATATATCGGTCACTTATTTACTAAACATAAATATTTTTAAATCTAGCTAGTTAGTTCAATTGTCAAGGTCTCTTACAATTGTGATCTTCGGTTTAACTCCTGCTAATGTCGGGTTTGGGGAAGGTTTGGTTTACATTTAGAGGGTTGGGGTGAGGTGCGATTCAAAAGATAAATATTCTCACTACTTTAATGAAAGAGATATCATGTAGAAAGATCAAGATGGATCACTTGTACAGCAAAAAAGAGAGGCATTTTCACAAAATTAGGCTCCGTAAATTACCAACTAGGTATTCTTTAAAAGCATGCATTTTCAAAATTGTATGTCATGAGCCAATTCTTTAATTTGGTAATCAGCCAAAATCTATACAGACTCTAGAGAAGTACACTCTAGTGTACCTAATATTTTGACTTTAAATTATCCTCCTGGATGCCATGTAGACAAAATTGCATCCTAAGCTAAAAGCTGAAAATTCTCGCAATATACAACCTGTAGTGTAGTCAATAAATTGGTACAATGATGAAAGCTAACCAATAAATATGAGGCATTGTAACATGAAATTGTCAAACATTGACATTTGACAGAGAGCTTTTGCCATAATCAAAGGAAGAAAAAATGCACTGACCTGTATGGAATTGAACTCAAATCCATAAAATAATCTAAATAGAACTAAAATTCACACTGTTGATTGCTCCAGTAACATCTCTTTGCAAAATATCGCTGCAATTCAAGAAACTAGGTTGATTTGTTGACGCAAGAAGCCTGGCCCACATCCTGTCTGTTAACTTAACTGTGTTTGTCGCTTCAGTCACACGCTGTAACATCATTGTATGTCATTCAAAGTTAGTTCTAAACAATAGCGTTTTAATGCAGCACAAGAATGTAAATTTGATATACTCAAGAGACTATCACAACCACAGTATTTATCCTTTGTTAATTTTAAGGTTGTGCAAGGTCAGGGTGAGAAACTGACAGTAACATGCACCAAATTTAACTATTACCCAAAGAATTCATAAATATTTTTGGCAGATCTCTGAATCCCCACTACTATTCAAAACTAACAATTTTGCTAAAAACTGAAGCTAATAGGAACCGTTTCAGCCATTTTAAAGAAGTTGTATTGAAACCTGAAGCCCCAATATCATAGAACATTGTGATAAAGGTGAAGCCACAATATCTAATGGAACAATATCTAAAATAAGATTAGCACTGTCAAGCAGTACAGAGGCCAACAACAGCATTTGTAGTCCCCTGATGTGTAATTTATTTAGGAAAGGGGTGCAAAATGGCAAAATTATCAGCTTCTCTATGCTTGTACAAGAGGAATATACAAAAAGTTGCTGACTGATGCTGTGGAGAATGATTTACAACAGAAAAGGAAACATGCTATTTCTCATTCATCATCAGCAATGCAATAATTTTGACAAATAAGATTATGAGGCATCTTCGTCAGACCAAATAGTTTTCTGGACAGTGACCTAAACTCATCTGCCATTTTGCCAGAAAACGTCTTATGCTTGATTGTGAGAGCTAACAGACATAAGAATATAGTATCCACTGTCTATAACACATGATAGAAATCATCAAATAGGATTGAGGATATATAGAAATAATCAAAAGTAGTACCTATTAACTATAGCAATCTTGAAAATATAAAGAGTTGGGCCCTTTTATTAATGGATATAGGTTTTAGTTGGTTTCTTGTGTTTATTCCAACATAAAAATAATGTTTTTTTCCAACTTCCGCACTCTTCCATAACAAAAATATTGTTAGATACCATAAGAGGTGGACTTCATCCCCATATACGAATCCTGGAAACGTAATGAACGTTATCTTTGCTACCTCATATTGCTTCCTCATCTTTTATTCCTCCCAAATTACCAAACAACTCAAGGAAACATTTGGTAGAAAAGGTCTAACTTACCACTACTCTTACAAATTTTGAGACAGGGGTACCAAGTCTACCTTAATATGACATAAGGATCATGCTAAAACAATTCAACTTTTAAATATAAATGTAATCAAAACCCAAGTTTTCATCATTGAAGACAAAGGTAAATAAGTAACTGAGTATAATATTCACAAGTCATGCATCATAAACACAGATGGATGAGTTGTAGTTCTTACAGATATTGGGATATAAGCATGTCTGCTGTTTACAGGTCCAACCGTGAAGCCTGTATACCCAGCCATGGCCCCATGAACAGCACTATGGGCAAGAAGAGTGCAGTATATATTGTCCGACGCATTACTCGGAATAGCTCGTATCATATATGTTGGATCTGTAGATAAATGATACAAGTAAAATTTGAACTTATAAACTTTCAAGCAGCAATTGAATTTTCTGCAAAGGAAAAAAGATATGTAACTGGTCCACAAACTTTCACATATCTACAAAGTTCCTGAATTTTCCCAAATATCTAAAAACAGATCCTGAAATTGGCTAAATATATTTTCCTGGCATTTCTCAGTCATTTCCTAAGTAGATATATTGAAGGTCAGCAGAAATGAAAAAAAAAAAAAGGTATAGTAAAGCACATTACAGTTAATGTACCAATAATGCACAGGTTTTGAGGTTACCTATGTATTTCATATTTATTGTCACATTATGAACTTTAGTAAAATGATCCTGTGACATGAAACATATAAATAAGTTAAAGAGAAATAACAATAGTATAAACCATACTACTTACAGTTCATGAAAAGGAAGAAAGAAAAGTATCCAACCTTAATCTTTTGAGTTAACCATAGACCAATATCAAGGAGTAGTCGGTTTCCTGATGCATCTTTCTCATCAACTCCGGTCATGTTTTGAGCAACATATTCCTGCCCTGCTCCTTCTGCTACCACAATAACCATATGACCATTTTCTTTAAGCCGCTGTTGAATAAATTCGAAAAGCCCTCCTCGACCTTCCAGATAGAATGGAGACTCTGGAATCAAGCAACAGTCCTGTATCATTAAAACACTTGACAGATCATGAATTAGCAAAGTTATTATCATACCAGGTGAATTATTAAACCATAAAACTTTATCTCGGGCCATGATGTCATAATTACTCTTTATTAAAGAAACAGAAAAGTTTCATAAATCATTTCAAAGCTAAAGGTTACAGAAGTTGTGAACAAACCACTCATCATCAAAAAAGAAAAAAACACACAAACAAGAACTTGTTTTCTTTTGACACAAGAAACAAGAACTTTCAAAACAGTAATCCATCAAACAAATATAAAACTACAAAATCTCAATGAGAAGGAATTCATACATCTAAAATTCATTATATCTTGAACAAAGAATTATTTTCACTCAAACACTTGTTATCTTGAACAATCTTTTGAATATTACACTAATCATGCAACACTTTATTCTATTTCGATTGCTTAAACTTTTATAAAGAACAGCTGATTTTCTAAGCCAGCCAATTACCAGATTTTCGCCCATACAATCTGTTACTTTTACATGCAAAGTACTGGTGAATTTTTTTACCAGTAACACATAAGTAAACCAAAATGAAAACATCCATTCAAAGACACATGGGCAAGACAAAGAGCAGCTGAAATAATTTTAAAAAAGGCAACTGTAGGAAATTCCTCACACCTAAGTCAATAAAAAGGTTAATAATTATGGCAATTACATTATTTCCTAATACAAAACAATACTTAAATTCCCATTTTGCGGGTTGCACCAAGTTGGCCCAATAGTCGATGATTGGGTGTTTTCATGCAGGGGGATAATGTCTTACCACATCTCGACTTGCCAGAGTTGCATACATGGCAATGAAACCTGCAGAAATGAGAAGTACAGTAGCAGGAATATGAGAATAACATAGCAATGCAAACAATAACTAAATTTATATCAACACATCACATCTATCAAAAACTTACCACTATATCTGCCCATAAGTTTGACAATTCCAACTCCATTTTCTACACTTTCGGCCTCCACATGCGCAGCATTAATGGCCCTTTGAGCTTCTTCAACAGCAGTATCGAAACCAAAAGATTTGTCTATCACCTGAAACCCCAAAAGCATAGAGAAAATCGAACTGGAAAATATTACTATTTTTATTCATAAAAGCATTTTATAGTACTATGACGAAGAACTGAAATTTCAACGAATTTCATTGAAGAAAATTATTGTGCTTGTTCTTCTCTTTTGTGATGACGCATCAATTTTTAGTTTAAAGCATAACAAGTTTTTTGACCTTTACCGAACAATCAAAATACTTCATTATGTTGGCTGGTGTAATTTATATTAGCTTTTACCAATGTTGTAGATTGTGGTCAACAAACTTACAGCAATATCATTATCAATTGTCTTGGGGATGCCGGCAACTGCTATTGGAAGACCACGTTTCTCAACTTCCTTGAAAAATGTGACAGTCAGACAACAGAAAAACGGAAATATATATTTTTTTTATTTGTTACATTATGAAAGCTTGATTGACATAATTAAATGATAGGAACATAAATATATGTCGGAGGAATTAATCACCTTGTAAACTAGAGCTGCTCCTTTCTGAGTACCATCACCTCCAATTATGTATACCTGAAACACATGGATAATGTTTTTCCTCTCTCATTTATATATCTTTTTGCTGGATAGAATAATTATGACCCATCTTCATTTTAAACACCTCAGTAGTACTGAAAAGAAAACAAATATCTACCTGATTTATTCCCCTGTCCTGAATATTGTCAACTATCTTGTTAGTGTCATGACCTCCACGTGAAGTACAAAGAAAGGTGCCACCGCGTTTATGAATATCATTTACAACTTTAGGAGTCAATGTTGTAGTGTTTTTAGAGTAAAAGCCCTTGTATCCTCCCTGAAAATTCGAACAAAATGATGATATTGCAAACAACTTTGGAGTCTCAACCCAACAGACTGTCAAGATTCATTAAAAGAGTTACAGAAAATTGAGGAAAAAGATAATTAACAAAACAAATAGTAGAAGGAATATATGAAAATGGAGTCAAAAAATCCAGAAAGCTTGCTTTACCCTCTTTTCCTTTTGTTCCTAAACCAAATGACTACTATATATTAACCTTTACGTTGAGATTCGGTTAGATAAGAGTCCTAGGGTCTAGGAGTCCTATTTCCTAGTAAAGAGATTAAGTTAACCGAAATTTCTTCTTTCCTGTTTCCTAGTTTAGTGGGATGATAATCTTTGTTAATTAGATAATCATATCACTTAGTTTCCTAGTAGTAGGCTTAGTTTCCTGGTAGTAATAGGCTGCTACATCTTGTAAATATTCAACATATTGTTTCATTGAGAATAATAAGAAGAAAAATTATTCTCTCATAAATCTCTTTATGGTATCAGAGCCTCCTCTGAAACCTAAACACCTCGTATGACCAAATACGGGATGGCTACGAAAGACCGAGCACATCATCAAAGGCTACTTCCAATCTGGAAACCTCCATAACAAATAATAATGGAGGATCCGATGGGTCTCATCTTCCTCACCTTCTCATTACAGGTCACAAACTGAATGGGAACAATTACCTACCATGGTCACAATTCGTGATGATTTTCATTAGCGGAAAGGGGAAGGATGACTACATTATTGAAGTTGCAGTGTCACTGAGAAAGGAGGAACCTACATTCAAAAAATGGAAGACGAAGAATAATATGGTAATATCATGGTTGATAACTCCATGAACAATGTATAGGATACAATTTTCTCCTCTACGGAACGACAAAGGAGATATCGGATGCAGCCAAAGCGATCTACTCAAACAATAACAACACCTCTGAATTGTTTGAGATAGAAAGCAATCCCTATGAGCTACGCCAAGGGGAGTCTTCGATTACCTATTTCTTTAATACTCTCTCACGTTTCTGGCAACAACTGGATATGTTTGAAGTACATAAATGGGAATGTCCAGAAGATGGAATCAAGTTCAGGGAGATTATGGAGCAGAAGAGAATCTTCAAATTCCTATTGGGATTAAATCAGAATCTTGATGAAGTGAGGGGGAGAATACTGGGAACAAAGCCCCTTCCAAACATTCGAGAGGTTTTCTCTGAAGTCCGACGAGAAGAGAGTAGACAGAAAATGATGATGGGATCTCAAACTGCCTCCTTAACTGCTGAAAATCCTGGTTCAGCCCTTGCAATCCGAGGCTCCAATGACAGCAGCCAGCAAAGGAAGGGGAGACCACGGTGTGAACGCTATCGCAGACCTGGTCACACCAAGGATACCTGTTCGAAATTACATGGGAAGCCTACAGATTTGAAGCCCACGCGACCTCCAAGTGACAAAGAAGGCCGCGACAACTTAGCCTCCAATCATGAACCATCAAATCCAACTGAACCCAGTCCTTTTAGCAAGGAATAGATGGAGATACTGCACAAATTCTTCAACCAGCCACCTAGTTATGTAATTAGAGCTAGTTCTTTGGCTCAAAAAGGTAAATTTCGAAGTGCATTAAGTGTAAACAGAGACAAATTTAGTCCTTGGATAGTAGACTCAGGAGCTTCAAATCACATAACTGGAGACCCAAGTATTTTAATCAATAAAGTCCATGTCATGGAAATATTTCTGTTCGAATTGCCGATGGGTCCCTCTCAAAGGTAGCTGGTACAAGTTTAGTAATTGTGTCAAAGAATCTAATACTCAATTTTGTTTTATCGGTTCCAAATTTGGACTGTAATTTACTATCTATTAGAAAGCTTACCCAGGAACTAAATTGTGTTACTAAATTCTTTCCTAAATATTGTGAATCTCAGGACTTGGATTCGGGGAAGATGATTGGCAGTGCTGAGATGTGCTTGGGACTCTATCTACTCAAAGTTCCTAATCATCCTGAAAGACAAACTCATAATGCAAATTGTTTTTCTTTCAAAAGTCATGCTAATTCTTATTCTAATTCCACTGTTAAAGCCAATAAGGATAATGATGTTATGTTATGGCACTACATATTAGGTCATCCTAATTTCATGTATCTTGAGAAACTTTCCCTTCATTGTTCATTAATAAAAGTTCAAAATTTTTCCAATATGAAGTGTCAAATATCCAAACATATTCGAAATGTCTATCCAAATCAATCATACAAACCATCCAAACTATTCTTGATGATTCACAATGACGTTTGGGGACATTTAGGGTTAATAATGTTACTGGTGCAAAATTGTTTGTATTGTTTATTGATGATCACACTAGAGTTTGTTAGGTATTCCTTATGAAAGAAAAATCTGAAGTTAGTAAGAGCTTTAAAAGCTTTCATAAAATAATCAAACCCAATTTCAAGCAAAATTACAAATTCTAAGAACTGATAATGGAAAAGAATATTTCAACTCTGTTCTTGGAGACTATCTATTAGGTGAAGGTATCACACATCAAAGTTCAAGTGTTGATACACCTCAACAAAATGGAGTCTCTGAGAGGAAAAATAGACATCTTCTTGAGGTTGCTAGGTCTATTATGTTCTCCAATAATGTTCCTAAATGTTTTTGGAGAGAGGCTTGTGCTAACTGCAGCCTATCTCATTAATAGAATGTCGTCTCGTGTCTTAAAATTCCAAGCACCATGTCAAGTCCTTCTCCAATTTTTTCCTAGCACTAGGATTATCTCTAGTATTCCCTAAAAGATATTTGGATGTTCTGTTTTGTTCACATTCACAATCAATATAGGAGCTAATTTGATCCAAAATCTATTAAATGTATTTTTTTGGGATAATCTCCCACTTAAAAAGGTTAAAAAAAATTTTCTCCTGACACCAAAAAGTTTTATTACTTTCTAGATGGCACATTCCTCGAAAATCAGCCATTTTTTCCTAAACTAATATTCAGGGGGAGAGTTCTGATAAAAAATATCATTTTTGCAATAATCATCATAATACTTTGACTGGGTTTCCTAGTGAGTCTCCTAGTGCTTCTCTTCCTTCTCTTAATCCAATTGAAATTGAAAGTTCTAGTCCTACTGAAACTCATATTCCTCACACATCTCCTAGCCCAACAAAAATTCTCAAGTCTCCCAATCACCTAACTAAAACCGAAACAGACCTCCAAGACACTCCTTCTCCCATTCGGCCTCTACCTAATCCTGCCAAAGATATTATTGTCTATATCGGGAAAAGGAAATCTAAAAAGGAGATAGAGGAACCGGCACTTCTTAAGCAGGTCCAAGAAAATGACTCGATTTCACGTCCTGGAGTCACAACAGAACACTAACACCGTTGAAATTCCTCAAGGTAATCCTATCTCTAATCCTGTTCTGATTGAGAATAAGACTACTAATTTCGATTTACCTATTGCACTTAAGGAAAGGGAAAGGAGAATGTCCAAATCATCCTATATACCCTATAGAGAATTTTAGTTCATATGTAGGACTGTCACCAATTTACCAAGCATCTATTACTAAGGTGTCCAGTATTCAAATTCCAAACTTATACAGGAAACACTAAATCATCAGAATGGAGGACTGCGGTTTATGAGGAAATTCAGGCCTCAGAGAAGAATGAAACTTGGGAATTATCAGAGTTACCTAAAGGGAAAAATCCAGTGGGGTGTAAGTGGTTCTTCACAGTAAAACACAAGGCAGATGGCAATGTGGAAAGGTTCAAAGCCTGACTAGTTGCAAAGGGTTCACCCAATCCTATAGAATTGACTATTAGTAGACATTCGCTCCGGTTGCTAAATTAAACACAATTCGGGATCTTTTGTCATTGGCAGCCAACTTAATCTGGCCTCTTCACCAACTAGACGTAAAGAATGCTTTCCTGAATGGGGACTTAGAAGAAGAAGTCTATATAGAGATTCCTCTAGGACTTGAGACTCAAGCTAATATCAACAAGGTGTGCAAACTCACAAAGTCACTATATGGCTTCAGTCAATCACCTCGGGCATGGTTCGACAGGTTTACAAGGGTAGTAAAAAAGAATGGATACACTCAGTGTCAAACAGATCATACACTATTTGTTAAACATTCTTTTAAAAGGAAGATTGCTATCCTAATTGTCTATGTAGACGATATTGCTCTAACCGGGGCCTATGAGGAGTGGGCAAGATTGAAGATTATTCTAGAAAAGGAGTTCGAAATCAAAGATTTGGAGGATCTCAAGTAGTCCTTGGCATGGAAGTTGCTTGGTCAAAAGGAGGTATCTCGGTGTCTCAACACAAATATGTGTTGGATTTACTCAAAGAAACCAGTATGGTGGATTGCAAACCAACCGACACTTCTATGGACTACATGTGCAAATTGGGTACTATAGAGGTGAGTGCTCCTGTGGACAAAGGGAGATATCAATAGCTAGTAGGAAAGCTCATATACTTATCTCACACTCGACTAGATATTGTGTTCACTGTGAATGTTGTAAGTCAATTTATGAACAATTCTACGGAAGAACATATGAATGCAGTATATAGGATGCTTCGATACCTAAAAATGACACCAGGGAAAGGGATGTATTTCAAGAAAACAGCGAACAAAAACACTGAAATGTTTTCATATGTTGACTGGGTAGGATTGGCCATAGATAGAAGGTCAACAACAGGATAGTACACATTTGTATGGGGAAATTTAGTGACTTGGCGAAGCAAAACAAATCAGTGGTATCACATAACAGTGCTGAAACAGAGTTCAGAGCTATGTCACAAGGTATTTGTAAAGGAATTTGGTTGAAAAGACTGTTAAAAGAATTGAAAATTTCATTTGAGAAGCCTATGAAATTGTACTGTGATAATCAGGCTGCTATAAGCATTAACAAGAATCCAGTACATCATGATCGAACAAAACATGTAGAGATAGATAGCTACTTCATCAAAGAAAAGATTGAAGAAGGAATGGTCAAACTGTTGTACACTCCAACAGTACTTCAGACAGCAGATGCCCTAACCAAAGCTATCCCTAGAACTCATTTTGAAAACCTATGTAACAAGCTGGGTAAGATTAATATCTATTACCCAGCTTGCGGGGGAGTGTTGAGATTCGGTTAGTTAAGAGTCCTAGGGTCTTGGAGTCCTATTTCCTAGTAAAGAGATTAAGTTAACCTAAATCTCTTCTTTTTTGTTTCCTAGTTTAGTGGGATGATTATATTTGTTAATTAGATAATCATATCACTTAGTTTCTTGGTAGTAATAGGCTGCTACATCTTGTATATATTCAACATATCGTTTCATTGTGAATAATAATAAGAGAAATAATTATCTCTCATAACGCTCTTCACTTTAACGACCATATTTCCATTAAATATTTTGGATGCATTAAGAAGGAGCCCTTTAAAAAAGAAAAGCATGGCAAGTTTAATCAATTCTTTTTGTTTAAAAATAAAATAAAATAAATATTACTTAGTTGTCCTTCCGAAAAAAAAAAAGCATAAGAAGAAGTTAAAGCAAAAGTTATAATGATTTAGGACACTAGGTTTGGACTGCAAATCTTTATGAAACACACAAACAGAGGAAATTGGAGGATAAATTGTACAACTATTTTTAAAGAAAAATCCCGTGAGAAAAGAAGTTAAATACAGTTTGAACTCACCTCAATGCCAAGTATATCATCAACCCCATACATGTAATTCAAACCGCATACTAGCTCCCGGATGACCGTATTGATCCCTGGGCATAAACCCCCACAAGTAACTATGCAAGCACGCACTTCATCTGACTTGAAATAGACCTACCATCAAAAGAACATTTAATCAGCTTTCCGCCGTTCCTTTCCAAAGAAATATCGGTGGCTCCAAGAGAAAAAAAAAAAAACCTTTTCTCGAGGCCCTGCACGTCGAAAATGTACTCCTCTAGGAGTATCTTTCTGTACCACTATCTGAAGAAAATGCAACAAAATTAAATAAGCAAAAAAAAAAAAAAAAAAAGAATTATCACATATCAAAATTCAGTAAAAAATGTTTCTACTTACTTTTTCAGCCACTGCATCTTCTGGCTTAACAAATGTTTGCCTGCAAAACAAAAATATAGACATACAAAGCATTAACAACCATAGGCTGAGATCCTGAAGGACAGAAGGATCATTTCCACTTTTTGGGTAACGTCAGTAGAGTTGAAATAAAATAAAAGGACTTACTTGACAATAGCATATGCTTGGCTCTTTTGCAATGGATTTGGATATGACTGAAACAAAAGAACAAGCATGGTATGAGTTACCTATGCATCAAGTAGATGGAAAGGCACAAACATGTCAAATCTAATAGCCCAACATGGCAACATGAGTAAAGCATGCTGGTTAATAATTTGTCAACGTGACAAAGAACTATGCTCACAAATACGAAGTCATAACCCAACTCAAAAAAGTTTTAGTCCCAACCACTAAGGACCAGTCACACAAATTCTTTCTTCCTCACCATTAGTTGTGCCCTAAACCTTCAATTAAGCCACTTCATTCTTTTAACTTAAATTCCACAGATTATCAAGACAAAAAGAAATGTTAAAATCTTTATAACTTTGATCTGCAAAGGCTCTTCTCACATTTTAAAGCAGACCGTGTAAAGCACCTATTGTACTTGACAAAACCGAGGTATTACGGATTACAAAAGACTCATTTAACATCTCCAGTGGAACACTCTTTCTCTGTAACTAGTAAAAACAATTGCTTTAAATTGTTCAGTAATTAATTATCCACCCACCAAATCAATTTACACTTACAAAATCCTTTTGACATAATACCATAACCTATATTATTTCCAACCTTTAATCAACATTTGATACCATAAATAGGACATAACAACTGTAACTCCATATAAGCGTAATACTCATAAGTCATCTAAGTTTCTGAAAAATTCTATTCCAGTGATCCAAAAACACTTTTAACTTGTGTTTGATAACATGGAATTAAGCTTGATCGAAAAACTTCAGTCCCTAATTTCCCTGAAGAAGACCACCTCCAACTCTATCCAAATTCAATCTACATGGAATTTCCATTCCTTCAAATTCCAATGCAGCATTAATTTACGTCAAATAACCTCGTTTCGCTAACCAAAACTTGGCTTTTACAAGTTAGCTTGTATCAGTATAAGCCAGTTTCTAGTCAAACACATCTCAAACTAACTAGAAAAAAAGAACAAACA
The DNA here is from genome assembly GCA_003430845.1 of Xanthoceras sorbifolium. Lineage (NCBI taxonomy): Eukaryota > Viridiplantae > Streptophyta > Magnoliopsida > Sapindales > Sapindaceae > Xanthoceras > Xanthoceras sorbifolium. Next base: position 17,353,993 of record CM010611.1, read on the forward strand.
CATTTACGTACTTACTAGGATCAACTTCATGCACAAATATATTAAACGAAATCATATGAAATGTAATTATAGAAAAATTAAACAAATGAAGAGAAAAGAGGTGCGAGTTACCGGTAAATCGGGAAGAAAATTAGTCAAGTGAGGAACATCCTCGAGGACGAAACCATCATCGTTAACGGATTGGTCGGAAACCTGAGCTCTGATACGTTGATTTTGGCGCGAAATCAACGGCTTTATTCGGAAGTTTCTGGAAGCGAAATTCAAGCAGTGAAAAACCGGATTCAGTGTTGTATTATTGGAGTTGAATGGAAATGGAGAAAGTGAAGGAGAGGATTTAGAAAGCGGAGAATGGATCGAGAGATCCATTTAGAAATAAGAACAAAATGAGAGATTTGTATTGTAATCTAAACAGAGGAGAAGGGCGAGAACAGGAGTGATTGAAAATGAAAAGTCAATGAGATGGTCAAAAGGACATACATGGACTTGGTGTTTTAGACGGAATAGTTAGTTGTTTTTGTGGGACAAGCAACTGCAGATTACAAATTTGTTTTAAATTTTACCAATACAAATCAAAATCAGTTAGATGAGGCAAGGTGGTTGCCGGCGGACACCCCTGCTAAAGGACAAAATCTTCCGTCAGGGGTCTACTTAAAAATATAACACGTGATATTGTCACGTATACAATTCTCATATTATGTGTGTAATTTGTGCTTAACTATATTATTTTAATATTGTTAGATTTAAAAAAAAAAAAAGAATTTAAAAATTAAAAATCATATAATATGATAATAGAAAAAATAGTAACAATAAAAATATAATAAAAATTAATTTAGTCTTTCCTCTAGGGTTTTTTCTGAAAAGTCCTAAGGTAAAAGTAGTCGTCAAGTCTTCAGACTTTCTATCATCTCTTGTGGATGCTGGTTAGGTGTTAGTTTCTTGTGTGTTTTAGCCTAGTTGTCAGCGTGGAGGTTACTTTGGTTGTGGTAGGTTTTCTAGTAATAATAGTTTGGGCTAGGGTTGTGCTTTTTGTGTGTTTTCATTGTGGATACTTTAGAACTGGAGAGATTGTGTATGACAATATCGCTGGCCGAGCCGAGTGCTCCAGCTACTTTGATGGGGCTAGCTTTGCAAGAAATTGGACAACAGAAGTTAGAATTATGTTTGGCGGGACGCTTACTAGCTACCAAACAAATCAACCGCGAGGCTTTTCGGATTATTATTCTGAAAATTTAAGAAGCCATTAGCGCCAGATCTGCGGGCTTCTCTTTTCTCAAGAATGAAAAAAAAAAGATCCCGTTCTTTGAGAAGCAACTGCATTCTCATCTTCCAAACATCTACATTTAGAGGTTCCATTTTGCGATGCTTGACAATCGTCTGCGTTAATGCAGTAATCATATCAGCAACCATAGATCCAGAAGATTGTATCACTACCATATCCGCACAACCAGGGCTCTCATACCAGATGATAACAACCACCTAGGAGGTTGAGATCGAAATTCTACGAGATAATATTTTCGGTTTTCACTTCAAGAATCATATGGATAGGAGGAGGGTGCTTGCGGGGGGTCTGTGAAGCTTTGATAAATCTTTGTTGATTCTGGAAGAGTCGAAAGATGTTGTTGACATCTCTCTGATGGAGTTTAATCGGGTGGAGTTTTGGGTGCAGATACATAATGCATCTATGCTTTGTATGACGAGGGATATTGGTATATTTCTTGGAAGCCAGATTGGTGAGGTACGGGAAGTTGATTTTGGCATTTCAGGGGACTGTTTAGGAAAGTATATTAGAGTCCGAGTTGAGGTTGGGATTGATAAACCTCTTAAACGTTTTCTAAAGGTTAAGATGGGTGTCTCGGACAAAGAAGTTATCATGTTTCTTCGCTACGAAAGACTCCCGGAATATTACTTCGGTTGTGGATTTATGGGGCATTCTATACGAGAATGTTTGAACGGCAGCTATTCGGCGACGGAAGGTGGATCGAAAGAGTTTAGTTTTGGTTCGTGGATGCGAGCTTCTAGTCTAGGTTAAATCTAGAGTTCTGCGATGGAATCGAGACAGCGTGTAGACTACCCCTAACAGTATAGTTGTAACACCCCCTGATCCAAATCCGCTCGGACCGAATCAGGGAGCGCTACTAAATACTAAAAACTAACTTTTACTGTAAATACATTATATTAAAAACCTTTGAAAATAGTCCAAAGAATTTTCGAAAATCTTGCCAGAGTTTTCTCTGTTTTTCTGACTTTCCAAAACCTGTTTACAGTTAACATTTATAAAATCAACTTCCAAATTCTCAAATCAATTTTGTGCACCCTTCCAAATATAGTGCGACTTACCAACCAATTTATCACAATATAATTTATAAAGATTCACATAACATAAACATATCATAAAATATTTACATAGCGGAAGCTCGTTAAATATTTACAAACAGTTTCTGTATATGCATATAGTATCAAAATATATAAACTTAATACAAACAAACTACCAAAATATATGCAGGAAAGATGTGATCTTGACTCTGGTTCTGCAAACTCTACTCTTCTTTATCTTTTTCGCCCTTGGAACCTTTGTTACCTGCGTGCGAGAAAACTCAACACGCTAAGCATATTGCTTAGTGGATGTACACAAAATCGTATATACAAATATTTTATATCAATTAAAATTATAAATAACAAATATATAAACAATATAGATACGGGGCTCATATCAAATCACATATCCAAAATCAATTAACAGACATATTTTCTTAATTTCTCAAACGTTTCCAGATAACAAATCAATTTGCAGATTAGGCTCCTGACATACAAAAACATAAGTTATCGGACTGGATTACGGGTTATTCGGTATTGGACGCAAACGGGGCCACTCACCGAACATCAGATCAGAATGGAGCACCAACGGAATCACCCGCTGTAAATGTCCCATGACAAATGTCAGAACCCTAGGACCGGCACTTGGGGCCTGTACTATCCAAAGGGTGGTATAATCGGCACAGTACTGTTCAGACAGAAACCCAATTGACATGTCAACCTCCTATATCCATATCTATGTTCATACACATCAGAGCCAAAATATTTTCTCCAATCCATTGTCAACATATTTTATTTCTTTCCGAATAATCGAATTCAATTGCAATACATTTATATGTTTGCAAATTCAAATTTCATCAAATATAATATAACGGAAATATACGAATATATTTATAAATCAATAATCATCGAAATCAATCCAAAATATACTCAAACGTATTTCATAATTCCATTTCGAATCAAATTGCCCCAAAATCATTTTCCAATACATTTCACAATATAATATAATTTAACAATATATTTCCTTAATAATATATTTCCATAACACTATTAGAACCAAATCATATTCAAATCATTCCGAAATCAGTTTCAAACTATACATTCTACTTAATGGAATTCAAATACTTCACAAACTATAAACTTCAATAATTCCGAAAATTTCTGGAAAACTGAAAAAATTTGAAAACTCGTATATATCGAACCTGAACTATATTCGATAATCAAATCAATCCGAAATATTTCAAAAATTTCTGAAAAACTGGAAAAATTCCAAAACACGTATATAGCAAATCTAAACTATAATCTATAATCCATATAATTCAAATAACTCAGAAACTCTAAAATTTGACAATTCCGAAAATTTCTGAAAAATCTGGAAATTCGAAAAATACGTGTACACCAAACCTGAACGCTTCCTCCTTCTCCTTTCCTTCTTCTCTTTCTCTTTTCTTCTTCTTCTTCTTCTTTTCTCCTTCTTCTTCTTCTTCTTTTTCTTCTTTCTCTCTCCTCTCCTCTCTTCTTTCTCTCTCGGTTTAATTCTGTGATGTTTCTGTGTTATTTTGCTTCAAGGTTTATTTATGAAGCTTCACCGCTTCATCATGCGGTGCTATATTTTTTTTAAAATTTTTGAGCCATCGCGACCGGTATCGCTAGCGATGGTCGCGTCGCTTCGGTCGCGATGCTCACTGGTCGAAATGTGCCTCTTTCATCGCGAGCTGATCATCGCGATCTGTGGTCGCGATGACTGGTCGCGATACTCACTGCCCCAAATCATCCTTTTCATTGCGAGCTGCTCATCGCGATCCCTGGTCGCGATGAGTGGTCGCGATGCCTACTGTCCAGATTTTTACCCTTTTCTTCATGCATTGTTTTTGACCGTTCAAATTGGTCCATTATGAAACCTAAAAATATACAAACATTTAATTACAATTTCCACCCCTCAAATCATAAAAATCCATATTCACATAGTCAAAATGAATTCAATCATACTTTTCATATGTATTCGAAATTAAGGATGTTACAATAGTGACGTTTGAAGATAATCAGACTGAAGATAATCGGACTCAAGCCCTTGCTACCATGCACATTCATATGTTGGGGTTTTATGCCCTAAAGCTTGTATACAATCTGGAAAAAAAAAACTTGTAGACAAACCGCAACTCCAAGATACAGAGGTATTAGTCGAGATTCACATCGACCTAACTCATAGTAAATCAAAAGCCACGATCCAACCTGAAGGAGTCGATAAGATACTCAGGATTAAGATCACTTATAAATAGCCATCATTTATTGATATATATGAATCTCATCTACTAACGGATCTTGGTGAGAGATTCATATAAATCGTGGCCCAGTCCTATATGATCTCATCATCTAAAGTGCCTCCATTCTCAAGTCAACTACACGAGCGGTTTAGGATAAGACCACTATACTATATAGAATGGACCGCAACAGTAGATCAATTACAAACAAAGTACCCAGCTTTGTTCGCTCTCTACGGACTCTTTAGATTTTATGTCTCAAAATGAATTCTTCTGTATATGACTTTCATATACTCATTCTGAGATTATATCTTGCAATCTAGGATGTTCTTACACAATATGAATGTATTACTGAATATAAAACACTTATATAAATTGGAATAATAAACTGAATAATTCTTATTATGTCTTTAACCGTTTACAAGTACAAGCTTTAGGTCATAAATCCTACAGTTCTTACACAATATGAATGTATTACTTAATATAAAACACTTTTAAACTAGAATGATAAACTGAATAATTCTTATTAAGTCCTTTACTGTTTACATATACAAGCTTTAGGCTATAAAACCTCAACAATCTCTCACTTGCACTAAAGCAGATAGGACATGTCTCGTAATCCTAGACCCTCTAGATGACCTTTAAACATTATAGCCATCAAGGTTTTCCTAAATGGATTAGCCAAGTTATCTTACGACGCAATCTTCATCACGGCCACGTCTCTTCGCTGCACTATCTCTCTGATGAGCTGATATTTCATCTCTATATGCTTCCCTCTTTTATGGCTTCTTAGTTCCTTAGAATTGGCCACAGCTCCACTATTATCACAATAAAGTGTCATGGGCCTATCCACATCTGAAACAACTTCCAGATAACTCAAGAACTTTCAGAGCCAAACAGCCTCCTTAGCTGTTTCACAAGCTGCTATATACTCGGTTTCCATGGTGGAATCAGCAATGCAAGATTGGTTGATACTCCTACATACTATGGCTCCACTACCAAGGGTGAATACTGACCCAGATATGGATTTCCTAGAATCATTATTTGGCTGAAAGTCAAAATTAGTATATCCTATGGAATTAAATCCGAATAGGAATATATGAGCATATAATTTTTCGTTCTTCGAAAATACTTGAGAATATGCTTAACAGTAACCCAATGATCCAATCCTGGGTTGGACTGATATCTACTGGCTACTCCCACTGTGAAGCAGATGTCGGGTCTCATACATAGCATCATAGTATACATAAGACTACCTACTGCGGACGTATAAAGAACCCGTCTCATAACCTCAATTTCTTGAGGTATCTTAGGACACTGTTCCTTAGACAGATGAACTTCATGCCTCAAAGGTAGACTGCATTTCTTGGAGTTCTGTATCGAAAATCGCACAAGTATCTTGTCGATATACGATGCCTGAGAGAGCGCTAACAGGTTGTTCTTACAATCCCTTATTAATTGGATCCCTAAAACATAACTAGCATCTCCCAAATCTTTCATTTGGAATTGGTTAGCAAGCCAACTCTTTACTTCTGATAATATCCCTACGTCATTCCCAATGCGTAAGATATCATCTACGTAAATGACCAGGACAACTACTTTCTTGTCAATGATGCGCTTGTATACACAAGGCTCATCAACGTTCTGCTCGAAGTCATAAGTCTTGATCGCAGTATCAAACCTAATGTTCCAAAATCTTGATGCCTGCTTAAGTCTATAAATGGATCTTTGCAGCTTGCAAACCTTTCGCTCTTGATCTTGGGATATGAATCCCTCTAGTTGCATCATGTAGATGCTCTCAGTCTAGATTGACATTTAAGAATGCAGTCTTGACATCCATTTGTCATATTTCGTAATTGAAATAGGCAGCTATGAATAAGAGTATCCTAATAGACTTAAATATAGCTACTGGCAAGAAGGTTTTATCATAATCGAGAACTATACTTTCAAAGCCATAAGTTTTAATGAAAATTAAGTTCCAGGGTGGTTTTGGTTTTAAATATCCATTTACAACCAATGGGTTTCGCACTTTCAGATAATGAGACAAGATCCCAAACATCATTGTCTTGCATAGACTTGTACTCCTCATTTATGGCATCAATCCACCTTTGAGATTTAGAACCCTGCATGGCTTGGTGGAAGTTGATTGGATCATCGTCCACCTATTCCATTATCTTCCTCATGTTCTTGGAAAAATACTATATAATCATCAGGAATTGCATTTCTCCTTTCTCTTGTGGATCTCCTTAATGGCATTTGTTCTTGAGGTTGTTGAGTTTGTTCTTCAGGAACAATTACCTCATTTTGTATAGGAAGTTGTTCAACATTGTCTTCTTGTGGTTTCGAATTTGCTTCTTGACCAATGACAGGAATGAAAACCTGCACATTGTCAAAAACAATAGTAGGAATCGAAACTGATTCATTCTCAAAGACAATGTCTCTAACCTTATTTCTCCTCCCAAACTCAACATTCTCAAAAAATGTAGTTCTCGTCTCAAAAATTGATTTTAATGTGGGATCATAAAATTTATAGCCCCTTGATCGCTCAGAATACCCAATAAAGTAGTTGCTTACTGTTTTGGAGTCCAGATTCTTTTCATGTGGCCTATAAGGCCTTGTCTCAGCTGGACATCCCCAAATAGAAATGTTTTAGACTAGGCTTCCTGCCTATCCAAAGCTCATAAAGTGTTTTAATAGCTGCTTTAGTTGGTACCCTGTTAAGGATATAAGCTGCAGTCTTTACTGCTTTTCCTCATAGTGATTCTGGTAAGGTAGAATGACTAATCATACTCCTTACTATATCCTTAAGAGTTATGTTCCGTCTTTCAGCAACACCATTCATGCTAGGTAATCCTGGCATGGTACACTGTGGGACGATTCCATATTCCTGTAGGAATTTAACAAAAGGTCATGGATGTTGTTCACCTGAACCGTCGTATCTACCGTAATACTCACCACCACGGTCAGATCTAACGCTTTTAATCCTTTTGTTGAATTGGTTCTCAACCTCAGCTTTGAAAACTTTGAACACGTCCAGTGACTGAGATTTCTCATGAATGAGATACAGGTACCTATAACGTGAGTAATCGTCTATCAATTATTTGAAATATTGTTGACCATTCTAAGAAGACATAAGGAACAGTCCACAAATATCTATGTGAATCAATTCTAAGACGTCTGAAGTTCTGTTGGCACCTAATCTCTTAGTTTTAGTCTATTTTCCCTTGATGCAATCAATACAAACTTAAAAGTCTGTAAAGTCAAGGGAATCCAAAATGTCATTAGACACAAGTCTCTTAACTTTAGCTTTTGAGATATGACCTAAGCGCTTGTGCCATAATGTCCCTGAATTTTCATTATTTAATTTACGTTTAGTACAACGTGAATCCACATGCAATGTTTCATTATATGATGCAATAGTATCAAACAAATAAAGGTTATCATAAACATACAATGAACCAGTACCAACAACATTCGAATTTAATGAAAGACTACACTGATTATTTCCAAAAGAATAATAATATCCAAATTTGTCCAACAAGGAAATATAAACTAAATTCCGTCTAAATAAATGTACAACAAAAGTATCTTTCAAATCCAAATAATGACCAGATCCTAATAATAACCTATTGCTTCAACTTCCACTAATTTTCCGTCGCCCACAAAAATGAATCTTTCAGCGTCATTTGGCTTTTGGCAGCTCAGACAACCCTATATAGAAACACGTATGTGAGTAGTAGTACCAGAATCTAGCTACTAAGTGTTTCTGGGTACTGAAGCTAAATTAACCTCAGAACAAACTAAAGTAAGAATTGTACCTTTCTTTGCACGTCAAGCGTGATATTTGGTACACTCCTTCTTCATGTGTCCAGGTTTGTTGCAAAAGAAAAAATTTAGTTGTTCTTTGTCCTTATACTGTTTCTTTTGTGCTGGACTCTTAGCAGCTTCTTTATCCTTTTTTCTTTTCTTGCCCTTATCCTTAGAGGTGTTTACGAAGTGAGTACTTTCAGTCTTTTCTTGTTTCAACCTTTCTTCCTCTTGCACACAATATGAAATGAGCTCATTTAGAGTCCATTTCTCCATCTGACAGTTGTAACTGAACTTAAATTGACTTAATTGTGCAGGAAGCGATATTAATACCAAATGTATGAGCAAATCATCAGATAGCTCGAGCTTCAGTGGCTTTAGTTTTGAAGCAATGTGAGACATCTGCATAATGTACTCCCTTATGTTCCCTTTACTTTTATACTTCATTGAAATCAAGCTCGCTAGAAGCGTACCTATTTCAACCTTATCGTTTTTTGCAAAACGTTTCTCAATTTCGTCAAGGAACTCTTTGGTAGTAGTGATCCCTTCGGAATCAGAACCCCTAAAGGCTTTCGAAATACCGTGCTTAATGATCATAAGACTCATGCGATTTGAGCGATCTCACTTCTCAAAGTTCCTTCTTTCCTCAGTGGAACTTTCATCCATAAGAGGAGTGAGTTACTCAATCCTTAATGCAAGGTCTATATCCATTCATCCGAGAACAATTAACATATTCTCTTTTCAATTATTGAAGTTTGTCCCATTAAGCATAAGAATTGAACTTAAGTTTGCAGATATGGTAGCAGCAGATATATTAGCTGAACAAAGAACAAAACAAACAAACAAATATGTTCACATCAAATTTCATATACAATAATCAATAAATTCAAATAATGGTAAATCTCATCTCAAGATACCTTGCACAACATTAATATCAAGTCTTTGGACATTAATATTAACTTGTAAGTGGTACTCTTATTGTAGTGGTCAAACATTGACAATAACTCCTGTCAAATAATAAATCTATCTTTGAATCGATTTATTATTCACATGGAAACCTTACAATTGTCACATGTTTATCACCATAAGTGTGTATGCAATTCGACCAAATATTAACCTTTCTTTGGGCCAGCTAACATCCGCATAAATAAACATACGGACAACCATCTAATCATTCTTGATAAACTAATCTACACAAGAGATAGTCACTTTGGTGACATGTTGTTTCAACTAATCTATTTAGAATGTTAGATAACCATAATAAATATCATAAAACCATATTATTTGAATTTAAAGATTCTTAATTTTTTTTAGTTATAAATTTACTTGTCTCACTGTAGAGATTTGGTACACTTATTGAAAGTTAAGACATTAGAGCAGATGCTAAAATCAACCATGAAGCCACTCAAGTGAAAGAAATTTCATTTATGAAGCTAAACAATATAAGATCTACATTGCACAAAATATTCTAGTGCATCCATAATAATACTTCAATTTGTCAAACAGTTTGCTGAACCAAAAACATGTTATTATGTAACACACCCCAAACAACGAAAAAAAAAAAAAATCCTGCAAGTGATTCTAGTGCTTGTACTTTGCTATTTGCGCAAGAAACAAAAGAATGGAAGAAACAGAAACAGGACTTTGCTCGGCAAATGAAAGCGTAGAACAGTTTGCAATTATTGCTTGGAAAATAGAAAAAAAAAAAGCAGTAACAAATGAATTTGCTGTTTGCTTGTAATTAAAAATAAAAACGTCTGTTTGCTCGAAATAAATTAAACAGAAAGTGGCTTGCCTTTTGCCAATAAGATAAATTTTTAGCATAAATTCGGTCATGAATTCGCAAACTCACTTCCTCTAACCGACTAAATTTGACAAAGGCAAGAAGCGAAAGTAATTCCGCCCACACAACAGACCAGTTAAGAAGAAAAGGTTGTCTTTTGTTTTCATTAATCAGAAGATCAAAAAACCCCAAAATTTTAAAAACTAATTTCACAATTTTCTAATGATTTAAACATGGAGTGGCTCTGATACCAATTATTAGAATTCTAACCTAACATAATTCTAACATGCTTGATCACACAATTAGCCAAAACAATATCAAGAACCCAAAATTGTGACCTAATCATATATATGTAAATCTCCATGTTGAATCAAAAGAAGAAATAGATACGGAAACGTACCTTGATCCATAGATTGAATTGCTTTGACGGGTTGTGATCTTCCAATTCAATACAAATTTTCCCTTCTAGTTCATATTTCTCAATGTTGATGGGGTAGGCAGAGAGAAGAGAAAAGTATCGTACAAATTGGGGACTTTGACCCCTGATTTGTAATCAGATAATAAAAAAAACTATTGATATTTCTATTTGGCCCCCCATCAAATTAGAAATATCACTCCAATCTCTACACATTGAATCCATGATAATTTAATACCCACTGCCCAATTATTTAAACCTTATACATATCACTTTAAATGGACTATACTTTAAGATTACATCACACATTTTAACACATATGTACGTCCATATATTGGATTTTTCCAACAATAAGAACTTATGGTGACCATCCAAAAGCTTCTCAATCTTTTTTGTATTCGACTGAATTCCTCTTGATAAAGTAGGAATATCTTCTTGTTCTTCTTCTCTTTCAAGGTTTCTTGATCTATGATGGATGAAAGATGGGCTTTAATGGTGTATGAAAGAATTTTTGTATGGAAGGAAAGGATATTTGATAGGGGAATGGTCTTCTTGGTGGCTTGGGAGCTTTTCTGTTCGTCCTCTTGGATGTTAAAAAGACTCCATATATATAGCTTTTCCAAATTACGATTTTTCTTCTCCCAATGAATTTCGGACTCTTCAAAAATGCGCCGCCACGACCTAGTGGTCACGCAAGTTTAGTCGCGCGACATACTAGTTTTTTAGCCGATTCTAGTTCGCGCGACCTGGTGGTTGCGTGGTCTTGATCGCGCCACACACTAGCAGAATACGCAATGTTACGGAAATGAGAATAACTTTCTCTGGAAAACTCAGAATCTCGATATGTAATTTTTTTTTTTTCCTTCTAAAACTACACATGTAAAGCTTTCCAGAAATATATGGCTTGAAATCCAGTTCATTCTGTGGAATTTTTTGCAACCTTCGAAACATGACGGCTCTACATAATAAATCTTCTAATTCTCCAATTTTGATCCTTTTAACTTCAAAACTCTTCTAGTAAGCTTGATACCTTATCTAGGGATAATAACCTACACAATGCTCACAAAGCACATTAACAACCAATTTCACTCAAAAACGTTACATAAATAACAAGAAACAGAGGCCTAAAATATGTATAGAAATGGTGTAATCAATGCATGTTTACAACTCCAAATAATGGGATCTAGTTAAATAAGTCACAGATAGCACAAATACAAAACAAATACACCACTCAAATTAATATACATCTAAATCTAAAATAAATAGTTGCCTCTCAAGTACTTCAACGGAACCTTGCTTGCTCTAGATGCACACACTTCATTTATTTGTATAAAGCCCACTTGGTAAAAGATTTTGATTGAGAAAGTTTCAAACTCAGAAAGAATGAGGGGAGATCATGTGTAAAGAGATAAGTGAGAGAGTGTAAGAGAAAAAACTCGTATGTGAGATGAAAATAAAAGTCAAATAAGAGGAAGATGCAGTCAGCTAAGAATGAGACAAAAAAGGATTAATGAAGGGAAAAATAGAATTTCCATTAGAATTTATGCTATTTTTCTAAACTTTAATAAGCTAATGTTAGAGTCACAAAGTTAGGGATTTGTGGTGCTATTTCCCACCATTTTCTCTAAACTAAAATCATTCGAGTAAAAGAGAAAACCTTTTTAAATTCAATCTCATGAGCTTACAAACGAGAAGGCTGGTGCTCGTTCGCAAACAACGGGGCCTCCCTCGTTCGCGGCGAGGTAGGTCTATCCATGGAGATCTTTATAGATGGTGATTGGTGCCAATTCAATCTGCACTTTGTTTTTTTTTTTTTCTTCTTCTTTTTTTTAAAGGAGAACTTCAATTTAATCTCTAACGTTTGATGAAACATCATATTTTTACTTACCTTTCTTTTTTTGGTTCGCGTGGTCCTTCACGTTTCTCAAATATATCAAACTGGTCATTTGACCAACCATTTGACGGTCAGCATCACTTTTTGACAGTTTTACCCTTGAAGAATTAATAAAATTACAATTTTATCTTTCAATTAAAATATAAAAAAAATAAATAAATAGAAAAATGAATAAAATAATATTAAAATAAATTATAAAAACTTAAAAATATAAAACCTATTAAAAAAATTCAACTTACATTATATTATTAGAAAAATTAACATTTAAAAAATAAAGAATAAAAAAAGGTTAAAAACAGCTAAAAATGAAATAAACAAAATTGAGAATTAAAAAAACTAAAAGAAATATTTAAAAAAATACAAAAACAAAAATATTTCCTTCAATTTTTTTAATTCTCCATTTATTTTATTTTATTTTATTAACATTTTTTAACCTTTTCTTATTATTTACTTTTTAAATATTAATTTTCTAATAAAATAACTTAATTTTAATATTTTTTAATAGGTTTTACATATTTATGTTTTTATAATTTAGCTTAATATTATTTTATTATTTTTCTATTTATTTATTTTTATTATATTTTAATTGTAAGGTAAAATTAAAATTTTATTAATTAAATTCTTCAACGGCAAAACTGTCTTTTAAAAAAAATTATGATGATTAACCGTCAAATAGTTGGTCAAAGGACCAATTTGATTTATTTAGGAAATGTGAGAGACCACACGAACAAAAAAAAAGAAAAGGTAAGTTAAAATGTGATGTTTCATCAAATATTAGGGATTAAATCAAAGTTCTCAATTTTCTTAAATTTAAATCTCAACCATTCATCAATGAGATGGACATTTTCATAAATGGACAATTGAGATCCATTAAAATAACATATTTTCTAAATTTTAAATTTTTTTAATATATTTGAGATTTAAATTTTTTTCATTTTCAATTTGATCACCATCCATGAGATGGATAGTAAAAATCCGTATATTATTTTTTAATTTTTCTAAATTATTTTATTTATAAATTTTATATTTTACTTGATCCCCAATGGATATTTATCTTTAATTTATATTTAATTTTAAAATATTAAATAATAAATAAAAATAATTAAATTACCCTCCTCTAACGGTGAACCACTGATAGTAGGAAAGGCTTGTTCAAAGTTTTTAAAAGGTTATTTTCATTGCATCATTTGCATGAGAGAAACCTCATGTAACTAATCGTGTTATTTGCTTTATTATTTAATTAATAAAATTCAATTAAAGTTAATTTAATTACACTTAATACATATTTTTACTGTTACAATATGTTAAAAATGTATTTTCAAGATAATTACACCAAATGGATATTATAATATGTTATTACTTACAATATTATTTTTTTAAAAATAACATTTTCAGTTATTGCTACTCATTTTCAAATGACAATGGAGAAAACAAAAATTGAATGTAATAAAAATCTAAATATATGAGAATACAAGTTGGAACTTTTTAATTCCTGAAGAAGTCTCTCTCTCTCTCTCTCTCTCTCTCTCTCTCTCTCTCTCTCTCTCTATGTATCTTATAAACTAATAAAAGACATAAAACTGAGGAAAAAAAACGAAAGAAATAAAAAGCAAATTCTTGGAACTGTAAAGTTAATATATTACCTAAGTTGATTTAATATTTACCAAACCAGTTCCCTGTAGTGACTCATAAACAGAACCTTTCTGGTAATTAAAACGATTATACTCTTGCAGCAATGGTTTTTAACATAATCTTACATCTAAATAACACTCTCGTATAAAAGAATTGTAACAAATACTATATGCACTATCTGCATTTTATTGACAGTTGTGTGCCCGTATACAATAGAAATGGATAACGAACAAACAAAATTTCTTGCAAAATCGCGGATTTAATCACAATTTCTGTAGTCATTCATCTCTGAGATATGATTGCATCCTGCAAACACTGGATTTCAGAACCAAGATGGTTCAAAAAATAGCAATTTTCATCATAGCTTTACCTATGAGGACCTTGCATCCCTGTCTTTGATGTGTTGATTCTAAGAGTAGATAGCATATCTATGTAAGAAGATGATCAATCATATGGTGTATGACATCTGCACCTTCAATATGCATGACTTGGTCTTTGACCTGTAAAACAAAAAAGTGGAATTTACCCCTTAGAAGAAGCTATTTTCATTTTTATACATACTTGCACACCATCTGTCTCAATTTGTGCACTTGTCTGCATGCAACAAAGTGTGTGTGTGTGTGTGAGATAGAGAGAGAGAGAGATACCTGTATAACGCTATGAGCAGCAAACCTCTGTCTGCAGCTGTGAAAGCTAACATCTATCTTTTCCCATGAAACACGAGATAGTGCAGTCACCAATTCCTCTGCACAATATGGTCCAACAAACATACTCATTAATTTAAGAAACTACTAAATTAAAAGATATAATGCAATTTGTTTGTGATTACTCAAGTGGAACTCATAAACAGATGGTAACATTTTAAGATCATCAATGCTTGAGTTAGGAGAATGATGACCTCCATCATGGTCAACTAGATCAAAATAGAACTGCAACGCCTTCAATCAAATTTTAAGTTACAAACCTTCTATCTTGTCAGAGCCGTCATTTTCCATTGAATTAGGCTCAGGCTGCTCAGCATCACACGCCTTGCAATGTTCTTCATATACAATATGGGGATATTTTTCATTTAGAGAATCTTCCCACTATGCACCAAATAGATGTTCTAATCGTTATTCTTCAACAGAATGGTTGAAAACTCGAAAGTAAACTGAAAAAATTCAAGTAGCTATACCTTTGGCAGTTCACTATCACGTCTTATTGATGACGTTCTCCAGCCAACAATATCTATATAGCATTTATAATGGAAAAACAATAGGATATTATATATAACAGAAATCAAACAAGCATGCAACAAAGATAATCCATGACCAAATATATAAATAAATAGATAAGAGCTACATATATCATGAAAAGAGGATACGGTCATAGCCCACATTTGAATACAACACCCGACGTTTGAAAGTATTCAATGCAGACCTGCATAAACAGTTGGCTAATATTCAATGACTTATGTCCAAGCCCCTAAGAAGACATCTCAAAAAAATTTGTATCCATAAACAGTCTAAAAATTTACAGGACATGTTCCATACATGAAATAATTATCACCATAATCTTCCACCAAGCGTTTAAGCAGTGGAGGATTTCCCTCATCGTTATCAGTAAGAAAAAGGTGGCGACCTGTTCTCCTAAATATCAAATGGATAACAAAGCTTGCAGCTTTCTCAAATGCAGTTACACCGAAAAGAAATGGTACCTGCATCCAAACACCAAATTCTTCAAGCCCAGAAATAAGACAACTTAAATCAGCAGACACAAAACTAGCAATATAAAAAAAAAAAAAAAAAATCTGTATTATTTATTTGAAGACACACACAAAACTAGCAGAAAGTAGAATGATGAAGTGATTGACAGTATGGAAGATTGTTCAAACCCTTGGCACAAAATTCTGTAATTGATAATGATCTCCACATGCATAGAATTAGTTGAATAGTTGGAAGCTATAAAATAAGTCATAAGAAATGTATTCACAGGCACAGGTAGTAGCAGAGCACATTCTCAGATACTGCAAAAATGCATGCCTCCTGCAACACTTCTATAACCAAATTTGAATTATTTATTTATTTAAAAATATTACCAACACATATAAGTCTGAGTATTTCCTGCAGGCATTTATTTTAGCACTCTATCATGAATTAAAAAGATGAGTTTCCGCTCTCATTTGATGAGATGGCAAGAAAAAACAAAATTCATCAAGATAATTTAATTCACAGTCCAATACATTCTATCACAATCCTTTGCATAGCCCGAGAATGGGAAACAAAATCCCCATACAGATATGCACAAAGAAATTCTGATACACAAGTACTATTTTCAATGGCTCAATCCAATCAACCACAGTATATGCCTCCTTAAGATGAACCCATCTAACTATTTCCAGTTCACCCCCGAGTCAAGAAACCTTCATGCATTAAGAAAGTACCTAACTTCACTCCCGGTCAGAACAATAATAGCAAAATTTTCCTAACAAATTTCAGCAGATACCAAGAATGGCTTTCATAGGATGATAATGAAATTTGAAACTCTTAATGAAAAATGAATTGAAATAAATACAAGGTATGATAATTAAAAAAAAAAATACCTGCTTATTACCCCTTGAACCAAGATGAGGTGTAGCAACAGTGATAAAGTTCAAAGCCTCCAATCCACCTATGGTACCTCTTGCCTCTTCACGTGTATCGGCTGAATTCTCTATATTTTCAATTTTAGGAGGTCTATACAATCTCCCAATTGCATATCTTGCCGCTAAACCTCCAACAGAATGTGAAACAAAGGAAATTTTACGCAGATTTGGCTTCCTTTGAATCACTTCAAGGACCTAGAATTCAAGTATTCTATTAATAACAAAATAAAATCTGTGCAAGTTGCTTCATCATATCAGACAGGGACACCAAAAAAAAATTAAAACTTGTAACATCACAAGACACCAACCTCTTGGGCTAACCGCTCACCCATTACATCCACACCATCTAGACTTAGGGTAGACTCGTTTCGCTCACTACCTGCAGAGTACGTCCACAAAGTACAATGAAAGCTTACATATCAAATACTGCACTGGTTTACAACATACTCACTTGTATATAAAACAGTGCAAACTAAAACACTACAAAAAAGACATGAAGAAATTAGACATTTTATTGCGACAAGTTAGTTGATGCCAATCGTTGCATTTACATGTATTTACCTGGCATGAACCATAAAATTAACGAAAGGAAATTCATGAATATGGTGCTACATATATTTAAGAGCAAACTATGCCACCCAAAAACAGTATACATACTTCTAGGTATATGATCGACATAAATGACAATAATCCATAAAAAGACCATAGCAAGCATCCTGAGAGTAATAATAACAGTACGGAAAACGTAAATCAGTATCAAAAGTGCACAATCAATTTAGAAAACATAACACAAATGGAAATGTTCCTTACAGTGAACGAATACTTTATCAGGTAGCCTTTTAACAAATTGCTCAGCTGCAAACTTCCAATTTGCGGTACTGTACCATCAAATATACAATACACCATCAACAAAGCCATGATTGAATAACGATTTGCTAATTAAATACTAGAAATGAAAATATAAGACAAAAAAATCTCATGTTTAAATGCAATCAGAGATATATTCCAAAACATTGTCAATCAAAACTAAAACAAACACTAAAGGAACTTAAATAAAACAGACATAAAAAAAAAAATCAATCGTAAAATCGAAATTCTCAATCAAATTTAAACAAGAAGAAATATCTAAATTAAAGTTCAGAAACTAAAATCAAAATTAAAAAAGAAAAAATCAGACCTTCCAAGGATACCGTGGACCATGACGACGAGATGGTCAGCAGAAGAAGAATCGGAGTCCTTACAACTCCAGAGGTCGCGGCTTCCATTCACCGACTCTTTCGAGCAAACGCCGTTCTCCACCGTCCCGTTCTCCATAACTAATCACGCATTTGATTGCGAATAACCGTCAAATGAAGATCGGAACAGAACGGGAGGTTGCTGTTGGAGATTCTCGGGAAAATTCAGCGATAAAAGGCAATAAGTGAGGGGAGAATGTGAAAATGGGTGGGAGAGTTGGTTACGAGTATTATACAGAGAGAAAGATCGGAGAACGTAGAAAACAATGAATATAATAAAATAAAAACGAAAAAAACTTAGCGATGCTTTTACGAATTAATAAATATTATTATAGGAGGAGTTCGAGTAAAGGCTGAGGCTACAGTAGCTTTCCTGCGGTTTCGTACGGTGACCTGTAAATAGGTCACAACTTGAGGGGAAAAAAGTAAAAATCATTCTAATCCCTATATTTTTTCAAACATTAGTTTTTGATCCATTTTTCTATTTTTAACTCGTATGGTCCCTAATTAGGTCAAAAAAATAAAAAAAACTTAAGAAATTTAAATTATTAAATAAAAATTAAATTTTTTTTATAAAATTGATAGATGTATCTCGATCGTCAATCTCATATGGAGGGTGGAGATCTATCTATCAATTTTTTTTACAATTCACAAAATTTATTATAAATTTAATTTTTATTTTTATTTTTACTTTATACACATATACATGTTAGATTGTTATTAGAAAGTTAATTTATTAAAATTTAAAAATTTAAAGGATAAAATTATATTTTTAATCCAATCAATTAAAATTAAGGATAAAATGGTCAATATACATAGTCTGTTAGGTTTGATTGTTAAAATCTGGTTAGAGGAACTAAGTTAATTTATTTTTAAAAAGTTAGGAACCAAGCGAGTCAAAAAACAAATCGATCAAAAGTAATATTTTAAAAAATATAGGAACTAAAATAATTTTCATTTAAAAAAAAAAAGACGGTGGATCAGTTAAAATTTTAGTACATTATTATTATTAGAGCTAATTGCACCCCCACTCCTGAGGTTTGGCCAACTACAGGTAGAATCAACTTTATCGTTTATTGACAATGACCTCCCCTGCTGTTAGTTGACTTCCGTTAGATTTAACTGTTGACCAACTTTGACCGTTAAAATGACCAAAATACTCCCAAAACAATATTTTATTTTTATTAAATAAAAAAAAAGGTTAGACTCTACCGTCCATCTGAGGTGAGATGGACGGTAGAGATTGTTTCTTCTTAAAAAAAAAATAAGATTTGAATGGTGGAAATCCAATCTCTATATATTGGATCGCCATCGTCCATCAAATCTGATTGACGGTGGAGATCTCCACAAACAAAAATAAAGAAACTTGCTAGAGATGCTTGGATCTCTAGTGCGACGAACCCAGAAGGGTTCGTAAACGATTTGGGTTCGCCGTCGACAGTGAACCCAGATATATCTATTAAAAAAAAACATTCGGAGAACCCATTTTCTGGGTTCTTCGAAGAACCTTTCGACCCTTCTGAATTCAATTTCGAACCCTTTGAGTTCTTCGAAGAACCCAGTAGGGTTCTTCGACATTCTTCCCAAAATTTTTTTTTTTTTTTTTGGACATCCATTTTCCAGATTGAATCTCACTCGGCCATCATCTTGATGGACGGTTGAGATTCAATCAGGAAAATAGATTTACATTAATTATAATTAATTTTTGGGCAAATTGCAATAAGATACCCTAATATTTGGTCATATTGTAATGAGATTACACTTTTACTTAAACTATAATGGAGTACCTTGGATAATTCTCAATGGGTAGCTAATGTAATATAAAATATCACTTTTTGATCTAATTTTTTTTTTTTACTCATAGTCCCTAACTTTTTTAAAATATATTAATTTAATGTCTATGACAAAAATTTTGACAGTCAAACCTAATATAAAGTATAAACTGGTCATTTTGTACTTTTATTAAATTATTAAATTAGAATGATATTTTACCCTTTAATTTTTTAATAACTTTATTTATTTCGATAGTCCAATAAAATAATATACGTTATAAAATTTTAATTTTTTTAAAAACACTTATAATAATTAAATAATAAAATAAACATGATAAAATTTATTAAAAATAAAAAATTTAAAAATTTAAAAATCTTAAAAGTAATATGATATCTTAAAAATAAAATAAAATTTAATATTGAATCATTATAAAACTCAAAATTTAGTAATCTAATACCCCCACACATATATATATAATAAATTTATATATATAACGGTTTTATTATTATATTTTAATTTTATAATACAATAATAAATGCATATATATATATATATATTGTAATTCTATTATAATATATATATATATATAATGTATATATACTATATAATATACTCTAAAATATGTATATATAATATTTTTAACATTTTAATTTTTTTTGTTAAACTTGAAATTTTATAAGTATTTTGACAGGCCCCTAACCTACTATCTCTCATTAGGTAGCATGCCGGCACTCCACGGTAACTTCTCAGTTGAGGCTTGCCCTGCTGAAAGGCTTCCGTGCAGCTAAGCCGTTTCTTTATTCTGAAAATCTGAGTAGAAAATTTTTTTTTTTATACAAAACTACTTTATAAAAATTTTGGCAAAGTCTTCTCTCTTTTTCTGAGATTACCAAATCTTGGAGACCTGCATTAAAATTTGAACACTTCTAATTTTCATATTCTCAACTACCATTAGGACCTCAGGTCCATCTCAATCAACCACAATCACAACTCAAATAGTTTAAATATCAAAATAAATAATTATCAAAGATAAATAAATCAAATCTTTAAATAAAATACTTATATACTTAAAACAATATTAAAATACAAACTTAACAATTAAAACATTATATATGCTTGTAAAACAGTCACAGTATCCTCTAACTGGTCCCGTTGATCTTCGGCGTCCCTGTAATGTATGTACCTGTACCTGAGAGGTTGATTTAAAAACATAATATGAGCTAAATGAGCTCAGTGAGTGTTATTAATTTCTAAATAAACTTTAATTCTTTTTCTATTAACCTGCCTAAAATCTGGAAAAAAAAAATACAAAATCTGTTTTTAATAAATTAATTTGAGAAGATAAGTGAAATCTATTTTCTGGAAACTGTTCTGAAATCTATATAGAAAACTATTCTGAAATCTAATTCTTGAAAACTGGAAAACTGATTTAATATTATCTCATTTTTCTAGAAACTGAAAAGCTAATATGATATTCTTTTCTGAAAACTGAAATACTGAGATAATATATTTTTCTGAAAATTGAAATGCTGAGATAATGTACTTTTCTGAAAACTGAAAAGCTAAAAGAATATACTTTACTAAAAATACTTTTCTAATGAAACTTCTCTGATTAAACTTTTCTAATAATATAGTTTTTTGATAATACTCTTCTGATAAAATACTTTTCTGATAAAATGCTTTTCTGATAATAAACTTTTCTGAAAACTTATTTTGATAAAACCTTTTTGATAAACTTTTCTGATAATGTTTTTCTGATAAAGCTCATGGAACCCATCTTTGATAACTGATACTCCATATGACGACTCAACTGGCGCTGTACCATATGAAGGGTGTCACCAGGCGACTAATCTGGCGCCGTACTGGTGACTTCTGATATTTTGATAAAAGACATCTCACTGGCTATGAGGTGGAATTCTACATCACCTACATATAGCGAGATAACATCCCAATGTGTGGACGACTAACAGACTCAACCCCCCTGGAGTTAGCGGACTATCCCCCCTTAACTTGCCACACACAATTAGGATGTACCGGCCGGGTCTACTTCTAATAAATTCTGATAATTCTGATAATAAATAGGTATCCATGGTTTGAAAACTATTTTCTTTACTTTGAAAACTAACTTTTAATCTAAAAACTTGAAATATATATATATATATAACATATTTCTTTAAATGAATATAGTTTCTAAATTTCTGAGATATAAAATACTTTAATTAAAACATACTTAAACATAAATTCTATTTAACTTACAAAACTCATATAAGTAAATAAACGTATATAATATCACAAAATACTAAATCAAACTTAAAGAAAATAAACTAAACATAATTCAACTGAAAACCTGATTTTGCACTAATTTAAATAAAATTATTATCTTGCTAACTTTTAGATAAAACATATTGCTAAAATAAAATATATTTTGCTTTAAAATAAATTTATACTCACTGGTTTCTGGTTTTCTTTAGGCTTGGTGTTCTGGTTCCTTTGTCTCAATACATTTCTTGACTTTCCATAACGATTCTTTTTCTCCCATACTACGGATATTTCTCCCTAAAGTAATATATTTCCAAATAAATCATTAATATAAATATAACAACTAATACAAAACTCAATTAGCACATTTAACACTTTATTTTTCAATTTCTTCTATTCTAATAAAATCGATTACATTTAATTTAATATAAATTATGTCAATCATACGATTCCTCTACTTGACCGAATTTCAAACATTCAAATTCGACATGATTTCTGGAATCATTCAATTTCTCTTAATCGAATCTCATACCTCACAACTCCAAAACAAATTAATTTCATCAAATTCTTACCCAAATCCTCTTCTTCTTCTTCTTCTTCCAGCTGGACCGAATTTCTTCTCTTCTTTCTTTCTCTTTTCTTTTCTTTTTCTTCATTTTCTTTTCTTCTTCTTCTGCTCTGTTTTCTTCTTTCTTTTTCTGCACAGTTTCTGCACTTCTTCTTGTTCTCCCGCTACTGACTTCTTCTCCTTCTCTTCCTTTCCTCTTCTTTCTCTCGTTCGGCCGAAGTCTCTCTCTTCCTCTCTCTCTCTCTTTTTCTCTTCTCTTTTCTTCTCTCTTCTGCACCGCCTCTCCCTCTGTTTCATTTATGTTTTCATTTCATTTTTTGTTTTCTGATTTCCAGCACTAAAAACATATATATATATATATATATATATATATATATATATATATATTATATTCTTTTATATTTACAACTTGCCCCATTTCATTTTAAAACTATAAAATGGCCACAACATAAAAACATATTCACATAATCTTGATCACAATCTTTTGATTTACAATTTAATCCATAACAATCCATTAACTCTTTTCCATAAAAATCCATTTCAATTTACTTTTCCATCAATTAATTAAATTAAAATCTCATATCACAAAATATATTTTAACTTCCAATAAATATTCTTCGTACTCCAATTTATGGAAATCTTCACTATGTTCTCCAAAACTTATAATTGAATTTTCTTATATACTTTATGGAACCTTAATAACCATCTGGAACCTTAATAACCATCTGGAACCATTCCAGATATTTTTCAAGTATCTGATACCCTTAATACTTTAAACATTCGGATCCATCCAATAAATTCCATTATAGTAGCGTACAATCAATTTTGGAAAAATATATTTCAATACCTGTACGTGTACAGTACAATCTATCGGAAGGGTGTATTACATATTTAATCTTGAATTTTATTTTTATTTTAATAAATGACATTACTTTTAAATATTTTTAATTTTTAATAAATTTTATCATATTTATTTTTTTTAATCATTTTTAAGTACTTCAAAAATAATATAAATTTTATAATAAATAACAATTTATTATTGAGTTATCTAAAAGGTTAAATTGTTCAAATGTAAAAATTTGTCAAATTTTTATAGTATTTTTATTTTTATTTTTAATATTAAATTTTATTTTTAATAAATTTAATTATTTTATTTAATCTTTTTTAAGTGTTTTTAAAAAAATTAAATTTTTATAACGTATGTCAATTTTTATTAGATTGTAAAATATGAAAAATTGTTAAAAAGTTAAAGGGTAAAATCATCATTCTAATTTAATAATTTAATAAAAAATATAAAATTATCAATTTATACTTTATATCAGATTTGATCGTTAAAAGTTTTTAATCATAAAGATTAAATTAATCTATTTTAAAAAGTTAGAGACCGAATGAGTTGAAAAGATAACAATAGAGCAAAAAATGATATATTAAAATATATTAGGGACCAAATTGGTAATTATTCAGAGTACTCCATTGTAGTTTAGGTAAAAATGTAATTTCATTGCAATATGACCAAATGTCAGGGTATCTTATTACAATTTGCCCTTAATTTTTTATTTCTAATTAATTTCATTATTATTATTATTTTAATTTTTAAATAAATCTTAACTGTCTATTTTTAACGATGGAGGGATGAGATTTTTTTTTAATCTTTTAATTTGTTATTTAATAAAATAAAATTAAAAAATTTGAAAAGACGAAAATACCCCTCGCCCTGTTAAGTTTGACTAAAGTCAACTAACG
Organism: Xanthoceras sorbifolium; assembly: GCA_003430845.1. Lineage (NCBI taxonomy): Eukaryota > Viridiplantae > Streptophyta > Magnoliopsida > Sapindales > Sapindaceae > Xanthoceras > Xanthoceras sorbifolium. The sequence goes on from CM010611.1 coordinate 17,378,299, forward strand.
GCAGGGGAGGTCATTATAAATAAATGATAAAGTTGATTCTACCTGTAGTTGACTAAATCTCAAAGGTATGGGTGCAATTAGTTTTTATTATTATTATTTTATTATTGTTATGGTAATAATCATAGCCCCTGTAATTTGGGTATTAGATAAAAATGTTCAATAGTTTTATTTCTGATCAAAATACCACTCATAATTTTATTTTATAACCAAATACTCCCCTACCACTAAAATTTGTTAACTTTATAATTAAAATTACTCATTTACCCTTTAAAAAATAAAAAAAAAGGAAATAATTATAACCGTCGTGTAATTTGGAATATTAGATAACACATACCTCTTAGTTTCATTTATGATCAAACTAATCCCCAAAAGTTTGTTTTATCATTAAACTCTCACCTACAGTTAATTTCTATTAAGCTTATAAGCGAAATTACATATTTACCCTTTATGAAAAATTTAAAAAAATAAAAATTGATGGATTTCTACCATCCACATGGACGATGGAGATCAAAAAAGACAAAAAATAAAAATAATAAAAATAAAAATTTTAAAAAATAAATCAAATATCAAACAATTAAAAAAGGGTAATCCTAATTCCCTTGTAATTTGCGGTATTAGATCAAATGCACTTCCTAGTTTTATTTATTGTTAAATTATCCTCTATAATTTTATTTTATCAACAAACTCCCCCTACCTTTAATTTCTGTTAAGTTTATAAGCGAAATTACTCATTTACCCTTTAAGAAAAATTTTAAAAAAGGGTAATAATCATAATCCCATATAGTTTAGGGTATTAGACAAAATGCATCCCCTAATATCATTTATAGCTAAACTACCTCTCATAATTTCATTTTATCATCAAATTCCCCCCTACAATTAATTTATGTTAATTTTATAAGTGAAATTACTCATTTACCTTTAAGAAAAATTAAAAGAAAAATTGATGGATCTCCAACGTCAATATGGATGGTGGAGATCAAAGAAGAAAAAAAAATTGAAAATAAAAATAAAAATTAAAAAATCAAATCAAATGTCAAGCAATTAACAAAATTAAAAAAACATATAAAACAAATAAAACATTAAAAATTAAAAGATAGATCTCCACCGTCCATCTCGAAAATAGAGGATGGAGATCATAACAAAGAAACAAATTATAAAAAAAAATTGTGGAGATCATATATCAAATCTCTACCATCTACCTTTTGATATGTTATTTGATTTTATTTTTTATTTTAAAAAAATAGCTTTTTAAATTTTTTATTTATTTTTTATCTCTATCATCTATGTGGACGGTGGAGATCTATTAATCTTTTTTATTATTATTTTTAAAAGTAAATGAGTAAGTTTGCTTTAAACTTAACAAAAGTTAATGGCATAGGGGAGTTGGGTGATAAAATAAATTATGGAAGGTAGTTTGACCATAAATGAAATTAGGGGGTACATATGTCTAATACCTCAAATTTCAGGGGGTTATGATGATTACTCTTTAAGATTTGTAGTCATTTACCTATAAACCTTTGGTGTTATCAAATTTTTAACATAATAGTTAACGGTCAAAGTATTTTGAAAATTAACGATAAGGAATTTGGTGATAAAATAAAATTTTGGGGATAGTTTGGCTATAAATGAAACTAGGCTGTGCGTTTTTATAATACCCCAAACTAGAAGGCACCATAATATAAACTAACGGTGGGAAGAGTTTGATGATAAAATAAAATAATGGGAGGTAATTTGGTCATAAATAAAATTAGGGTGTGTTTTGTATAATACCCCAAACTAGAGGGTACCCTAACATAAAGTAACGGTAGGGGGAGTTTGGTAATAAAATAAAATTATGGAAGATAGTTTGATCATATATGAAACTAGGGGTGTATTTTGTCTAATATCATAAACTACAAGGAGCATTATGATTATTGCCCTTTAAGATTTGTAGTTATTTACACATTTACCTTTCATACCATTAAAAATTTTAACTAAAAGTTAACTGTGAATAGTATTTTAGAAATTAAAACTGAAGGTAAATTAAAATTTGATAATAAAATAAAATTATAATGTAGTTTGTAAAGGGTATAGTTTGTTAAATACCTCAAACTACAGGAAGTCATTATTATTACTACTACTGTGTAGCCCTCTAATAAGAGTTTAATATAACATTATTATGATATTTTCTAAATTAAGCAATTGAAAAAAACTTTAAAATAAAAAAGTATTAGATATTAGTTCCCCCTGATTTAGCCAGGTAGTAAGGGCGCGTTCATTTAATATCTTATGTATAAAATATCATGACAACTCTGTTTTTCTTTAAATTTAAAAAGAACTTCTAATTTTAATTGAGCATAAATTGTAAATTTTATCATTTTTTTAAAACTTATTTGACTTGCTCGTTATTATTTATAAACTCAAATTCAAAAAAAGTTTAACCTCAATTATACAGGTTTTTTTTTTTAAAAAAAAAATTATACTCAATTATACAGATATACTTGATTAATTATCTCCTAATCTACATGATTTTAAGAAATTACACACACAGAGATATAGATAATAAACAAATATATATATATATATTTCATGAATTTTTCAGGAAAAATAGAATTGTAAGGATGACCTACTCAAAGCTATTCCATATAACAATCCTTAATTATATAACTTTCTGTAAAGATGAAGTCAAGGCTAATATATAATTATAAATAAAGACAAAATATTTGCTTAAATTAAGCCACTTGGTCAATATGAGGAAAGATTTAATACAGAAAATTAATAATTTATCATCAAAAAGTTGAAACTGGACAAATAAACAAACAACATAATATGTTATATATGTTGTCAATCACCATTTGAATTTGATGAACATTTTTCTTTTTCCTTTTTTTGATAATGATGCACATCCACTTTTTAAGTTGTGTAAATATCTCATTCAACGTGTACGACTCTCATATGAACAGTGTATAATTTATTCAAAGTTTATGGCGAGAATTTATACATATTTACTTTTCCTTCCATATCTACGATGAGATTTTATATATATCTACGAATGTTATTATTTTCTCTCATACTTTTGAAAACAATGTTATTTCATTCTACTTTTAAAATATTAATTAAAATGCACCTTATCTTTATAATTTTGTTAAAAAAATAATATAGTTGTTTACTTATAAATGGGTATTTTGTGATTAATAATTTAAAAGTATAAAATAAAATAATATTACCTTCGAAAATAAGGTGGAAATTAATAATACTTTACATACATATTAATATATCTGGATAGATGAGAATTAATACCTAAGTGCATATATAATACTTAATTTTAACGGACGGTGATATAATTAAAAAATTATATTTTAAGGGCCACAGTAATAAAATACATATTTAGTAAGAAAAAGTAAAAAAATAATAATAATAAATAAACAAAAAACATTTAAAAAAAATTTAGACGAATCGGTGACTGCAATTATTCGCCATTGTAAATTGGGCTCCGGCATTGTGAGAGTGCAAGATGGGGTAGTAGATATTCTGGGAAGAATAATGCTTTATACCAAAATTTTTAATTATAAAATTAAATGATAGTGACAAATTACTTTGTAAAAATCGTATTAACTATGAAATAATGAATTAATAATATAATTATTTTAAATGAGCTTGTAATTTTATATACATAATAAATTTGGATAAAATTTTCGAAATATATATTTGGCTCCATTAGCAAAAACAAAGCAATAAAATATATGATTGGTAGAGAATTTGACAGGAGGAGAACACGACCACGTTGTAAAAGCTTAAGCGCGTTTGATTTGTACGAGCGCGTATAGAGTAGGGAACGGCAGTTTAGGTCTGTCCGACAGCGAAAGCCGACACCGAAGGTGCTTTATCCAACCGACATCTCATATTTCTTTTTGAAAGGACATCTCATGTAATTTGTTAAAGAAGAAAGTTAAATTTGCTGCACACGGCCCGACTCCCGAGTGTCATTTATTTATGGAGCTGAATTTTATTGTAAATACCAAATCTAACCGTCTATTTTGGAAAATCAACAAAAAAACCTTCTTCTTCCCGATTGTCATTTCTTTATGGAAGAATTTCATATTACCCCTGAATTTTATTATAAATACCAAATCAAGCCATCTATTTTGAAAAATCAACAACGGAAGCATGGATAAGTATACCCACACTAATCGTATTTTTATAAGTAATGTTATGACAATATTTACATTACTAATGTTTGAACCTTGGTGGGTTGAAAGAGTTTGTGAGACTCCAAACACCAAGACAAATAACCTTTTTTAGTAATTCTTTTTTAATTTTAAATATTTTACTTTTTAGTTAAAACGTAATGTATAATGTTTTTAAGAAATTGATTTTATTCTTATTAGTTATGTAATAAAATATCTAAATAATTATATTTCATTAAATTTAAATTTAAATTAAGGGAGATTATCAATTTGGTCCCTAACTTTTATAGAATTATCAATTTTTTAAAGCAGTTATGATTAATGGTATCATTGGACCCTAACTTTTAGGAAATGTATCAATTTGGTCATTCTGTAAGTCAACAGTTAGTCAAACTTAACGGTTTCAGGGGTATTTTTGTCTTTAAACTTATTAATGGGTCAACAGTAAATTTTTTAGTCAAATGATATATCTACCCCTAATTAAAAATTTAAAATAATCTCCACAGTCTATCAAGACACCACCGTCTATCAAGATGATGTCTTGATGGACGGGGAAGATTATATTGAAATTTTCTAAAAAAATAAAAGTGAAATTAATTTTTTTTTTAAAAAATTGAAATTCAAAATTGTGGAGATCCAGATTAGATCTCCACCGTCCATCCAAAAAAAAAAAATTCAAAGTTTGAAGATCAACGAACTCAGAAAAAACTGGGTTTGTTGATATTCAAACTTTGAATTTTTTTTTGTTGGTGGAGATCCATATTTGGATCTCCATCGTTTAGAATTTCAATTTTTTTTAAAAAAAAATTAAAAAAATATTTAATTTTCACTTTTATTTTTTAAAAAAATTCCAATATAATATTCACCGTCCATCAAGATTGATGAATGGTGGATATCCATTAAAAATATATTTTAAATATTAAAATAAAATGACCATATTACTCTTCTAATTATTAATAATTTTTTAAAAAATTTAAGGTTAAAATTGTAATTTTAATTTATTTAAATAGAGTAAGAGCAAAACAGTATTTTTACTAATTCTGTTAAGTTTGATTGACAGAAATTTGGTCAGATGGACCAACTTTGACCAAATTTATACATTTTATAAAAGTTAGGGTTTAAGGATATCATTAACCATAACTGCTTTAAAAAATTGATAATTCTCTAAAAATTAGGGACCAAAATGATAATCGCTCTAAAATTAATTAATGGTTAACCAACAACATCATATTTTTGCTGATTTGTTAAACTAGAAGTTTTAATTTGATATTTTATAAAAAAAATGGATTTTTTTACAATTATTCTTTTATTTATTTAGAGAAAGTACAAACCCAAGTGAAAGAATAACCATAACCATTTTTTCGGGACTTTTTAATTATTTTTATTTTTATATCTCGCCATACAATTTTTAAAAACAATTATTTCTTATTTTTATAAACTTAAAAAAAAATTTATAAGATAATGTTGGCTAGAAGTATGACTCCTGTTTCTATAAAAAAATTTTTGTCTTGACATGCCACTTACAGTATATTGATATAAACCTGAGATATTATTATATTTATACAATATTAAAGTTATGAGTTCACTTTTGTAATAAAAAGATTATGAGTTCAAATATTGTATATCTCCATACAGCCAAAGTAATTGTAACGCTCATTGGTGATTAGTGAATCGTATTTCTTTTATCAAAAGTCAAAATTGATTATAATATATATATATATATTGTTTTAGCTTTCTTTGTGTCCACCTCCATGGCTCTCGCTGGGGTGCACTCCGTGCTGCAAGTAAAAAGATTAGAAGAGGTACTAACAGATTGTCGGTAACCACCCTTCGACGGTCAAATCAGTATATGATCGAGGACAAAGTAATCCAAAATCTGAAACTAGAGAGCTCTAAATGTCTTTATGTCATTTTCTATTACTTTTCTTTCGTTTGTCTTGGTTTTATATGGGCTTTAGTGTCGTGCTGTCTCTCTAGATGCGTAACACTTATCTTTTCTAATAGAAGCGATGTTTGATTAGACTTCCGTACTGTTCACTCTCGAGCACCCTTCTATTGGAGATGGTAAAACTACTAGCTATGACTACGTTGACTTTGACCAATGCCACGTGGCATCTCCATATTGGAATTTTGGATGACGTGTGCCATCATTTCCCTCAAATCCTACCAATTAGAGGACACTCCGGTTGGTGGGATTGGTCGGTTGGTCCCATCTCTCGATACCAAATGATCGGAAGTGTGATTCGGGATTACCCGCATTTAATTAACTTTTAATTTTAATTTAATAAAATGATTGAAAAAGACTTAAATACCCTTAATACTTTTAATTTAATAAAATTAAAAAATTTAAAAGATAAAAAGACTTGAATATCATCGTTCAACATTTTAATATTTTTATTTTTAAGTGTTAAGTTTTTTAATTACATATTTTAAAACATTATTAGTATTTAAATTTTTTATTTTTAATATATGGTCAAAACTATAATTTTATCGGTTAACTTTAACGGTCAAATATTAACTGTAGGTTCTATTTTTCAAAAAGTTTTTATTTATGTATCATACATACGGTAGATTTTGTGTAATTCCATCATAAAAATAATATTTTTTTAAAGTGGAATAAAAATAATATTTGATTAAACACTAATTTCTTAAAGTAAAAAGGTATTTTTATTCTAAAACATTCTTTGCAAATTATTCCTCGACCGGTCGTGATTATAATGTCAATCATTTATTCCCATCTTAAACAATAAAAATTTAAAAATGATACTTATACAAACAAAAAGAACAAACACATAATGGCACATCACGCATGCCAAGTTCACGGATCATGGGGTCTATAAAGCATTATCTTATATTATTATATAGGATAAAAATCATTTTAATATTTAATTTTTATCGAATTATTACTTTTTAATTAATATTTTTTTATTTTGTGCAGTTTTTTATTTTTTAAAAATTTATAATTTAATTATTTTATTAATCTACTGTTAGTTAAATTTAATGTTGTTAAAACTATTTCAGGTTTTAGATACGAAAATAAAAGTTAAAGTAAAAAAATAAATAAAAAATTATTAAATAAAAATTAAAATTTAAAAATAAAAATAATAATAATTAAAAAAATAAAAATAAAAAAATAATTAAAAATTACTTTTAATAATTTATTTTATTTTTTAAAATAAGTAAAAAAATTATAATTTTTAAAAATAATGATGTCTCATCTCTTGGCATTTTCAAAAATTATTCTTTAAAATTTTTTATTATTTTAATAATTTATTTTATTTTTAATTTTTAATTTATTATAATTTATTTTTATATATAAAATTTATTTTTATATTAATTTAAAATGTTATTTTAAATTATCAAATTTTTATAAATTAATTATTATTGTACTCCTTTTTTTTAAAGGTTTTTAATTTTGATGTTAATTAATTAATTTATGTATTTTTTAATATTTAAAGACTTTTTTTATAAATTTTGTGTATTTTATAATTATTTTTTTAATATATATTATAGTAAATTATTTTTTTCACTTAATCATTTAAAGTTAAGAGCAAAATGGTCATATACATATTCTGTCATGTTTTATTGTCAAAAATTTGGCTAGAAAGAATAAATCGATAAATTTTTAAAAAGTTAGGAGCCACACGAGATAAAAAAATATTGGTAAAAAAGTAATAATTAAAAAAAAATTACATAAGGTAAATTGTACTAAATATCTTGACATTATTGTGTGTGCTTACAGACCAAATCTTTACCTTTTGAGTACTAAGGTACTCTTGACTTAACAATAAAATGTTAGACATAACTGTTGTCAGGTCAAACATCCTAAAATATCAAATTTACCATTTTAAAAATTTTTGAAAATAAAAAAATATAGAAAAATAAATAAAATAAATAGAAAATCAGAAAAAATAAGTAGTTTGTTGTGCATCATGTTTTCTTCATCGTCAATGATAAAACGAAAAAAAGAAAAGAAAAATTTCTTCATCCCCTCAAACTAAAACTCAATTAATTTCGAAGAGCTTTCAAAGCTTTCAATGCAAAAGTTGTGGTTGCTGGATTTGAAGAGCTTTCAAAGCTTTCATTGCACAGGTTGCGGAATGAAATATGGATTTTTAAAATTTTTTTTTTAATTTTCGGCTTTTTATCTCTTTTGAGTAGATTGAAACAAAATAATCTATTTTTTAAAAAAAGTAATTATTTTTAAATTTAAAAAATAATTTTAAATATTATTGGGATAATTTAGATATTTTACTATGTTTAGTTGGTGAACCATTAAATATAATAGTTAACGGGTAATTTAATGTTGAAAATGTAAAGTTTAGTCTACGAATACAATAAAACATTAGAGTATTTTAGTACAATTTACTCAATTATGTATTAAAAAAAATCAGAGATGTTATAGATATATTGAGCCATATATGATAATAATATTATTATACGAATGTAAATATTAAATAATATGGAATAAAATTTTATTAGATGGATATATAAATAATGTGACTCTTGCTCAAATCTTTTTTCCTCGTGATTCAGATAGTTTTCATTAATGTGATCTTGGAAAGTATTAGGAAAAGGATATCCAGAGAGGAACACAACACAATACAACACAACTTGGGAGAAGCCTAACATCTAATTCATTATTATAGTTACCTAATTTATCTGTCATTTATATATGTTGTTATCCGCATATGTCCAGTCCTATAAGCGGTCCTCTAATAATATATGAAAGGTAATATTAGTTTGTCTTTTACATTTGTGTAGTGTAGTTAGTCCATAAGAGATTGAAACTTGGAAGAGCAAGCAACATCAACTTGGACTTGCTTTAAAGTAATTGTTTTCTAATATTAGTGAAATCCATTTCTAAGACACTCTTTTCTTATACATCAATAAAAGTCATCACATAAATTGATTAATACTTCCCAAAACTCGAAAATGATTCAATGTTGTGAGTGAACCGCCTCCACTTACAATTTATCAATCACGTAATAAACTTATTGCACTCACTTTCGTATAAAACATGTGAACACTACCGAATCCAAATCTGAGTAGGGCCTAACAAAATCTACCAAATGTTTCTCTCTTCTTCTTTATTTGTTAGCGTCCTAAAGAAGCAATGAACGTATCCCCAAATATACATGTTTCCTGAAAATGGTGCTCCTCTCAACTCGTGCAACCCACAATTCAGCCGCACCAACACTCCCGCACGAAAGCAAAATTGATGGTTCAATTCAATCATTTTTTCCATTGCCCAAATTAGCCTATTTCTTTCTTTTTCTCTACCTAAGATGAGTTCCACCTTCATGTTGACTTGGACCAAATCATATATGTATAGGCTGGATTCCGTATTTTTCTAATATATTGGTTGAGTTTAGGACCCGTACAATTACAAATGAAAAACACCCATTTTATAGTTGTCAAAGGAAAATTTGAAAAGTATTATATTATAGGTTTTAGGATCATAATACTGGGTGTTTAATATCAATGGATTTCAATTTTCAAAAATTTGAAAGAAATGAAAAGTTTTAAAAAGAAATGTCGGAAAGTTGAAAATAGATGATGGACTCTACGTTAACTATCCAAGTATATAATGAGCCAAACACTTGTTTTTGAAGTCACATTACTATACTAGCCTGGATAGCTAGAGATAATTGATGTTTGCTGTATTTCAATCTAATTTAATTGCTAAGAAAAAGTTGATATTTTAAAAATAATAAAAATAAGAAAATTGAAAAAATTATTGACCTCTCTCATAACTGCTCCATAACCATACTCAAAAGCGGATCTAGGTGGCTAGGCCAGACACCCTTCTCAAATATTTACTTTCATAACAGAAGATATCTAATCCCATAATAAGGGAAGAAAACTATTCACGTATGCTGATAAATGTGCATGGTGGGAATTAAACCCTCACCACTGAGGTGGAAGGGAGGTGCACTAACCATTAGGCTATGAGTGAATGTACAGTACTTGTTATTCTAGTTATTAGTACTAGAAACATATTTGCTATTTTATGTGGAATATATTTTCTAAAATCAATAGATGTATTCTCAATCTCATACTTTAAAGATATGAATTTAATTTATTATTTTAAAAAATAAAAAATATCAAACAAACCATATAATAGTTGTTTTTTTTTTTCATATTAGATGTGTTTTCATATTTATTATTAATTTTTAAAAATAAATTAAAAACACCATTTTCATTTTTCTTAAATGATTTCGAGATCCACCCTAGAATATTGGGGTCAACAAGGATACACTCGTCGGGTGCATTTAGTGAAACTCCGTAAGTAAGGCCCCGACCCATTATAGTTCATATTTGCATAAACATTGGGCCAAATAAAAACGTGTTGCAAGGTGCACCCACCAATGTCTAAGGATACCCATTTCATATATGCTCGACGTCGAACCCGACCCGAACCTGAGGCCGAGAACTGAGTTTGTTCAAATCAACACCACTCAGGCCTCACATGGCAGAGACCAGTGAACATGTCCCAAGGCGAAGCCAGTTCATACGAGACAAAAGCCGCCACTGTTTTTCGTCGAAACAAATTTCAAATTCTCAATCTAGATACTGGGTTTCTTCGTGGTACAGAGACAAACAATGAGATAAAAGTATTATAGTTTTCGTAAGAAAATTCAACCAAAAATATGTTGATTTTGCTTTTTTTTTTTTTTTTTTTTGGGTTTCAATTTTTAACCGTGCTCGGTCGTTAGATGCATGGATGTATGATTCTGTGATTGAGAGAGAGACGCGAGAAAGAGCAAACTTTACAGAGAAATCTTATATCACATTTATCATTTTGTCTACAACATGACATATAAATTAAGATTTGCTCCGTTTAAAGAACCATGCAACACATCAAACACAAATGAAATATTTGAATGCTCGGTCAATCAGGCCACACAATACTCTGATTCAAGTGGAAGAGGTGGGATGCTCTGTTCATGCCTGAAGAAGTTATCCGGATCGATCCTGGTCTTCACTTTTACCAACCTATCGAAGTTGTCCTTAAAATACCTGAAACCCCAACCACTAGCTTCAATGAAACTTGTGTCATTCTTCTTGTTCATGCCCAGATCAAGATCCCTGTAATTGACATATGCATTTCTGGGAAACATTGAAACATAAGGAGCCATGTAATTGTACAGCCTTCTAATCCAGTCTATGTGCTTTGTTTCGTTTGTATCTCCGTCTTGCCAGGTAGTCAGATACTGGATCATGAACAGGGTTCCCTTTCTATGAGGAAATGGAATTTCGGATTCCGAAATCTTGCTCATCATTCCACCATAAGGGTTCCAAATCATCAATGGGGAATCTTCTTCGAGTAACCTTTTCCATAGTCCCTCGAGCGCCGTTTCAGTTATGGGTTCTTTAACAAAGTCTGATTTTGCTTTGAAATAGTTCTTGAATAAAGATTTTCCTTGAAGTAGAATTTCAGGAGGTGTATTGCTTGGGTAGCCGGCAATGTAAAGCACAGATTTGATCCAGCTTGTTTCCATACAGTCTTTTCGCGTCAAACCCAATTCTGGGAAGCCGTCTTTCATTACTTGGAGGAGTCTATCAGCGCTACCAAGAAACAAGGCATTGTATGAGGTTGTTATAGTTTTTTGTTGGCCTTCTCTTGTAACTTGTATGACAACTCTAATGAAGATATCTTCATCAAGCTTATCTGCTACTTGTTGCCATCTATGGAGGAGCTTTGTGGCACCTTGTTCTAGGGTCTTGCTAACCGTGAAAACTGTTACTGTTGCTGGGACAGGAACCAATTTGATCTTCCAGGCAAGAATGATTCCAAAGCTTGCACCTCCACCTCCTCTGATTGCCCAGAATAGATCTTCACCCATAGATGCTCGATCAAGAACCCTACCAGTAACATCAACAATACGAGCATCAATAACATTATCAGCACCAAGGCCATATTTCCTCATCATGGAACCATAAGCACCTCCAGTGATATGGCCACCAATGCCTAAGCTTGTGCAAAGACCAGCAGGAAAGCCGTGAATCTTGCTTTTCTCTGCAATTCTGTAGTAGAGTTCACCATTTGTGGCACCAGCCTGAACCCAAGCGCTGTTATCATCAATATTAACACTAATGGATCGAAGTTTGGCAAGGTCTACTATAATAAAAGGTGTTTCAATTTCAGATGCATAAGAGAGGCCCTCGTAGTCGTGGCCACCACTTCGGACTCTTAGGTGAATTCCAAGCTGTTTTGAGCAAATAACAGCTGCTTGGACATGAGATTCATTCAAAGGCGTGAAGATGAACTCCGGCTTTAGTACAGAAGGTTTAAGGTACCTTAAGTTTTGAGCAGAAGATTGTAGGATTGAAGAAAACGAAGAATTCTTCTGGGTGCAAAACGTTGAGAAAGGAACGGAATGTTGAGAATAAACAGAGAGGCATTGGATAAAGTTTTCTAGAATTGAAACTGAGGCTGTCCCTGAAGCCAATAGCATAAAAAGGACTGAAAGTATGGGAAGAATGTAATTGCTTGAAAACATCATTTTCTTTAATAAGTTTCCCTGCTTCGATCTGTGTAAGAATTGAGAATTTGAGTTATCTTATATATATGGCTATGGCTTGGATGAAGCAAACTTGTATTGAGCAAATCCTGACTTCAAGTTACACCGTCTCTTGACTAAAAAAGAAGTGTCAACTTGAGGGGAAAGATGGGCATACTTGGCTTTGAATGCAATCTTATTGATGATTGTGTGAGCTTTGGAGAAGGATGTACAACCACAAAAACATATTGAAAAATAATATGACAAAGTATGTAGATAAATCTATTCTGTTTGAGTTAACATGATTTTGAAATTTGCCCTTTACAAAAATTTGGGCTTCATAGGTGTTGCCACCACCACTTTAAAACCCCTGGTGCTTCCACATTATACAGGAGGGTAAATGGAGCATTATGAGTACAATTGCATATTATAAATATGAAACCACATTTCTTCTTAGCATACTATGTTAGACAGTATCTGCCAATGATAGGGAATCTGCATCTCAAATGCTGGTGTTCATGCCCCTGTTATTATATGTTAGTGTTCCATTATTTAATTTGGGGCAAAGAAACAGCAACTAAAATTTATGGACTACAAAGATATAGTTCCAGAATTATTCAATTTCAGGATACGATGCCAGTTGTACCTCCTGGATGTTCATCTGAAAAACCAGAAACGATTCAAGATTTTATGAGGAAGGCAAAAAGCTGCTCTCTTGTCTGTTGCAATAGTTAGAGACACGGTTCTTGGTAATTTATTTCCGAATATAAAATATTACTTCACTACAATCAAGTTTTTACCATTTATTTTCTTTCTTTTGCTGTTTACATTCTGCAAATTTAATGTTTATCTAATTAGTTCTTTACTTTATGATATTATACCATAGGTCACATTGAACACTTTTTAGTAATTGTAAATGTAACTTTTTAAATAATTTAAGAATATTAGATTTGCAAATATTTATACTCACAGGATGAAATGAAGGATTAACGTACCTCCGGATGAATTTTACGAAATGCTAGCATTCGGCGGTTATAAAAGGTAATTCAGCACATGTAATTTATTGAGCTAAGCCCTCCCGCATGTGAGCTTGTGAATATGAAATGTGGTCATTTCACCTTTTACATTTACCGCCAATTGTATTTGTTATAATGGGTTCTCTCCTTGTTTAGCCGCACATTTGTGTTTGTATTTGTAAAGATTGAATCAAGAATGGATTCGGTTCGCAATTCGACTGAGTTTTGTGGCAGAATCGTTATGATAGTCAACGACAGAGAGCCATGCGACATGGGGTGGGACCTAGAGGTCGCGTGAGCAAGTCGTGCCAGCAAATTGAAAATCGGGCAGAAAGTCACGCGACATTGGTCATGCGACCAGCAGGTCGCGCGCCAGCTCGTGGGTGCCAGAGCTAGCTATTTTTCCTGTTTTAATTAGATTCATGTTTTGAGTCTGAATCCTCACTAGATAGGAAAACCTTTTCCTAGGTTGTTTTGTCTTAGTTTTTTTTTTTTTCTTATAAATACCTATGTAATGTTAAGGTTTTTTATAAAGGCAAATTCAAGAGTTAAGAGAGACTATCAAAGAGGATCCACAAAGAGAAAAGCAGTATGAGAGTTTTTCTAGTGTCTTTGTAATTAGTTCTTTCATAGTGAATTGAGTGCAGATACGTTTTGTAGATGTAGGAAAGTTTCTGAACCACGTAGAATTGATGTCATGATTATTCTTCTTGCTTTCTTGTGTGTGCTTTGTCTTTGGTGTATGTTTGCATATACATTTTTCTTTTCCACTGCAAGAGGAATTCGGCACGAATTCCCAACAACTGGTATCAAAGCCGGGTTGCGTCCTAAGGGCTTTGCAAACATAGGAGACAGTTAGCGTTTTCGATTTCAGCAGGAGTCATAGGATCAGAAAGAGAACATTACAGGATTAAGAAATTCAATAGTGAGAATTTCAGTTTCTAAAAGATGCAGATGGAGGACCATATGTACCAGAAAGAACTGTATCTGATAGGTATGAATCCAGAAGTCATGAAAGAAGAAGAATGGAAGATGTTAGATCATAAGGCACTAGGAGCTTTTCGACTGAGTTTGTCGAAGTCAGTGGCCTTCAACATTAAGAATCAAGAGACAACAACAACCTACATCAAAGCCCTATCAAATATGTACGGACAGCCGTTTGCAGCAAATAAGGTACACCTTATTAAAATGTTGTTTGCTTTGAAGATGCCAGAGTGCGGTAACTCCAAGAAACACATGAGTAGTGTATGTAAGAATGCAATGTATGTAAGAATACATTGTATGCGTAAGTTCATTGTCTTATAATTATGATGGTGATCTAGAATCTTCTCATGAGTTCTATATATACTCTGGTGTTGTAGCATTGGAGTAAGTTGAAGTGAAGTGAGAAAGAAGTTAAATAAAAGAGAAAAAGCGTAAAGAAAAACTCAAGTTGTAAAGAAAGTGTTTTTCAACAGGGGTGTACGCAGAAATTTTTGCTAAGGTGGGCAAAAACAAAATATTTTTTTTTTTGAGCGAACATCAACAATACGAAGAAATTTAATTGATTGAAAAGTAAAGATAAAATTTGATAGGGGATATAATGAACTTTACCTCTCAAAATGCATATATTAAGCAAAATACATTAACTTTTAGACATATTATTAAAATCCCCCTATAGTTTGATATATTCGTTAAAATTCCCCTTCTAGTTTCATTTTTGGCTAAAATCCCCCCTGTAGTTTGTTATATTCATCAAAATCCTCCTTACCGTCAGTTTTAATTACCAAAAATACCATTGACCGTTAACTTTTCAGTTAGACATATTATTAAAATCCCCCTATAATTTGATGTATTAGTCAAAATCTCCTCATAGTTTTATTTATGATCAAAATCCCCCCATAGTTTTATTTTATAGTCAATTTCTCCCTACCGTCAGTTTTAATTACCAAAATACTTTTAACCATTAACTTTCTTGTTAAAAACTTTAGGACACCAAGGATATAAAGGTAAATATATATATATATATTAGATTAAAATATTTTAATTTTTAATATCAATGAATCTCTACCTTCCATCATATGATGTACAATAGAGATCAAATATAAAATATTAAACAATTAAAAAATTTAAAAATTTAAAATCTATGGAGATGGACAGTGGACGGCGGAGGTCTATTTTTTAATTTTTAATTTTTTATGTGTTTTTGAAAAAATATTTTATGTTTATGATCTCTATTATCCATCTATGGATATAGACGATGGAGATTCATTTTTTTTAAAAAAGTTTTTAATTTTTTAAAAAAACATTTGGTAATTTTTTTTAAAATTTTTTTTGTGTTTATAATCTTCACCGTCCATCTATGAACGGTAGAGATCCAATTTTTTTTAATTTTTAATTTTTTTAACATTTTAAATTTAATCTCTAATGTTCATCATAATATAGAGATGGACGGTGGAGATCCATCTTTTTATTTTTAATTTTTAAATTTTTTTTAAAAAAATTTGTATTTATGATCTCCACCATCTATAGATGGACGGTGGAGATCCAACTTTTTTCAATTTCTTAATATTTTAGATTTGATCTCTATTTAATATCTAAAACCCAAGTTTGACATTTATTTTTTTAATTTTTAATTTTTTTAACATTTTAAATTTAATCTCTAATGTTCATCATAATATAGAGATGGACGGTGGAGATCCATCTTTTTATTTTTAATTTTTAAATTTTTTTAAATTTATTTTGTAATTTTTTTAAAAAACATTTGTGTTTATGATCTCCACCATCTATAGATAGACGGTGGAGATCCAACTTTTTTTAATTTCTTAATATTTTAGATTTGATCTCTATTGTCTATCATAATATGAAAATGGACGTGGAGATCAATCTTTTTATTTTTAATTTTTTTAATTATTTTGGTAATTATTTTGTTATTTTGTTATTATAGTAGTAGAATTCCGGTGAGGTATTCCTATTTCAACTTGAATAATAAACATAACAATGAACTACAACTACCTATCATTATATATTGCCATCTCTGCTGTACTTTTTACTTCTGATGCCACTTGCAACAAATTGCTTTTGCACGTTTGTGACAGATCTTACTAGGTTTCTCTAGTAGATGTTATAGATGTTTCTTGTCAAAGTAAGAAACCTTCTTGCTAATTCACATATAGACCTTGTGGAATTTAGTCATACATGTTAATGAATTTTTGCCCAACATGGTTGATAACAACATAATCCTTTTGTATCCTACAAAATTGGAATCATATGAAACAAATTACAAGTTTGCTTGCAAGAATGAAGACCTATTGGCTGCATGTTTTGATCAGATTCTCTGCAGCATGAATAAACTCCGGATAGAGAAAACAGGGGATGTAGATGATGCATTGAATGTCTTGAAAACATGGCTGTACTAAAGTATATGGAAATTTGATTTATTTTCAAGAGACAACTGCTTGTCCTCACTGTACCCATGAGATCCAAAACACACTTTGTGTGCATCAGTTTCTTATTCCTGTGCATTTCCTCTAAAAATTGTTCAGCAGTGACTTCTCTTTGTAGTTTTCATGCACAAGCAGCGGCGTTCCTATAATTTTTTATTAGGGTGGGCGCAAACAAAAGAAATTTTTTTTTAGGCAAATATTAACAATACGAAGAAATTTAATTGATTGAAAAGTAAAGATAAAACTAGATGACAGACATAAAAATTCATATATTAAACAAAATACATTAACTTTCAATAAAACTAACAAAATAAAAAAAGAAAAAGAAAAATGCAATACAAAATACAAATAAGCTTTATTTAAACTTTATCTTGTGAGATTTTACACAATCAAACTCGTCTATAATATATTCTAAGTTAATGGTATCAACAATTTTCCTTTCAATAAATATGACCATACAATCTGTCAGAAAATCATACTCCATCTTATTGCAAAGTGGTGTTTTGAGAAGCTTCATAGTAGAAAATGTTCATTCTGTTGTTGCTATAGATACTAGAAGTGTTAATACTAAACGACTCAATTTATCAACCAAAGTATAGTGTTCTGACCTTATGTGATATTAAATAAATTTAGAATATCGACAACATTACAAGATTTGCACAGAGCCAAATCATATATTATGTCTACACACTAAATTATGATTAATGTGGAGTCCATCTAATATTCTCATTATCATCATGTTAATTAATGATAAAGATTGGTTGAAATTAAGGGTAGTGTTAAGATTTGTTTTGTAATATTATTAAATTATGAAGGATAAATAAGTAAATTAACTGTTAATTTTTTTTTAAAATGGTTGCCCGACCCTGCCCACTAATAGGTCCGCCCCTGTGCACAAGGCAAATATTATTTGACTAATACTGTGTTATGTTTTGGCTTGTTGAACAGATTTTAATGGTGATTTTTGATGATTTGTTACAGGTTTTATGCTGACTGAATTGAAGAAGAAAGAATAGCGAAGAATAGAGATGGAATTGAGAGAGAAGTTTGTTAGAAGAGAGAGAAAAAGATGATTGTAATATTCTGATGCCTTTCATTGCAATTTTGTCATATTTTAACAAGTAGTTTGTTTGATAGCAGGGAAATAATCATCTGCTGTAAACCTATATTAATTACATGGACAAGCGCTAGAATGGTGCCACGTTTAGGGAAAGGAAAAAATAAAATAAACAAAATATAGCAACCCTAACACTTCTTCACTTCAAGTCTTCTAGTTACTTCAATCCAGTCTCTCTCCTCAAAATCCCCCAAATCAAACCTTCAAACCCTAACTTCCAATTCGCCCTAGCTTGCAACAATCTTCTTCGTAGCTACCAAACGGATGTTAGAAACCCATTTCTAACATACTGTGGGTGCTTATCTGCACTTCAATGTTTTCATGGTGTTGTTTCTCTTTTGCAGGCCCATTTGTAGCAGCAAATTGAAGCAGTAGGCATAACATATATTAGCATTGGCCATCAGCGAACCTTATATGATTTCCACAATGGATCCAAACAGTAGGTGAACGTAACTGGCAGATTGAATCCATTCAATCAGGACTCCTGGTATAATATGTCAAAGATGTAGTTGTAGCTGCCATAGTTTGTTGCATGCCTTCCATGAGGTGATTAATAAAGTTCAATTGGGAAACTAAAGGCAAGAGGACATTTTTTTGTACAAGTGTAAATTCAAGATATAGCTGTTGTAAGGCCTCTATCAGATATTTTCAGATTTGCATATTGCTACTGTTGTTTCCAGCATATTCCATTCTGTCTTTTTCTTTTTCTTTTTTTTTGACTCATTGATGTTGCTAATGTCTTGGTGTGCAGAGTGTGATAGAACTAGATACGAAATGAAACCTAACTCAACAAAACTCAACTCATATGTGAAGCATAGGAGGACTAAAAAAAAATGAATGAACTCATTTTGTCTTGTTAGTATAAGACCTTTCCATGTATCATAATATGAGTTAAATTAACTTATGCTAAAATTTTAAAAAATTACTAATAAAAAAAAAATAATTAGATGTATTTACGGCGATGGAGGAGAAAGCCTCCTCCATGTTCGCTATTGGATCTGCAAAATCTCACGATTTCAATTGCGAGACCAGTAGAGGCTTTTCGCCTCCTCCACTGTCGAAGGAGAACCGACTTTCTCCTATGATTCTCCTTTGGTCAACAATGCCAGCAATAGCCACCACACTAATGTTCTCAAGAATTTTCAATTAAAAATAATTGTACTTTTATTTTAAATTTTTATTTATAGTTTTTAATCATTCATAATTTAATTTTGTTAAAAATATAATTACTAAACATGCGGGCAAATCATCTTTTAAATTGGTGAGGAGAGTATACATGGTATAAGAAATGAGTTAATTTTCCAAGTTTTCAAATGCAAATCCAAAACAACTTCTCAAAATCTAATTCTATGATAATTAGATTATGAATAGGGGATTAAAAAGTTTACCGAATACTTTTATTTTCCTCAAAACTTATAAAATAAATAATTATTTCTTAAATGCACTATTTTAAGTTAATATCTTTCATATTTGAAACTTCATCGTTACAAATGAATCATAAGAAACATGAAAGCATTTTTTATTAGAGATAAAAGACAGATAGATAGTCTGCCAAAGGAATCAATAGATCAAACATTCAAACATCCAAAAAAACATGAGGTTTTTTATCTTAAAATTTCTATCTTTCAACCTCAAGGCAAAGTGAAATAACATTCAACTTAAACAACACAAAAAATGTTGAAGTAATTCTGAACCTAAAAATTCCCTAAGGAGTTTGTTGTCACATTTTCAAAGTAATTGCTGCTTCCTAGTTAGTTCATCTAAACCTGAAAGAATAATTCTATAATTGTTCGGTAAATTATTAAAATAATATGTACCTTCACCGGTCAAAAAACAAATTGTGGAACCAGAATTGGTACTGGTTGGAAGATAATAACAATTGGAATCTCAAATCACAATGTACGTAAGAGTCCTATTTCTTTTTTCTGTTTTTTGATTTGATTAAAAAATAGAAAAAAGAAGAACGTTTTCTTTTTCTTTGTTTCTCTTTCTCTTTCTATGTAACTTTGTCTCTATTTTCTTTTTCATACACAATTGCTTTTGCACAGCACACACCCACCTTTGTAGGTGGTGACTTGCTTGGTATAACTACATGAGCAGTTTTCTCATATAACTGCTAATGCAGTTGTTTTATTTGAACTTATATACTAGCCCATACATTTGGGCGCTTAAAACCTATCTCCCACTCGCACAAGATAGGATTGTATTTATTAACAGAGCATTATAGAGAACAAAAATGTTTAGATCCAAAACACAAAAGAAATTTGTCAGAGTGTTCATACGGACAAATGCATCGTGTGACCTATGCACAATTAAAATAATTTGGAGCTTGTAATTTGATATCTCAATTGTAGATTTTTACAAGAAATCAAATATTGTTCATAAGTGTCCTAGATTTAATCCCTATAACAAATATTTAAAAAATATGGTTGGCATTATCACAATCCATGTATTCACACCAATTATGTTCAATACAAATTGGTCAACCGGTGAATACATTTAGTAAGATAAAACAAAAACTTACTAAATCTTCCCGTTGAACTCTAGTCTTTCCATTTCAAAATGACTGTTAACCTAGACGTATTTCATAAATTGAATAATATCAAAATTTTAGATTACATGCTAAAGTAGCTAACATTACTTTCTTACTTCAAAACAAAATCAATAGTCACAAAGGACATGATTTGAGATTTTTATGAAATCTCAACGAACACACACACACACAAATGAGACCGACATTCTTACAATGTGGTCGCTCCAGTTGCTAAGATAGTAAGCTGGGACACACACACACACACACATATACAAATGAGACCGACATTCTTACAATGCGGTCACCCCAGTTACTAAGATAGTGAGCTGGGATGCGACATTATTACAATCTCTGTAATCCCAATAACCTAGTATGCGACTAGTAAACATCTCAAGTTACTGCTTTAGTATATGGATCTACTATAATTTATCGTATAGATATATAAATTAAATTGTTATCTCCTTTTTTCCTATGATGTCTCTGACAAAATTATGCTTGGTCTCTATGTGTTTGGATTTCCTGTGATATTTAGGGTCCTTGGTATAAGCAATTGATGCATGACTATCATAGTAAACAATTACTGATTTTGGTGCATCAGCAACAATGCCCAGATCTTCCAAAAATCTTTTGAGCCAAAGTATTGTTTCGGGTAGTGCTGCTAAACATGCCACAAAATCAGTTTCTATCATGGATAAAGCAATGCACGTCTGCTTCTTACTACTCCATGAGATAGTGCCTCGGTTGAGTAAAAACACATATCCAGATGTAGATTTTTGCTCATCTAGATCACCTCCCCAGTTGACCACTGTGTATTCGTAAATCTACTCCTTGATAGCACAAAGAGAAATTTATAGTACCCTTGCAGGTATGCCATCACTACAAGAAAAGAGCTCTTCTACAATGGGCAATGCCCATTGTAGAAGAGTATCCACCATCGGCAGAGTGCCCGTTGTAGATGAAGGTGTGATGGAAAATGATATTTTTCTACAATGGGCAATGCCCGTGGTATAGATAGTGTCATTGATAATGGACAATGTCCGTGATAGATAATATTAATGATAACGGGAAATGCCCGTGGTAGATAATATAAACGATAACGGGCAATGCCCGCTGTTGATACTTTGATTTTCATAAAAAAATGAAATTAATTGTTATATAATATCAATTGAAAATTTTAAAAGATTGAGCAAATAATAAAAATATTATAACAAAATAACATCAAATCCTTAATAAAGTACTCAATTTCTAATATTAGACTCATATATTAACTCAAATAGTAATTATGTGTTATCATTTACAAAAAAAAAAGGGTGAATTGCAATAAAGTACCATGATGTTTGATCATATTGTAATGAAATCGTGAGTTTAACCTTAATTACACGTTAGTACCCTGCTCTCAGTTGACCCGGTCAAATATAACAGTTTGACCATGACTTTTGTACAAAATGACAGAACTACCCCTAGTTAAAATAATAAAAAATAAAAAATAAATAAAAATGAAATAAAAATTATTTTTTTTTAAAAATGGATCCCCACCGTCCATCAAGATTGATGAATGGTAGAGATCAATTTTTATAAAAAATTAATTTTTTTTGAAAAATCAAACAATTAACAAAAATTATTGTTATGATAATTTTTTATTTTGTGTTCTTGGTAGTGGAGATCCAGATTAGATTTCTACTGTCCATCAAGATTGATGGACGGTGGAGATCCAATACCAAAAAACCAAGAATTAGATATGGCCACGGTTCGGTTCGTATCATCCAGTTTGAAGTGAACCGCTGGAACCGGGAACCAGAATCGAGACCAGACGATCCTGGTTTTGGATCCATGGGTTTCGGTTCCAGAACCGGTGGGAATCGAAATCGACTAAAACTCTCGGTTCCGATTTCAAATCGTGGGGAATATTTTAATTTTTCAATTAATTTTTTTTTAAAAATTTTAAAATCGGAACCGTAACCGTGTAGAACTGGATTTAAAATCATGGGGAACCGGAACCGGAACTAGGAACAGATGAGGAACCGTCAGTTTCGAAATTGGAGCCGGAACTGGTCCCTGAGGTTCTGGTTCCTCTTCCTAGGGGAATCGGAACCGCAACCGCCGGTTCCTAAACCATAGCCACCCCAACCAAGAACATAAAAAAAAAAAAAAAAAACCTCAAAGTTTCCAGAAATCTGCTCCATCAATGGGAGTAGATATGCTCCCACTGATGGAGCAGCATCACAGATGGAGGTGATAGAGCTGTTCCGTCGTAGATGGAGATGCTCCATCATAGAGGAAGCCGACACTCCTTCTATGACGGAGCGCTGCTCCATCAATGGGAGCATATCTGCTCCCATTAATGGAGCATATCTGCTCCCATTAATGGAGCATATTCTAGAAACTGATTTTTTTTTTTGTGTTCTTGGTTTTTTGGTGGTAGAAATCCAGATTGGATCTCCACCATCCATCAATCTTGATGGACGATGTAGATCCAATATGGATCTCCCCACCAAGAACTCAAAATTTTTTATTTTCTGTATTTTATTTTTAATTATTTTATCAATATAATCTCCACCGTCCATCAAGATTGATGGACAATGGAGATTTATTTAATCTTTTAACAAATTTTTTTATTTTTTAAAAAACATTAAGGTAAAAATGACCATATTACCCTTTAACTATTAGTTGACCGTCAACTAGTTAATCAAGGGTACTAATGTGTAATTAAGGCTAAACTCATAATTTTATTGTAATATGGCCAAATATCAGGGTACTTCAATGCAATTCACTGATAAAAAAATAAATAAAATCCTAAAATGTAATGTATTATGATTTCAAAGCAGTGCTCATAAATGTGTGTAAGATTAAAAGTGTCACGACTCGGGCCCTAGGCCGTGGCAGAGTTGTAAATAAAATCAATAGTTTCTAATCTTGACTTTATTAAAATTTCATAAAAACCACAATTAATTTCTTTGGATACTCTGGAGTATAAAACAAAACGGAATTACAAACAAAAATATTTTCAAATTTCAAAAGTCAACACCAAATAACCTCACAGATATGTGATCACCCGTTATAATTCATGGATTCAATTTTCAAGATAATAATCATTCTGAAACATGCATAAATCCTGAAGTCCTAATAATCCACAACTAAAAGATTTGCACATCAACATACATAACTCATAAACTGAGTTATCTCAACATTTTTATAGGTCCATAACAAG
The DNA here is from genome assembly GCA_003430845.1 of Xanthoceras sorbifolium. Classification (NCBI taxonomy): domain Eukaryota; kingdom Viridiplantae; phylum Streptophyta; class Magnoliopsida; order Sapindales; family Sapindaceae; genus Xanthoceras; species Xanthoceras sorbifolium. Next base: position 17,402,271 of record CM010611.1, read on the forward strand.
TACAAATCCTTTAATCAATACAAATCTCAAATAACATAATTTTAATCACTAATATCAGAAATCTAATCCTTAGATCCCACAAGCCTTCACCCACATCAACTAACGATCTTCTAATCCGCGTTGGGCGCTCCCTAGGGGGAAAGAAAATAAAAAGGGGTGAGCTAAAGCTCAGTAGGGTCTAATCCCCGATAATGTATGTGGAAAACATCATTTTTATAAAGTCATGGGATAATCCTGCATGGTTAAATACGTTCACAAAATTTTAAGTAAACAGTAACACTTTCTTTCAGAAAGTAATATCAACACGTCCACTAGTCATACCCGGTGGCCTATCATTTTAAATAAAACATTCATACTTGAAATGAAAACATTTGGCTTCACCGTGACCCTGGTACTAACCTCATATACAAGGTGTACGTACCAAAAAATACCCTGCGCAGTCCTCGACATAAAGTCGTATAATAACATATAATATAATATAATGACTAGGACGGTTACCATTTCAAAATCACCAAACAATCCAAATAAACCCACCATGCATCCCATATGTAAACTCATCATTTTTAATAAAATTTCGGCAGCATAACGGCTGTTTTTATAAAAATCCCAAAATATAAAACCTGCATAAAAATCATATTTTCCACACAATACATTCCAATTTATTTCTCAAATCAATTCCACAATTTAAATAAGGATTTCCTCAAACTTACACAATCAATTTATATCCAAAACTTATAGGGAAAATATTCTAAAAATTTAAGTTTAAAACCCCTACCTCGTGTAAGCTATCAGTTACTTGCAGTGGCCTCGATTTCAAGCCTAATTATCCCGATCGGTAAAATCTACACGAGAATATAATTATTTAATTTATATACGGTGGCCATATAATACAATTAACCTCAAAATAATATCCTACACTTAAAACGAATACGTAAACGTGTTCGGAATCAAATTCTAAGTTCAGGAGGTCGGAAACTTACCCCCGCCGTATGTGGCGGCCGGCGGCGACTTTCTGGAAACTTTCCAGCGACCTCTAAAAATGGTCGGGTTTTGTTCACCTCGTCTCCCTCGTCAATGTTTATAACTGTGGCCGGAGTGGGAAATGGCTAGAATTGCCGGAATCGGAGGATTTCCGAATTGAAAAATCCCTAACTTTCTCCACCAAATCGGAGACTCAAACGGCCATGAAAATCTTCAAAGTTGGTACCAATAGATTCTATGTCGCAAGAGCTTTCTATTGATACCAAGAACGATCGAAACGGAGGTCAGACGTGGTCGGAAATCAAAGTCAAAGTGGGCGGAAAAGTTTGGAAAAATGAGAAAAAATGGTTGCTGGGGAGGTGTCGCGAAGAAGAAGATGAATAGATATAGGACTGTAAAAGTTCTGTTTTGTCCCTCAACTTTTATCTATTTACAATTTTAATTGCCAACTTTCAAAATATATCTTTTACGTCCTCACATATTCTTCAAAAATTTTCAAAAGATTTCAAATACACCCTTCATAATAATTTAAAATAAAATTTGAAAAGTGAGATTTTACATTCTACCCTTCTTAAAAGAATTTCGTCCCGAAATTCAAAGTACAACCTCAAGCTGAATCTCAAACAAGTAAGGGTATTTATAATACATTTCAGATTCTAACTCCCAAGTAGCCTCATCTCCCGTATGATTTTGCCACAACACTTTAACCATACGGATTTATCGATTTCGCAGCACTTTGATCTCTCTCGCCAGGATTCGTACGGGTTGTTCCTCATATGTCACATCTTTTCTCGGAGGAATCTCCGAGTGGGGAACAATGTGAGATGGGTCTGCGGTGTACTTTCTCAACATAGACACGTGGAAGACATTATGAACATGTCCCAACTGAGCTGGCAAATTTAAGCGATAAGCAACTTGCCCAACTCTCTCGATAATCTCAAATGGCCCGATGTATCGAGGAGCTAACTTGCCTTTAACTCCAAATCGAGTCATACCTCGCATAGGTGTCACTTTCAAGAAAACATAGTCACCAATCTCATATTCCACCTCACAACAGTGAAGATCAGCATAACTCTTTTGGCGACTCTGGACTACTTTAAGCCTTTCTTGAATACTCCTTACTTTGCTCGTAGTCTCTTCAATAATCTCTGGCCCAATAGTAATATGCTCGTCTAGTTTAGCCCAACACGAAGGTGACCTACAAGGCCTTCCATAAAGAGCCTCATACGGGGCCATACCGATACTAGCCTGATAGCTATTGTTATAAGCAAATTCCACCAAAGGTAGGATGCTCGCCCCAATTCCCTCCAAAGTCCAATATACAAGAACGGAGCATATCCTCCAATATCTGAATAGTCCTCTCAGACTGTCCATCAGTTTGGGGATGATGGGCGATACTAAGGTTCAATTCAGTCCCTAAGGCAGTCTATAAGGCTCTCCAAAATCTAGAAGTGAAACGTGGGTCTCTATCTGAAATAATGCTGGAGGGTACACCATGTAACCGAACAATATTCTCCACATAGAGTCTGGCTAACTTATTAAGCTTGTAGTCCTTCCTTATAGGTATGAAGTGGGTTGTTTTTGTTAGTCGGTCCACAATAAGCCATATTGCATTATATCTCTGTGGAGTCAACGGTAATCCTGTCATGAAGTTTATGGAAATCTTATCCCATTTTCACTCAGGAATTAGTAATGGTTGGAGTAACCCTGACGGACGTTGATGTTCAGCTTTCACCTGTTGGCATACCATACACTTAGCAACAAATTCAGCTACCTCCCGTTTCATTCCGGTCCACCAGTATTGTCTCTTGAGATCATGATACATCTTTGTGCTACCTGGATGCACCACAAACTTGGACTTATGGGCCTCAACCAACACATCTCTTCTAAGTTCCGGATCGTTGGCAACTACCACTTTTCCTTTATAATAAATAAATCCATATGCCTTAATTTCCCAACCCTCTAGATGCTCACCATTTATCAAACGATTCCACAGAGTTCTCAATTCTTCATCCTGCCATTGACTCTGCTTAACACGTTGCAGGGCACTAGGTGTAGCCACTACATTGTAAACACGAGTTGTTACCTCGTCTTCTTGTAAACACAGATCATAATCTCCAATGACCATAGTTCTCTTCCAATCCTCCAATGCCAAATTGGCCAAAATTCCATGAGATTTTCTACTCAAGGCATCTGCAACCACATTTGCCTTGCCAGGATGATACTGAAGGTTAAAATCATAATCCTCCATGTACTCAATCCATCTCCTTTGTCTCAAATTTAGATCCCGCTGGGTAAAAAGATATTTCAAACTTTTATGATTTAAATAGATGTCAAACTTTACTCCATAAAGATAACACCTCCAAATTTTTAATGCAAAAATCACAGCGGCAAGCTCCAAATCATGGGTAGGGTAATTCTTCTCATGCGGTTTCAATTGACGGGAGGCATAAGCCACTACCTTTCCACCTTGTATCAGAATACCACCTAAACCAGTACCTGAGGCATCCGTGTATACTACATAGGATTCATTGCTATCCGGTACTGTAAGGACAGGTGCTGTGGTTAATCTTTGCTTCAATTCCATAAATGAGGCTTCACAATCTTCATTCCATACAAACTTTACATTCTTCCTCGTCAATTGGGTCAATGGCATAGCAATCCTTGAAAAGTTCTCAACGAAACGGCGATAATAACCAGCTAGACCAAGAAAACTACGAACTTCTGTCACGTTTGTTGGTCTCTCCCATTGAAGGACAGCTTTCCACCTTTGCAGGATCCACATATATTCCTTCTTGGGAGATCATATGACCAAGAACCTGACTTCGGTCAACCAGAAATAACATTTGTCTTTCTTAGCATAGAGCTGATTCTTTCGAAGTGTCTGCAGGACTATATTCAAATGCTCTACATATTCTTCACAAGTTCAGGAATAAACCAAAATATCATCGATAAACACCATAACAAATTTATCCAGGTAAGGCCTGAAAATTCGATTCATGAGGTCCATAAAAGCTGCAGGAGCATTAGTTAACCCAAACGGCATAACAAGGAACTCAAAATGACCATAACGGGTCCGAAAGGCTGTTTTAGGAATATCCTCTGCCCGAACCTTCAATTGGTGATAGCTGGATCTCAAATCAATCTTCGAGAAGAATTTTGATCCTCCGAGTTGATCAAACAACTCATCTATCCTGGGTAAGGGATACTTATTCTTTACTGTCACTTGGTTCAACTTTCGATAGTCTACACAAAGTCTCAGAGAACCGTCAGCTTTCTTTACAAACAAAACAGGAGCTCCCCATGGAGAGGTACTCTCTCTGAATAAATCCCTTTTCTAGGAGCTCTCCTAATTGTTTACGTAATTCCACTAGTTTTGCTGGGGCCATACGATATGGAGTTGTGAAAATTGGTTGAGCCCCGAAAACTAGATTAATACTGAACTCAATCTCTCTATCTGGTGGCAACCCTGGTAACTCTTCAGGAAATACATCTGGGTACTCATCAACCACATATACCTGGGAATACTGGTTTACCTTACTTGTCTCCCCGTGAATGGCAAATATACTACCGCAGGTTTCCAGTCTTTTCTTTCCACCAAATAAGGTCTTCAAAATTGGACTTAGCTGTTTTATACCTTGAGTCGCTTGGTAAACAACCTTGTCATTCTTTGTGTAAAGTATCACCCTTTTGTTGTAACAATCGATTTGTGCTCGGTATTTAGTTAACCAATCCATACCGAAAATCACATCAAATTGTTCCATGGGCATCACAATCAAATCATCAGAAAATCGCCTGTCATCAATTCTAATGCTCACTGATTTACAACATACTGTTAAATCATGAGCTTTTCCCAATGGGGTTTCCAAACTCAATGGCATGTTAAGATTCTCAAAACCCAACCCCAAAGTATTTGCAAACAACAAAGAAATGAAAGAATGTGATGCACCAAAGTCGAACAAAGCATGAGCCCAAGAACGAGAAATTAGAACCATACCATCAATCACCCCTCTGCCCGAAGTGATCATACTCTTCTTCAGCTGTGGCAACATAAGCCTGTCCGGCGCCCCTTCCTTTTCCTTTTCCCTTTCCTGGGCGGCCCCCACTAGCATTAGAACCCATGTTGTAGCTTGAAGTACCACGGCTCCCAGATGCTTGTGGAACCTGAAAATTTTGAGGAACATTCTGGCCAAATCCTAAAGTAGGTGCATGGTATTGATGTTGGTATTGCGGAACATACTGGCACTGTGGATCAGGAGAGGCAAATGCTAGAGATGATGCATGGGATGGATTGTGCATAGGTTGGCCCTGGAAGGAAGTCGAATCTGAATGGCTCCTTGAGGCTCCTCCACGAGATGATTGGGACCTTCGTGGATATGGACAAGCCTTCTTCAGATGACCCTGCTGTCCGCAATTATAACAATTGCCATATGGTGAACTCCGTCTCGAAGACCTGCTACTTGTGCCACTTCCACTAGTAGCATAATTAGGGCTACTTCACCCTCCTTGATTTTTCTTGGTCATTTTCCTGTCTCTACTGCCAGAAAGTTGATTCCTGGGAGGCTGGTTATCCTTGAAGTTTGTTTCAGCTAGAATGGCAGCAGCCAAACAATCGGTTAGCTTCCTGAACTCTTATGTATAGATCCTGTCCCGTATCATCGGTCTGAGACGCATTAGAAACTTTGACAATAGCAGTGACTCGTCAGCCCTTCCAGCATACTAGGATAACTCCATGAACCTGGTATAATATTCATTTACAGTCATCCCCCCTTGCTCAATATTCTCAAACATATCTGCCAACATCTTTCTATGGCCTGCATTAAAATAATTGTCCTGGAATAACCCCTTAAAGACTTCCCAGTCAACACCGGTCATGTCTCGTTGAATTGCCAAATTTTCCCACCATATAACAGCATCACCGGTCAACCTGTAAACAGCAAAATCCACCCAGAACTCACTAGGCGTATCAACTTGAGAAAATGCCCTCTTAATTGCCTTCAACCATCTATCTGCAGTAATAGAATCTTGCCTGTCATCAAACTGAGTATCAAATATCCGACAGAAATCCCGGAGTCTTTCATTCTTGTCCTTCACATGGACAGTTTGTGTGGCAGACATCCTCATAACTGCTTCCAAAAGATTGACCACTTACTCATTAGTGGGTTGCGGTGGTGGTGGAGGTGGTGTGTCAGTCCTTGATTCCTGCCCTCGAGTTCTCCTTCTCGGAGGCATCTTTCAAGCCTATAATTTAAACATCAAATCATCAGCAATTAGTGATGCATGTTTAGTGAAATACCATCCATTCATTCTAATAGGTGTCACATTTCGAGGTTTGAAAACCAAAAGCTTTGATACCATTCTTTTGTCACGACCCGGGCCCTAGGCCGTGGCAGAGTTGTAAATAAAATCAATAGTTTCTAATCTTGACTTTATTAAAATTTCATAAAAACCACAATTAATTTCTTTGGATACTCCGGAGTATCAAACAAAATGGAAATCTGTTTACAAACAAAAATATTTTCAAATTTCAAAAGTCAACACCAAATAACCCCACAGATATGTGATCACCCGTTAGAATTCATGGATTCAATTTCCAAGATAATAATCATTCTGAAACATGCATAAATCTTGAAGTCCTAATAATCCACAACTAAAAGATTTGCACTTTAACATACATAACTCATAAACTGAGTTATCTCAACATTTTTATAGGTCCATAACAAGTACAAATCCTTTAATCAATACAAATCTCAAATAACATAATTTTAATCACTAATATCAGAAATCTAATCCTTAGATCTCACAAGCCTTCACCCACATCAACTAACAATCTTCTAATCCGCGTTGGGCGCTCCCTGGGGGGAAAGAAAATAAAAAGGGGTGAGCTAAAACTCAGTAGGGTCTAATCCCCAATAATGTATGTGGAAAACATCATTTTTATAAAGTCATGGGATAATCCTGCATGGTTAAATACGTTCACAAAATTTTAAGTAAACAGTAACACTTTCTTTCAGAAAGTAATATCAATACGTCCACTAGTCATACCCGGTGGCCTATCATTTTAAATAAAATATTCATACTTGAAATGAAAACATTTGGCTCACCGTGACCCTGGTACTAACCTCATATACAAGGTGTACGTACCAAAAAATACCCTGCGCAGTCCTCGACATAAAGTCGTATAATAACATATAATATAATATAATGACTAGGACAGTTACCATTTCAAAATCACCAAACAATCCAAATAAACCCACCATGCATCCCATATGTAAACTCATCATTTTTAATAAAATTTCGGCAGCATAACGGCTGTTTTTATAAAAATCCCAAAATATAAAACCTGCATAAAAATCATATTTTCCACACAATACATTCCAATTTATTTCTCAAATCAATTCCACTATTTAAATAAGGATTTTCTCAAACTTTCACAATCAATTTATATCCAAAACTTATAGGGAAAATATTCTAAAAATTTAAGTTTGAAACCCCTACCTCGTGTAAGCTACCAGTTACTCGCAGTGGTCTCGATTTCAAGCCTAATTATCCCGATCAGTAAAATCTACACGAGAATATAATTATTTAATTTATATACGGCGGCCATATAATACAATTAACCTCAAAATAATATCCTACACTTAAAACGAATACGTAAACGTGTTCGGAATCAAATTTTAAGTTCAGGAGGTTGGAAACTTACCCCCGCCGTACGTGGCGGCCGGCGGCGACTTTCTGGAAACTTTCTGGCGACCTCCAAAAATGGTCGAATTTTGTTCGCCTCGTCTCTCTCGTCAATGTTTATAACTGTGGCCGGAGTGGGAAATGGCTAAAATTGCCGGAATCGGAGGATTTTCGAATTGAAAAATCCCTAACTTTCTCTATCAAATCGGAGACTCAAACGGCCATAAAAATCTCCAAAGTTGGTACCAATAGATTCTATGTCGCAAGAGCTTTCTATTGGTACCAAGAACGATCGAAACGGAGGTCGGACGTGGTCGGAAATTAAAGTTAAAGTGGGCGGAAAAGTTTGGAAAAATGAGAGAAAATGGCTGCTGGGGAGGTGTCGCGAAGAAGAAGATGAATAGATATAGGACTGTAAAAGTTCTATTTTGTCCCTCAACGGTTATCTATTTACAATTTTAGTTGCTAACTTTTAAAATATATCCTTTACGTCCTCACATATTTTTCAAAAATTGTCAAAAGATTTCAAATACAGCCTTCATAATAATTTAAAATAAAATTTGAAAAGTGAGATTTTACAAAAAGTTCATAACAATGATTGCTCATACACATGTTTGTGTGTAAATGAAGAATTTCATATAGTCTGAGATCATACACATGTTTGCATGCAAATGAAGTATCATAAGAGAATCAATTATAATTTCAATACAGTATTAATGACATAGAGGCAATTTTTAAATACCTTGATAGATGATCCTTGCCAGGGAAGCCCGGAATGAATTAGAAACTCCTTGTCAAAATAGTATACAAGTAACCCCTGAGTAAAAGCTAAAATAAATGTATAGCACCCTACCCATGGTTACTCTGTTTGTGAAAAATAATCAACATATCTGTTAGTGTTCAAAGAATACATGTAAGTGTTCATTTCTAATAGGCCTTCAATATTGAACATTCAGCACCAAATACTGAAAAATAATATAACACTTCACCTAAATTCTAGGAAATTCATACCAGTTCTTCCGTTGTATTTACTTCTCTCCCATATAATTGAAAAAGAAAAACCAATAGCATCCTTATAAAAACTGAGGTAGTGAAGAAGTAATTGCTCTGGTTATATTTTAGCCTTTTCAATACATTGGGAATCCACCATTTTTAAGTGTTTAAAATTACAATGGCAACTTTGAAAATTCACAATTCTAAGAAGAATGTTAAACACTAGGAAAGGCTCACAGCCAATTAACACCAAAGAGATTCAAAATTCAATTAAACACTAGGAACTAGAAGAGATAAGACAAAGAGGATTGTATTGTCACACATTGGTTAACAGGGCACTAGTAGACCAAGCATCTGCTCTCCAATACTTGGTCTTTATTCTTAGAAACCTACTTGAACTATTGCAGAACAAATAAAATGGCTATAACACCACAAACACCAGTAGCATATTTCCTAAGCTATCAATAAAAGAATTAAGCTCAAGCTAAAATGAACCCCACACCTTAAGATATTGGTTGAATATATATTCATGTATGCATGTATATGTACACTCAAGCACACAAAAACTCATGGCAGGAACAGGTAGACTACATGAAACTTTCCGCTTAGCTTCCACTCCTCGTTTAACGAAAGTGTTTTCAAATACAAAACTTTAAAGTATCAGTAAAAATCAATCTAAGGTCTAGAAACCCTAATATACATTGTAAAGCTTTTCCCTTAAATTTAAGGTAATTAAGTATTCCCTTCCAAGTCAATTGAAATCATGCATCAAAGCCAATAAACAGATCTCTTCAAAGTTATTAACAAATTGTTCCTTCCGTTCATTTAGCTTAATAGTTGAAACTTTCCACACAAAAAAAATCATCGAAGTATACAAAAATCCATATTCTGTCTTTTGCTTCACTCCATCGTGCCCTTAAATTGAAAAATCATTCTCCTTAAACAAAACCCTAACCCCGAATAACTAGCTCGAGATATGTATATATATATATATATAAAACAGAAATTAAAATTAGAAGTAGAAGTTAACCTGGAAGACGACAAGAGCGACGAACTGCTCAAGCTTGAGAGTGAGCTGGTGCCAGAGCTTCTTTTGGTACAGATTTGGGAGAGCATTTTACCACTCGCCCAGCTCTAGCTGTTTCATATGAGTAGTGAGAAGTTGAGAGCGGGCAGTGGCGTGGGTAGTGATAGCTCTGCCTGAGGTGTGTGATATATTATCAGCAACGGGCATTTAAATACCCGTAACAGTTTTTGGATATTCATTACGAGCATATAAAAGCCCGTTGTAAAAGATCTTAGAACCCTTAATAACTATGGGTTTTTAAAAGCCCGTGGTAGATAGTTATTTTTTAATACGGGCTATTCATGCCCGTGGTAAATTATATGTAATTAAAAGCTAATTTTCTTGTAATGCATAATCTTCTTGACGGCACTCCAATGTTTCTCTCTAGGATTGGACTGATATATGCTCACAAATCCGACTGCATAGCAAATATTAGGTCTTGTACACAACATAACGTACTTAAGACTCCCAATAGCATTGGAATAAGGAACCCTGGCCTTTTCATTCTATTTTGTTAATGTAAAGTCTTAGGACACATATCAAGACTAAGAGTTTGTCCTTTTGAGATAAAAGTATCTATAGGCTTACAATCAGCCATATTAAATCATTCAAGAATCTTTTTGATGTGAGGCTCTTGTGTCAGAGCTAAAAGATTTCTTGAGCGATCTCTTATGATCTTAACTCCTAATATATATGTGGTTTCACCCATATCTTTCACCTTAAAATTCGAGAATAATCATTCTTTAATGGTTAGTACGAACTCTTTATTGTTTCCACTAACAAATACTGTCTACATACAAAGATAATATTACAAAATTATCTTCAACTCATTTAATATACAAACAATGAACTTCTTCGGTCATCATATATCCATAAGACATTACGACTTAATGAAACCTAAGATACCACTATATGGAGGATTGTTTCAGACAATATATTGACCGTGTGAGCCGGCATACTTTACGATCTTGGCCTTTTAAAACATAATTTTTAGGTTGCTCCAAGTAAGTTTCTTCATCCAGTTCTCCATTGAGAAATGCAGCCTTTACATCCATCTGATGTAATTCCAGATCCATGTATGCGATGATCGTTAGAATAAGGCGTATTAAAGCAAACCTTGCTATAGGAGAAAAAGTTTCTTCATAGTTTAAACCCTCTTGTTGAGTATATCCTTTTTCGACTAATCGCGACTTATATCTCTTAATTATCTCATCCGCCTTACATTTGATGCATAGAGCCCATTTATTTCTAATGGCTCGACGACCAAATGTTGAGTCAACCAATTCCCAAACATTGTTACTTTTCATTGACTTCATCTCTTATTTAATAGCTTTAATCCATAAAATCCTTAGCAGGTGAGTTGAGAGCCTCGTTCAAAGATCGTGGCTCATCACTGTCATGTGAAGTAATCATAAAAGCTTCCCCTTCAATCTCAAATGACGACGGGGAATTGCTTTAGGATTATTTCTACGAGTCAATAAATCTTCACTAGCTGATTCAACAGCTGTTCCACTGTCAACAGGGATGAAGGATCCTGATGGATCTCTATTTACCTCCACTTGTGTATTTAGATTGACATCGTTATTTTAATCATCTAACTGATAGAATCAGATATCTCTATCAACCTCACCTTTACTAGAAAATTCATTCTTTAAAAATGTGATATCTCGTGACTCTAATTCAGTCACAGTTCTATCTAATTGTCCACCTATGAATACATATCCTTTTTAGTGCTCACAATATCTAATAAAGATACATTTCTTACATCTAGCAATCAATTTCCTATGTATGTGGGATGGATCATGAACAAAAGCTGCACACCCCAGGGTTGCAGATTAGTCAGATCTGGTTTTTAACTCGTCCATAACTCATACGGTGTGTAAGTAATTGATTTAGATGGAACACAGTTAATTATGTAGGCAATAGTTAATAACTTATCTCCTCATTAAGATACTGGAAGACTTGCTTGTGTCATCATAAATCTAACCATTTCCAACAATGTTCTATTTCTTCTTTCCGCTACATCGTTTTGTTGTGAAGTTCCAGGAATAGTTAATTGTCTTTCTATACCCTTCTATTATACAATTCCTTGAACTGTTCAGAAAGAGATTGCTTAAGAAAACTTTTAACTGTGATACCAATAAAGATTAATTCTATAATTATTCAGTAAAGTATTAAAATAATACATAGCTTCATCGGTCAAAGAAAAAATTGCGGAAGTAGAATCGTAGGTAATAAATTGTCACTAGTCTAAAGATAATCACGATTGGAAAACCTTCTCAAATCACAATGTAAGAGTCATACTCTGTTTCTCTTTCTGTGTTTTGTTTTGATTAAAAAAAATAGAAAAAAAAATCAAGTTTTCTTTTTTCTCCGGGAAAAAAATCATTTTGGTCTCTAACATTTTTTGAATTATAATTTTTCACCGATATTTCTATTTTTAGCTTGCGTGGTCCCTAACTTTTAAAAAATTCATTAATTTAATCATTTCGTTAGTCAACAATTAGACAAATTTAATTGTGTTAGGGGTATTTCAGTCATTACACACAAAAATAAAAATTAAGGTTAAAGAAATAAAAAAATAATTAAATAAATATTTAATTCTAAAATTAAAATAATAAGAAGTGAAAAAATAAAACAATAAAAACAATTCCAACAATGATTAAAAATTAATTTTATTTTTAAAAATAATAAATACCTCCTCTTGAAATTTTTAAAAAATATTTTTAAATTTTTCTATTACTTTAATAATTTATTTTATTTTTCATTTTTAATTTATTTTCATCTAAAAAATTTATTTTTTATATTTTAGTATTAATTTAAATTATTATTTTGAATTGTTGAATTTTTATAAATTAGTTAGTGTAATGGTTTTTTTTTTATTTTTTTTAAAGATTTTTAATTTTGGTGTTAATTTATTTTTAAATTATTTTTTGTATTTTTTTATACTTAAGGGTTTTTCTTATAAATTTTGTGTATATTATAATTTTAATTTTTTTTTATTAATATATGTTAGATTTTTATTGGATGTACAAGTTAAGGTTAATTTGTTAAATTTTAAAAATGAATGGTAAAATTATATTTTCTACTTAGTAATTTAAAGTTAGGGATAAAATGGTTAATGTGCATATTATATCATGTTTGACGGTCAAAAATTTAATCAGAATAACTAAAATGATAAATTTTTAAAAAGTTAAGGATTATGTGAATAAAAAAAAATATCAATAAAAAAGTAATAATTTTAAAAAAAATATGGGGAACAAATAAATTTCGTCCTTTTCTCTGTAACTCTGTCTCTGTATCTTTTTTATACACTGAACAACGTTTGGTTTAGCACAGTACACACCGACCTTTGTAGGTGATTACTTGCCCAGTGTAATTGCATGAGCAGTTTTCTCGTATAACTGCTCATGCAGTTGTTTGATCTGACTTTAAATACTAGCTTAAATATTTGGGCTCTTAAAACCAACCAAACTTAATGAAAAACATCAAATTTCATCAAATAAAACATTCTTCCTGATCTTCCATTTAAAGAAGATAATCATGGGTTGTAAGAACCTTTCCTTGCAAATGGTAGCCACATTGTCCCAGGAACCAATCACCTGTATACATTACAATCAAATTTGGATTAGAAAAACAAGGTGCTAATTAATTAACCAAGCAAAATGTTCCTTCACATTTTTGACATTATCATAAACAAAGTATGTTCCAAGCTCTGTACTGTTGTTAAATCATGTATAATACTATTCAACGCCACCTCCAGAGAAGCAAACCTAAAACAAAAGAAGAGGGAGCGCATGAATAATCCCTCAGAAATTGAAAGCTTGAGAGAAAAATTTTGTTTTTTAGAGAGAATAAAAAGAAGAAAGAATAGGAAGAGGAGAGAGAAGCCGAAGAAGAGGGAAGACATTATTAGAACCCTAGTAGGTTGGCTTTATTCCGTAACAAAACACTCTTTGCTTGTGTCTTCTTTTAGTTGCTTAGGTTGACGGGTTCTTTATTATATTTCATCAAGCAACGAATCAAACATGTAGAAATCTTTAAGATCGAGCTTATGGATGTAAGTAATGTTAGCATTACTTAAATTTTCTTGGCTAGGTTCCCCACACACACATTGCATACATTTTGTCATGTCTTCTATCGTAGGACTAGTCTTCTTTGTTAATTCTTTTTTCCTTTAGTTTTGATAGAGTTTAGGTTGTTGTGTTGTATTCGTTTGGAAGATGGCTTCTTCGATGGGCGTCTTTGCAAGATATTGCACAGTTTGTTAGTGTGCACTGCTATTGGTGCGATGTCAGTCGTCGAGCCACACATCACGCCAAAATGTATTTTCTGGCAATAAGTCATGCTAATACCGCGGCACATGTCGCAAGAAGGCCAGATTTCTAGTAGTGAGTCATGCCCTTGGCATAATGATAGGGGCACAACATTTGTCATCGTGCACAAGGTCGCGTCTGTGAAGATATGTGATGAGCAGAGGCAGAAAGAAGAAGGCAGAGTTGCTGTTAGTTCTTATCAGCAAAGCCTTGACAGTGCTAGTAACAATAAATCGAAGAAGGTTGGTTTAGAAGCTAGAAGCAAATCAAAGGAAGTAAGTAGAGCTAGAAGCAAGTTAAATGAAGCTGGCTCAAGTGGTACAACTTGCAGTAACATATTGTCAACGTGCAGTAACAGAATAACAGACCTTGGGAGCTTCAATCAAGTTACAGCTCCAATCCAGAACAAGGAAGTCTGAATTGTTCTCAAACAATCATGATCGAATGGTTGTGTTAAGAAGATTAAATGTTAGTACTATTAGTAAATCTTAAATGTATATTTGACTATTAGGAAATGTTAGGTGAGTGTTAGGTGTATTCTTGACTTTATGTAATGTTAGGTGAGTGCTAGGTGTACTCTTGACTTTATGTAATGTTAGGTGAGTGTTTGTTGTACTCTTGACTTTATGTAATGTTAGGTGTACTCTTGACTTTATGTAATGTTAGGTGAGTGTTAGGTGAATATTAGGTGGGTGATAGACTTTATGTGTTATATCTTCATGTATATATACCTCTTAAGATTAATGAAACAGATGTACATTTTTTCCTCCATTACATTTTCTCTCACTTTCATCATTTTATACATTTCTTTCATTATATTTTCAGACATTTTCATTATTTTACATGGTATCAGAGCCAAGTTTCTGATCCGGACAACGTCTTGCACAGAATTTTCATCGAGCAACTTCAACAGCTTTCTTGTCTTCATCAATGATGAGTTCAAACCATGGTGCTGGTAATAAATACACTTATGCAAATGCAACAGGTCTGTATCCATTTTCCAATGCTTCAATTAATTCTGTATTTACAAAGCCATGGATTTTAGATAGTGGAGCCACCGATCATATCACTTCTGATTCCACACTTCTCACCAAAACACAATCATCATCCATACCTATTGTTAATTTACCAACAGGATCTACAGCATCAATCACTTCAACTGGCACTGTATCTTTTAATTTCAACATCACTTTAGATGATGTTTTATGTGTTCCTAGTTTTCGCCTAAATCTAATTTCTGTAAGCAAACTTACCTCTGCCCTAAACTGTTGTGCCATTTTTTTTCCCACCTTTTGTGTTCTACAGGACTTGGCTACGGGGAAGATGATTGGCTCGGGTAAACAATATGGTGGTCTCTATTACATGCCTCCCTTACAAAGGATGTCAACCTGTCATCAAATTTCACAGCCTTCCAATCTATGGCATATGCGTCTTGGACATCCATCACCATCTCGTCTTAAATTAGCTTCTTCCTTATTATCTTCAAACAATATTTCTTATGATAATAATTGCACTGTTTGTCCCATGGCAAAACAAACAAGACTTCCATTTCCATTAAGCTTCATATCAACCCATGCTCCATTTGATTTATTGCATTGTGATATCTGGGGTCCTCACAAAGTTCATACACACTCAGGGGCACGATTTTTTCTTACCATTGTAGATGACTTTACAAGATGCACATGGATATTCCTTATGCAGCACAAGTCTGAAACTCAAAACATTTTGAAATCTTTTATTGATTTTGTTTACACTCAATTTCATGCATATGTCAAAGCAGTTAGAGTAGACAATGGTTCTGAATTTTTATCTATGAAAAACTTTTTTAGACTTCATGGCATTGAATATCAACGCACTTGTGTTTACACCCCACAGCAAAATGGAGTCGTTGAAAGGAAACATCGTCATATTCTCACTGTGGCACGAGCACTACTTTTTCAATCCCATTTACCTTTACATTTTTGGGGTGAATGTGTTTTAACTGCAGTTTATCTCATTAACCGGTTGCCATCACCATTGCTCTCAAATAAAACACCTTTTGAAATGCTATATAGTCGCCCGCCGTCACTTGATCACTTAAAGGTTTTTGGTTGTCTATGCTATGCAACTATTGTACATCCCATTCAAAAATTTGAACCTCGTGCCAAGTGTTGCATCTTTGTTGGATATCTGACTGGGCAAAAGGGTTATAAATTATATGACATGGAAACCAAGAAATTTTTTGTCAGTCGTGATGTCAAATTTCATGAATCCATTTTTCCTTTTTCATCTATCTCAACCCCATCCACTTCTGATTTTGTGGTGCCTAATTTCATATCTGAGACCACAGAAATGCAGTCTATCATACCACAATGCTCTTCTAACACCAATCCTCACCAATCCGAGCAAACAACATCTAATACACATGAACCCATCTCACCCACACCTGTTGTTCCCTCCAGCATTGATCAACCTTCCACAAACACACCAGATGCCGAAACCTTACCACTACTTTTAGACCCATCAAATATTCCTTCTGAAACTACTACCATTCCACCTCCGAGACAGTCAACACGGCCTAAGCGACCTCCGGTATGGCATAGAGACTTCCTAATGTCATCTCAGGCACATCAATCTACCTCTGCAGCAAGTCCTATACCAGGTATTCGATATCCACTCTCTAATTTTCTTTCATACTCATGTTTTTCACCTTCCCATTCTACTTTTCTAGTTAACATCACAGATCACACTGAGCCTAAAAATTATGCTCAAGCTGTCCTTAATCCACATTGGCGACAAGCTATGAATACAGAATTAGAAGCATTGCAACTCAACAACACATGGAGCTTAGTCCCTTTGCCCAATGGCCACAAACCAATTGGTTGCAAATGGGTCTACAAAATCAAATACAAATCTGATGGCACCATTGAACGCTACAAAGCTCGTCTTGTTGCTAAAGGATACAATCAAGTTGAGGGCATTGACTATCAAGAAACATTTTCTCCAACAGCAAAGCTTACAACACTTCGTTGTCTTCTTACTGTCGCTGCTGCTCGCCATTGGCACATCCACCAATTGGACGTTCAAAATGCTTTCCTCCATGGCCACCTTCATGAAGTTGTCTACATGGAACCTCCACCTGGTCTTCGCCGACAGGGGGAGTATACTGTATGTCGGCTCAACAAGTCTCTTTATGGACTTAAACAAGCATCAAAAAATTGGTTTTCCACATTTTCAGATACTATCAGAAAGGCCGGCTATCAACAATCAAAAGCTGATTATTCCCTTTTACAGCAATTCTTATATATGTCGATGACATACTTCTCACAGGAAATGATCTACATGAAATGGAACGTCTCAAAAGATTCCTTATTAAACGCTTCCGTATCAAAGATCTTGGAAACTTGAAGTACTTTCTCGGTATTGAATTTTCTCGCTCCAGAAAAGGCATTTTTATGTCACAAAGAAAGTATGCGTTGGACATTTTACAAGATTCTGGACTCTTAGGCGCATGTCCCAACAATTTTCCAATGGAGCAGAATTTGAAACTTACTCCCACTAATGGAGCATTGCTAAATGATCCAACAAAGTACAGAAGACTAGTTGGCAGATTGATATATCTTACAGTGACAAGACCCGATATAGTTTATTCAGTTCGCACATTGAGCCAGTTCATGCAAGAACCTAGAATACCTCATTGGGACGCTGCCATTCGAATCCTCAAATACATCAAAGGTACACCTGGTCAGGGATTATTACTTCCCTCCATAAACAGTTTAACTTTGAAAGCTTTTTGTGATTCAGATTGGGGAGGTTGTCGTGCCACAAGAAGATCAGTTACAGGCTACTGTATTTTCCTTGGAAGTTCTCTCATATCATGGAAATCTAAGAAGCAAGCCAATGTCTCTAGATCATCAGCTGAGGCTGAATATCGAGCAATGGCTAACACATGTTTGGAGTTAACTTGGTTGCGTTACATACTACATGACCTAAAGGTTCCTCAAACAACTCCTGCACCATTATTTTGTGACAATCAGGCAGCTTTACACATTGCTGCGAATCCTGTCTTTCATGAGCGTACAAAGCACATTGAGATAGACTGTCATATAGTACGAGAAAAAGTACAAGCCGGAATAATCAATCCTTCTTTTGTTTCTTCACACTTGCAATTGGCTGATGTATTTACGAAGGCTTTAGGAAAGGATCAGTTTGTGAATTTACGTAACAAGTTGGGACTTCATGATATTCACTCTCCAACTTGAGGGGGAGTATTAGTAAATCTTAAATGTATATTTGACTATTAGGAAATGTTAGGTGAGTGTTAGGTGTATTCTTGACTTTATGTAATGTTAGGTGAGTGTTAGGTGTACTCTTGACTTTATGTAATGTTAGGTGAGTGTTTGTTGTACTCTTGACTTTATGTAATGTTAGGTGTACTCTTGACTTTATGTAATGTTAGGTGAGTGTTAGGTGAATATTAGGTGGGTGATAGACTTTATGTGTTATATCTTCATGTATATATACCTCTTAAGATTAATGAAACAGATGTACATTTTTTCCTCCATTACATTTTCTCTCACTTTCATCATTTTATACATTTCTTTCATTATATTTTCAGACATTTTCATTATTTTACAAGTACTGCAAGTTAGCTGAACAGCCCTGTTATATTAATGATGCTTGTAACAGATTGTAACTGAATTCAGTTACAATCTGAGTCTCTATTCTTAGCTAAAGGGCTGTGATTATTCTTGTATATAAATAGTGACTTTCAGTTACTGTATTGAAGATTCATTGAATAAAAAGTTTACAGAGAATTCTCTCAACCTCCATTGATGAAGTAAAGTTTAAGTTTTTTGTTCTTCTCTTAGACATTCATCAAACAGTTTGAGTGTTTTATCAAACACCTAGTAAATATATTTTCTCAAGGTTTTTATTCGCAGCTATAAATAGCCCTTTTCGTGTTTTAGACGAAAAAAGAGCCTAGGGTTTAACGTCTTGAGGGTTTTAGAGCCATCGGGGGCTAGAGTCTTGCATCTAGAGTTCTTCTAGGGCATTTCCAATCTGTCACGGTAAAAGTCTAGATTTGTTCTCTTTGATTTCACATCTTAGATCTAAACTTCTTCTTTGTGGAATCTTGCTTGAATATTCTATGATTCTTATATTAAGGCTTTGCATTTAGAATTAGATTTTTAGGTTTTAATTTGTATTTCACTCATTGAGTTCTCATAGGGTGTACTTGTCATGCATTCTATTTGATTATTGTTCTTGCATTTTACATTAACACCTTGGACTACAACTTTCAAGATTTTTTAAAGTCTTGCTAACTCTTGGGAATAGCTTGAGCAAGTATTGTGTCAAGAAATCACTAGGAAAGGCCTGATTTAAATAAAATATATCTAGAGGTGTGATTATGTGAGTCAACATTAGAAGGTGTATCTATTTATTTCACTAGTGGATTTGCTGTGACTTGTTGGTCGATGGGATGACATGTGGTTACTAAGTCATTAGGGCTTTTCCTCATAAAATCTGTGTTGATTTTTCTTATCTCTTTTCTTATACTTTACATATATTGTGGTTGTGTGTCTCATTAATTTTTGTCTTGCAAAAACGTATATACCAAACCTATTCACACCATCACCTCTTTGTCTAGGTTTAATTTGCATATAATTGATATACTTTTAGACATCGATGTCGACAAAAGGGAAAACCACTGGCGAAGAGAAAAAAAGAGAGGAAGGAAGAAAGAGAAAAGGTGAGAGAACCAA
Source organism: Xanthoceras sorbifolium (assembly GCA_003430845.1). NCBI lineage: Eukaryota > Viridiplantae > Streptophyta > Magnoliopsida > Sapindales > Sapindaceae > Xanthoceras > Xanthoceras sorbifolium. The sequence goes on from CM010611.1 coordinate 17,422,058, forward strand.
GCGAGAAAAAGAGAGATAGAGAAGTGAAGTGCAAGGTATTTCACGTTTTAACATGAAATACATGTATTTCATGTTTTGCTTAAAAAGATTGTTTTTTGTTGAAAAATGTTGAAAATGTGTCTTGAATTTTTTTATCAAAGTTACCATTAAGAAAGTTGGTAGAAGATGGTAGATGTTGAAATTTTGTGAGGTTTAAATAAGGTAGTTGGAAGATGGTGGTTGTTAGTTCATTTCCATGGCTATATAAGGAAGCCATGCATTTGGAGAATGCATCCAAACATTCAAGTAAAAGAGCTTGAGATTTAGAGAGTCATTAGGAGTTACTCTTTGAGTGAGAGTATCTTTTGGGTGTATTGGGGCTTTGGGTGTTTGAGAGTTTCCACTCAAAATTTGTAAATTTTGTTTCATTAGTAATATTTATTCTCCTGTCTTCGTCCGTGGATGTAGGTCTCAAGACCGAACCACGTAAATTTCTTGTGTCCATTATTTGTTTATTATTTCTCTACTGTTTGAGTCGCCATAAATTTGTCACTACTAAACTGATGCTTTCGCACAACAATTGGTATCAGAGCTTCCGGTTGTATTCAAGCTGCTAAGGTGTCAGATTCTCTAGGAAATTCTTAGTATGCTCTGTGGTTGCAGTATTGTTTGACCTTCTATATCAGAAGAGAATTGTTCTTGAGTTTACTGACTAAGAGCTTCCGGTAGTATTTGTGGTTGTTGGAAATAAGTGTAGTGGTGTGGAAAGTGTATGTTTAGGAAACGTTCTGGCTAAGGAAAAGCTTGATATTTAAGTGTGTCCATTGTGACCTATTCCAGTATACACGTACTATTCCAATATTTAATTGTTCTTAAGTTTACTGTTCACGTCTACGTGCACTATTCCAGTATATGGGTACTGTTCATAGATACAGTGCTGCTATATTTTTTTTGGGTTTAGTAGCTTAAAGAAAGATGGCAGAGTTTTCATCAACTAGGACGACGGTGACAAATGCAAAATTTGATGGTACCAATAATTTTGGTATATGGTAGTGTGAGGTATTGGACCTCTTATGTCAGCAAGGATTGGATCTGGTTCTTAAAGAAAATCCAAACATGATAATGAATGTGAGAAGATCAACCGTCAGGCATGCAGTATGATTCGTTTATGTCTCGCTAAAAATCAGAAATATTATGTGTAACACCCCTTGACCTGACCCGTCTGGATCGACCCAGGGAGCGCTACCGGGTTTTCAAAACTTTTCTTAACTCACTTTATAATTTGAAAACCATTGAAAATCAAATAATTTATATTTTAAAATACTTTTCTAGTGAGCCCATCCAAAATTATTTTGAAAACTTTTGCTAGAGTTTCCTCTGTTTTTCTGACTTCCCAAAAATCATGTTTTCAAATAAAAACTCAATAATATAATAATCAACACTTCAAATTGCTTTTCTCAATCAAATGCGCACTCTACCATATAGTGCGACTTTCCAAACATTTTCAAATAAAATAATTCATAATTTAATATTTACAAACTTTGAAAACACAAACCATTAAACAACTATTTACAAAACACACACACACACACACACACACACACACACACATATATATATATATATATATATATATATATATAAAATTTACAAACTTCTGTATATGCATGCGTAACTGAATATAATATACAAACTATATAGCTACCCAAAGGTATGGTGACTCTGAATCTTCAGTCAAATTTACAAACTTCTGTATATGCATGCGTAACTGAATATAATATACAAACTATATAGCTACCCAAAGGTATGGTGACTCTGAATCTTCAGTCTGCAGCTATCACCTCTTCAGTCTTTTTCTCCCTCTGTATCCCTGTTTCCTACGCGTGATGAAATCAACGCGCTAAGTATATCGCTTAGTGGGTGTACATTAAACTCATTTATAAAATTCACTAAATCGCTTTTCAAAAGAACATTATATTCAAACATATTAGTATGCAATGCAATAAATAAATGATCATAAGAAATCAATTTCTAAATTCGCTTATACCTATTTCATTCAAATTCATTTCAATCCTGGCCCTTTGGTATACTCAATATAATTTTAGGACTGGAATATGGGTCGTTCGACCTTTCAGTGGCTGTCTGTCGAACATAACTCCCAACCCTAGGACCGACACTTGGGGCCTGTTCCATCCATGGGTGGTACATATAACTCCCTACCCTAGGACCGAGTGTTCGGTATCCTTAGGGAGGTACATAACTCCCTATCCCAGGACGAATCCTTAGGGAAGTACATAATATCATGATCATAACTCCCAATCCCAGGACGAATCCTTAGGGAGGTACATAATATCAACATCAAGATCAATATCGGTGCAGTACTGTTGAAATAACCCAGCTGGTATACCAACCTCCTATATCCGTTTTCTATGTTCAAGTATCCTAGGGCCGTTTCAATACAATATTTTTGAATTCTCATATCAATGCATGATATTCATTTCGAAATAAACAACTGTAATTCACAAATCGAAGTTAAATTCAACAAATAAAAATTTCAAACAATATTAGTAAAACATGTATATATGATTTCATGGAAATTAAACGATTTGTTCATACGATATTCTGAAATAATTTATTTCAACATAATCATGATAATCGAAATACGATTAAAGCAAAATCATTCAAATGAAAAACAATACGAACATATATTTACTAATTATGCAAAAATCTCAGATTCAAACCAAAAACACAATAATTTCGTAAAGATTTCAAAAACGAGTGTACACCAACTTGGATACCCTTTTTACTACTTTTTTCTTCTGGGTTTTCCCTTTTTCTCCTCCTTTTTCTTTTCTCTTTCTCCCTCCTCTTTTCCTTTTCTTTCTCCTTTCTTCTTCCTTTCTTCTTCTTCCTCTTCTCTTCTTCTTCTTCTCTTCTTCCTCTTCTTCTTCTTTCTTTCTCTTCCTTTCTCTCTCTTCTTCTTTCTTTTCTTTTTCTTTTTCTTTCTCTTCTCTCGTTCTCTCTCTATTTTTTTGTGTTGCTTTCTCGTGAAGCTTCCACCGCCATCTTATTGTTTTTATAAAATTTCGGTCATCGCGACCTGTGGTCGCGCCACCTGATCGCGTTGCTCGCTGGAATGTTTTTACCGCTTTCATCGCGATCAACCATCGCGGTGTCTGGTCGCGTTGCTCACTGCCCAAAATCAACTTTTTCACCACGAGCTGCTCATCGCGATCCCTGGTCGCGGTGACTGGTCGCGGTGTTCATTACCTCAAATTATCATTTTCACCGCGAGCTGCTCATCGCGATCCCTGGTCGCGGTGACTGGTCGCGGTACTCACTGCCAACATTTTCCTTTTCTTTCATGCATTCTTTCTGGACCGCTCCACCTGGTCCACCTGGAAACCTTAAAAATATATATACATTTAATTACATTTTCCACCCCTCAAGTCATAAATATCATATTCACATCTTCAAAATTAATTCAACCATACCTTTTATATTTATTTGAAATTATGGATGTTACATTATGTCATGAAGGACACATCGGCAAATAAATTATGGAAGATACTAGAGGATAAATATATGACAAAAAGCCTCGAAAATCGGCTCTATTTGAAGAAAAAAACTTTATCGATTCATGTATGCACCAGGCACGTATGTCAACGATCACATAAATACATTCAACAAGATATTGGCAGATTTGTTGAATTTGGATAAACACTTTGAAGATGAAGACAAGGCTTTATTGCTGATAAATTCTCTTCCCAATAAATATGATCATCTCAAAACCACTTTGATTCATAAGAAGGATAATATATCATTTGATGTTGTATGTTCTGTATTGTACAATTGTGAAACCCGAAAAAGGGATCACAGAGATATATCAGCAGAAGTATTAACAGCAAGAGGCCAATCACTTAGCCGCAAACCTGGAAGAATAGGCAGGTCTCAATCCAAATTGAGATATGCTAAAGATGAATGTGCCTTTTGTCACGAGAAAGGTCACTGGAAAAAGGATTGCCCTAAGTTGCAGAAGAAAAATAAGGGCAATAATTTTTCTGATGCTTGTGTAGCGGAGCATGGAGATAATGAGTTAGGTTTTGCTTTGGTCAATTTGTCTTTGTCAGATTACTTTGATGAGTGGACACTAGATTCAGGTTGCACTGACCACATGTGTTCGAATAAGGAATGATTTTCTAGCTTCAAGGAGCTGGATGGTAGAGTTGTTTACACGAGCAATGACAATACATGTAAAACAACCGGGATAGGTTCAATCCAGCTGAAAAATCATGACAAATCAATCAAAGTCTTGACAGAAGTTCGGTATATACCGAGTTTGAAGAAAAATCTTATTCATTGGGAGCTTTAGAATCCAAAGGTCTCACTATCAATATAAGAGATGGATTTCTAAAGATTGCTTCAGGCACACTTGTGGTGATGAACGATGTTAGAAGAAATAACTTGTACTATCTTCAAGGAAGTATAGTTATTGGATCGACAGCTTCAGTATTTGAAAATGATGTAGATTCAGAAGCTACTATGTTGTGGCATATGTGTTTGGGACATGCTGGTGAAAAAGCCTTACAGAGTTTGATAAAGCAAGGCTTGTTGAAGAGAGCAAAAACCTGCAAATTGGGTCTTTGTGAGCATTGTGTTTTTGGCAAGTAGGCGAAAGTGAAGTTCGAGTCCGCAATTCACCGGACTGAAGGGATTCTTGATTATGTTCACTCTGATGTTTGGGAAAGTAGCTTCTTTGGGAGGCATGCATTATTTTGTCACATTCGTGGATGACTTCTTTAGACGAGTGTGGGTGTATGTGATGTAAAATAAAAGTGAAGTTCTAAATGTCTTCCTTAAATGGAAGAAGATGGTTGAAACTCATATTAGTAGAAAAATCAAGCAGCTCAGATCAGATAATGGAGGTGAATATAAGAATGATCCATTTTTGCGAGTATGTGAGGATGAAGGTATTGTTCGACACTTCACTGTCAAAGATACACCACAACAGAATGGGGTGGCAAAATGCATGAACCATGCTTTATTGGAGAAGGTTCAGTGTATGTTATCCAATGCTGGGTTGGGCAAAGAATTTTGGGCTGAGGCAGTTACATATGCGTGTCATCTTATTAATCGTTTGCCATCGGCTGCGATTGAATGCAAAACGCCTATGGAGGTATGGTCTGGAAAACCTGCAAATGATTATAATTCTTTACGTGTCTTTAGTTCTACAGCCTATTTTCATGTAAAGGAATCAAAATTAGATCCAAGAGCTAAGAAGGCATTATACATGGGTCTAACTACTGGTGTGAAGGGATACCATCTTTGGTGTCCAAATTTGTGAAAAATATCTGAGCAGGGATGTAACTTTTGATGAAATTGCTATGTTGAAGCAAAAAGATTCCCAAGAAGAGACTGATAGTATTTCGCAGTAGGTGGAGCTTGAGACAACTTCAGTTGACCCAGCTAATGTCATGAGTCAGATGATGACACTCAGGTGATAGATGAAGAAGAGGTTCCAACCCAAGAGCCTCCGCAACAATAAGATTCGATTGCAGTTAGAAGGCCAAGAAGAGAATTACGAAAGCCTGCTAGATTTACTGATATTGTGGCCTATGCACTTCCAATTGTAGATGATGATGTACCTTCTACTTACAGAGAGGCAACAAGAAGTTCAGAATGTAAATGGTGGAAGCAAGCAATGGATGAAGAAATGCAGTCTCTATCGAAGAATAAAACATTAGAGCTTGCTCGCTTGCCTCAGGGTAAGAAATCAATTGGGTGCAAATGGGTATTTGCAAAGAAGGAGGGATTTCCTGACAAGAATGCTATTCATTTCAAAGTTAGATTGGTGGCTAAAGGCTACTCTCAAAAGGAAGGTGTTGACTACAATAAAGTATTTTCTCCAGTTATGAAACATTTCTCAATTCGAATTCTACTAGCTTTGGTGGTGCAATTTGATCTCGAACTAGTTCAACTTGATGTGAAAACTGCATTCTTGCATAGTGATTTGAAGTAGAAAATCTATATATGACTCAGCCAAACAGATTCAAAGTTGCTGGAAAAGAAAACTGGGTCTGTAAACTTAGAAAATCGCTTTATGAATTAAAACAATCTCCCCGACAGTGGTACAAACGATTTGATTGGTTTATGATGGAATAAAGGTACACACGGAATAAATTTGATCATTTTGTATATTTTCGCAAGCTACAAGATGGATCCTTTATATATTTGCTCTTATATGTTAATGATATGTTAATTGCTTTGAAAAGCAAACAACATATTGAAAATTTGAAAAACCAATTAAATTAAGAGTTTGAGACGAAGGATTTCAGTGAAGCCAAAAAAATCTTAGGTATGGAGATATACAGAGATAGAATGAAAGGTAAGGTTAGTTTGTTTTAGAAATAATATTTGAAGAAGGTGATACAACTGTTTTGGCATGACAGAAAACTCAAAACCTATAAACACTCCACTTGCCCTCTCATTTCAAGCTTAGTGCAGCTTTGTCTCCTAAATCAGATGTAGAACGGGAGTACATGTTACAAGTTCTGGACTTTAATGCAGTAGGTAGCTTGATATATGTGATGGTGTGTACAAGGCCAGATATTTCACAAGCAGTTAGTGTGGTAAGCAGGTATAAGCATGATCATGGTAAAGGACATTGGTAAGTTGTTAATGTAACATCCCTAATTTCGAATAATTAATTTTAAATATGTGGATATAAAAATGTATGATTTGAGGGGTGTAAAACGTAATTAAATGTATGTTTATTTTTATGGTTTCCAGATGGACCAGATGGAGCGGTCCAGAAAGATTGCATGAAGTGAAGGAAAAAGTGGACAGTGAGTACCGCGGCCCCTCACCGTGACCAGAGATCGAGATGAGCTGCTCGCGGAGAAAAATGAAATTTTTGGCAGTGAGCACCGTGACCAGTCACCGCGATCACAGATCGCGCTGACTAGCTTGCGATAAAAATGTCAAATTTGGGCAGTGAGTAACGCGACCACCAGCGCGACCATTGTACTGCGATTGTTGCTCGCGATGAAAGCGGTGGAACTTCTCCAGTGAGTACCGCGACCACAGGTCGCGATGACGGTTGTGATGACCGACTTTGTATAAAAAAAGAAAGATTCTTGAGGAAACCAAGCAGAAAAGAAGAAGCAGAAAATGGGAAAGAAAAGAAAAGAAAAGAAAGAAAGGAGAGAAAGGAAAAGAGAGAGAGAAAGGAAGAGAGAGAGAAGAAGAAGAAGAAGAAGAAGAAGAGAAGAAGAGGAAGAAGAAGAAGAGAAGAGGAAGAAGAAGAAAAGGAAAGAACAGGAAAGAAAAAGGAAAGAGAAAGGAAAGAGAAAAGGGAGAAAAAGGGATTTGTCGAAAAGAGAACGGTATCTAGATTGGTGTACACTTGTTTTTAACGTTTTTATGTATTTTGATTTACATTTGAATTTTCGGATAATTTAGTACAAATATGTTTATAATGTTTTTCTATTGAATAATTTCGATTTACTCGTATCTATCGTATTTCGATTATTGAATATGTTGGGAATAAATTGTTTCAGAATTTCGAATGAACAAATCATTGAATTTCCATAAAATTATATATATATTGTTCTTAATATCGATTGAAGTTTTCTAATAATTGAGTTTGAATTCGATTTGTATTGTATTGAAACGACTCTAGGATACGTAGACATAGAAATGGATATCGGAGGTTGGTATACCAGCTGGGTTCATTTAGCAGTACTGTACCGACATTGATATTGATATTGATGATTTATTATGTACCTCCTCATGGATTCGTCCAGGGGTAGAGAGACACGTACCTCCTCACAGATTCGTCCTGGGGTAGGGAGACACGTATCTTCTTAAGGATTCGTCCTGGAATAGGGAGCTATGTACCTCTCTAGGGTCCGAACCCTCGGTCCTAGGGTAGGGAGATACGTACTACTCTTAGGATTCGTCCTAGGGTGGGAGTTATATTCGACAGATAGCCACTGTGGTCGAACGACCCATATTCCAGTCCTAGTTTATGTTGAGTATTCCAGAGGGCCAGAATTGAAGTGAATTGAATGATATATTTATAAGTGAATTTAGAAATTGATTTTATTCGTTTATTTCAGTATCGAAGTTAAAATGATTGTAAAAGAAATTGAGAATTTCATTTGGTATGAATTATTAAATTGATTTAGTTGTTTTTATTAAACGGATTTCATATGATTTAAATTAGTGACTGAGTTGAATATTGTACTGTTTTATTTACGTTCGTATTATGCTATGTATAATATGAAAATTAATTATGTTATACTTTTGATAAATGAGTTTAGTGTACACCCACTAAGCTATATGCTTAGCGCGTCGGTTTTTATCGCGCGTAGGTCACAGGGATACCGAGGCAGAGAAAGAGTAGAGAGGAGGTACCTGCAGCTTGAAGAGTTCATAGTCACTACATTTATTGGGTAGTTATATAGTTTTATATGTTCTATTCAGTAAGCATGCATATACAGAAGTCTGTAAATTTAATGATTATATATGTTTTGTAAATAATTTTATGATTTCTGTATTTCATTTTTAAAGGATTGTAAGTATTAAATTATGAATTGTTTTATTTTAAAACTGTTTGGAAGTCGCACTAAACGGCAGAGTGCGCGTTGATTTGATGATTGATTTAGAAGTGTTGAAATTGTTATACATATTGGATTTGTTTTGTGGAAAACAGGTTTTGGGAAATCAGAAAAACAGAGGGAACTCTGCTGAAATTTTTTGAAAATAAAGTTTGATGGGCTCACTAGAAAAATTATTTTTAAATTACAAATTTATATGATATATGATTTTCAGTTTATAAACAGAATTACAAAAGTATTTGAAAACCCAGTAACGCTCCCTGGGTCAATCCAGCCGGGTCGGGTCAGGGTGTGTTACATTTTAGTGGTATCAGAGCGCGGTTTAGGCGTTTCTGGACCAAACGAGTCTGTATATGCATGCATTGTATAAAGGTACCCATAGGAATGTGTGACTCTAATATGCAGACATCTCTTCTGTCTTATATAGGATAAAGAGAAATGGAAGGACGTGGAGATAGACCTGAGAGTTCCGCTATCGTGGCTGGGGGAGTATCAAGAGAGTCAGTCAGTCCTAGAGCGGCTGAACCAGAAGTTCAAGGTCAGCCAGCATTTATGCAGCAAATGGCTGAGTTCTTTCAGAATATGGCTAGAGCAGCGCCACGAAGATCAGCTATAGAACGATTGGCTAAATACAGACCCACAGATTTTCATGGCAGAAAGGATGAGGATGCATCTGCCGCAGAATACTGGTTTGAGAGGACTGACAGAATATTAGAGCCGATGCACTGCACACTTGAAGAAAGACTGGAGTGTGCAGTGTCTCTATTGCAGGAGGATGCCTATCAATGGTGGACCTCTATTATACAGTCATTGCGACCAGATGACAGAACGTGGGAGTTGTTTCAGAAGGAGTTTAGGAGAAAATATGTTGGTCGCATCTATCTGGATAATATGAAGAGGGAATTTACCAACCTGAAGCAAAGACAAATGACAGTGACAGAATATGAGAGAGAATTTGTCAGGTTGAGTAAATATGCGCGAGATATGGTGGCCACAGAGGCGGATAAATGCAGAAGGTTTGAAGATGGACTGAATGACTATATCCACCTACAGGTTGTGTGACATTCTTAATTTCTACATAATGAATTGTGAATATATGAATAGAATGTTGATTATTTGAGGAATGTTACAGGCTGCTGCTTTTGAATTCAAAGATTTCATCAGACTCGTCTCGGCAGCTCTGAATGTTGAAAGAATTAAGAAAGAAGAGGCCAGAAGAGACAGAGGTTAGTAGAGAAGAGGGGCAGGGCCATCCAGCTCATATCAGCCCCAGAGTAAGAAGTTTAAGGGACCGCAGTCTAGTAGTCCAGGGCAGTCATAGAGGCTTATACCCACAGCCAGGCCTGGTCAGTCTGTAACCTCCATTGCCAGTACCCCTAGGAGTGCAGTTAGGGGACCAGCCCCTGCATTGTGTGAGCATTGTGGAAGGCGATACCCTGGGGAATGCTGGAAGCTTACAGGAGCCTGTTTGAGGTGTGGATCCCATGAACAATTTCTGAGGGATTGTCCACAGGTTAGATCTATCCCTGCTCAGCAACCAGAGAGATCAGCCCCTACTACTTCCAGAGATAGGAGGCCCAATCAAGCAGGAACTGAAGGAACTGAAGATACAGTTACAGGAATTGCTGGATAAGGGCTTCATCAGACCCAGTGTATCCCCTTGGGGAGCTTCAGTGCTGTTTGTGAAAAAGAAAGATGGGTCATTGAGATTGTGCATCGATTACAGGCAGCTGAATAAACTTACTGTTAAGAATAAGTATCCGTTACCTAAAATCGATGACTTATTTGACCAGTTGAGAGGAGCTTGTGTCTTCTCAAAGATAGATCTGAGATCAGGTTATCATCAGTTAAGAATAAAAGATTCAAATATTCCAAAAACTGCATTTAGAACCAGGTATTGACATTATGAATTCGTAGTAATGCCATTTAGGCTGACCAATGCATCTGCAGCCTTTATGGACTTGATGAACCAGATATTCCGACCATACTTGGACCCGTTTGTGGTAGTATTTATTGATGATATCCTGGTGTACTCACAGACAGCAGAGGATCATGACAGGCATCTCAGAGTAGTACTGCAAATTCTAAGGGAGAAACAACTGTATGGTAAATTGAGCAAATGTGAGTTCTGGTTGCCTGAAATTGCATTTTTGGGCCACATTGTGTCAGCAGAGGGTATAAAGGCAAATCCTAAAAAGATTGAAGCGATTATGGAATAGAATCCTCCCAGAAATGTTACAGAGGTCAGAAGTTTCTTAGGTTTGGCAAGCTATTACCGACGGTTTGTAAAGGGATTTTCATCCATAGCAAGTCCGTTGACCAAGCTACTGTATAAAAATGTCAGATTTGAGTGGACTGACAGATGCCAGACAGCTTTTGACCGATTGAAGGCGATGCTAGTTGAGTCTCCAGTCCTGATTCAGCCTGTTTCAGGTAAAGATTTTGTGATCTATAGTGATGCCTCACATCAGGGTTTAGGTTGTGTATTGATGCAGGAAGGCAAGGTGGTTGCATATGCGTCCAGACAACTGAAAACTCATGAACAGAACTACCCGATTCATGATCTGAAACTTGCAGCTATCGTATTTGCTTTGAAAATCTGGAGGCATTACTTGTATGGTGAGAAATGTCATATATACACGGATCACAAGAGTCTGAAATATCTGCCTACCTAGAAAGAGCTTAATCTGAGACAGAGACGGTGGATGGAGTTGATTAAAGACTATGACTGCGTAATTCACTACCATCCAGGAAAGGCAAATGTGGTCGCGGATGCTCTGAGCAGAAAAACACTGTTTGCTCTAAAAGCTATGAATGTGCAATTACAGCTGAATTCAGATAATGCATTAGTAGCTGAATTAATATGCAGACCCAGTTTGATTCAGCAGATTGCAGAAAAACAGAAGCAGGATGCTAGACTCCAGATGATATGTGAACAGATCCCAGAAGGAAAGCATTCGGACTTCTCAAGCAGAAATGATGGTATTGTGTGTTTCAGAGACAGGATTTGTATTCCAGATGATGAAGAATTGAGAAAGATGATTCTGACAGAAGTACACAGTAGTTCGTATTCAATGCACCCAGGTAGCACAAAAATGTACAGAGACTTGAAAACTCAGTATTGGTGGTCTGGAATGAAGAAAGATGTGGTGGAATTTGTGAATAGATGCATGACTTGTCAACAGGTGAAAGCTGAACACCAGGTTCCATCAGGATTGTTACAGCCAATAGCAATACCTGAATGGAAATGAGATTGTATCACGATGGACTTTGTCACAGGATTGCCACTCACCCGGATTAAACACGATGCAGTATGGGTTATAGTGGATCGATTGACGAAGTCAGCACACTTTCTACCTGTCAGAACTGACTATTCCCTGGATCGACTGACAGAATTGTATATCAGAGAAATAGTCAGATTGCATGGAGTGCCTGCATCCATAATATCAGATAGAGATCCGAGGTTTACATCCAAATTCTGGAAGAAGTTTCAAGAAGCCTTGGGTACTCGACTGAGTTTCAGTACAGCCTTCCATCCGCAGATAGACGGACAATCAGAAAGAGTAATTCAGGTGCTTGAAGATATGCTCAGGAGTTGTGTAATTAATTTTGAAGGGAGTTGGGCGGATCATCTTCCATTGATTGAATTCGCCTACAATAACAGTTACCAGTCGAGCATAGCTATGGCTCCTTATGGGGCACTATATGAAAGGAAATGCAGGACTCCAGTATGCTGGACAGAGTTAGGAGAGGACAGGTTAGTAGGCCTAGACTTGATCAGACAAACTGAGGAGAAGGTGAAGATTATCAAGGAAAGATTGAAGGTTGCATCTGACCGATAGAAATCATATGCAGATTTGAAAAGAAAAGAGATAGAATATGAAGTCGGTGAGAAAATTTTCCTGAAAATATCTCCATGGAAGAAAGTGCTTAGATTTGGCAGAAAAGGTAAGTTAAGTCCAAGGTTTATTGGCCCATACGAAATCATTGAACGTGTGGGACCAGTAGCCTACAGACTAGCTTTACCTCCAGAATTAGAAAAGATTCATAATGTTTTCCATGTGTTTATGCTGAGGAGATACAGATCTGATCCTTCTCATAGAATTCAGGCCGAAAGTATTGAAATCCAACCATACCTGACATATGAAGAGGAACCAATGCAACTTCTTGATCGGGAGATTAAAGGACTACGAAATAAAAGAGTTCCACTGGTGAAAGTCCTCTGGAGAAATCACAATGTAGAAAAAGCTACCTAGGAGAGCGAGGAAACCATGAGACAACAATATCCACAACTGTTCCATTGAGGTAAATTTCGAGGACGAAATTTCTTAAGAGGGGAAGAATTGTAACATCCCTAATTTCGAATAATTAATTTTGAATATGTGGATATAAAAATGTATGATTTGAGGGGTGTAAAACGTAATTAAATGTATGTTTATTTTTATGGTTTTCAGGTGGACCACATGGACGGTCCAGAAAGATTGCATGAAGTGAAGGAAAAAGTGGACAGTGAGTACCGCGACCCCTTACCGCGACCAGAGATCGCGATGAGCTGCTCGCGGTGAAAAATAGAATTTTTGGCAGTGAGCACCGCGACCAGTCACCGCGATCACAGATCGCGCTGACTAGCTCGCGGTGAAAATGTCAAATTCGGGCAGTGAGCAACGCAACTACCAGCGCGACTATGGTACCGCGATTGTTGCTCGCGATGAAAGCGGTGGAACTTCTCCAGTGAGTACCACGACCAGGTGGCGCGACCACAGATCGCGATGACGGTCGCGATGACCGACTTTGTATAAAAAAAGAAAGCTTCTCGCGGAAGCCAAGCAGAAAAGAAGAAGCAGAAAACGGGAAAGAAAAGAAAAGAAAAGAAAGAAAGAAAAGAAAGAAAGGAGAGAAAGGAAAAGAGAGAGAGAAAGGAAGAGAGAGAGAAGAAGAAGAAGAAGAAGAAGAAGAAGAAGAAGAAGAAGAAGAAGAGAAGAGGAAGAAGAAGAAGAGAAGAGGAAGAAGAAGAAAAGGAAAGAACAGGAAAGAAAAAGGAAAGAGAAAGGAAAGAGAAAATGGAGAAAAAGGGACTTGTCGGAAAGAGAATGGTATCCAGGTTGGTGTACACTTGTTTTTAACGTTTTTATGTATTTTGATTTACATTTGAGTTTTTGGATAATTTAGTACATATATGTTTATAATATTTTTCTATTGAATAATTTCGATTTACTCATATCTATCGTATTTCGATTATTGAATATGTTGGGAATAAATTGTTTCAGAATTTCGAATGAACAAATCACTGAATTTCCATAAAATTATATATATATTGTTCTTAATATCAATTGAAGTTTTCTAATAATTGAGTTTGAATTCGATTTGTATTGTATTGAAACGGTCCTAGGATACGTAGACATAGAAATGGATATCGGAGGTTGGTATACTAGCTGGGTTCATTTAGCAGTACTGCATCGACATTGATATTGATATTGATGATTTATTATGTACCTCCTCATGGATTCGTCCAGGGGTAGGGAGACACGTACCTCCTCACGGATTCGTCCTGGGCTAGGGAGACACGTACCTTCCTAAGGATTCGTCTTGGGATAGGGAGCTATGTACCTCTCTAGGGTCCGAACCCTCGGTCCTAGGGTAGGGAGATACATACCACTCTTAGGATTCGTCCTAGGGTGGGAGTTATGTTCGACAGACAGCCGCTGTGGTCGAACGACCCATATTCCAGTCCTGGTTTATGTTGAGTATTCCAGAGGGCTAGAATTGAAGTGAATTGAATGATATATTTATAAGTGAATTTAGAAATTGATTTTATTCGTTTATTTCAGTATCGAAGTTAAAATGATTGTAAAAGAAATTGAGAATTTTATTTGGTATGAATTATTAAATTGATTTAGTTGTTTTTATTAAACGGATTTCATATGATTTAAATTAGTGACTGAGTTGAATATTGTATTGTTTTATTTACGTTCGTATTATGCTATGTATAATATGAAAATTATGTTATGCTTTTGATAAATAAGTTTAGTGTACACCCACTAAGCTATATGCTTAGCGCGTCGGTTTTTATCGCGTGTAGGTCACAGGGATACCGAGGAAGAGAAAGAGTAGAGAGGAGGTACCTGCAGCTTGAAGAGTTCATAGTCACTACATTTATTGGGTAGTTATATAGTTTTGTATGTTCTATTCAGTAAGCATGCATATACAGAAGTTTGTAATTTTAATGATTATATATATTTTGTAAATAATTTTATGATTTATGTATTTCATTTTTAAAGGATTGTAAGTATTAAATTATGAATTGTTTTATTTTAAAACTGTTTGGAAGTCGCACTAAACGGCAGAGTGCGCGTTGATTTGATGATTGATTTAGAAGTGTTAAAATTGTTATACATATTGGATTTGTTTTGTGGAAAACAGGTTTTGGGAAATCAGAAAAATAGAGGGAACTCTGCCAAAATTTTTTGAAAATAAAGTTTGATGGGCTCACTAGAAAAATTATTTTTAAATTACAAATTTATATGATATATTATTTTCAGTTTATAAACAGAATTAAGAAAGTATTTGAAAACCCAGTAACGCTCCCTGGGTTAATCCAGCCGGGTCGGGTCAGGGGGTGTTACAGTTAAATGAATTTTACGGTATCTTATGGGTACCGTAGATGTTGTTTTGGTATTTCAGCAGGATGGTAATGATGGTCAATGCGTTATGGGTTATGTTGATTCTGATTACGCCGGAGATTTGGATAAACATCAATCAACTACTGGTTATGTATTTACTTTTGCAAAATGTCCAGTAAGTTGGAAGTCTACTTTACAGTTTACAGTTGCACTGTTTACTACAGAGGTAGAGTATATGGCAGTATCAGAGGCTGTTAAGGAAGCTATATGGTTATAATGGTTGCTTGAAGATTTTGAAAGTTTACAGAAGCAGATTAATATGTATTGTGACAGTCAGAGTGCTATTCACCTAGCAAAAAACCAAGCTTATCATGCACGTACAAAACATATCGACATTCAGTTTCATTTTGTGAGGGATATTATTGATGAAGGAAATATATCTCTTCAGAAAATTGGGACTGTGGAGAATCCTGCAGATATAATGACCAAGGTGGTAACAATGATTAAGTTCAAGTATTGTTTGGACTTAATCAACATCCTACAAATTTGAACATATTCAGGTATGGCAAAGACAGAGTTAGAAGAATATTGAAATGAAGTTTAACACAATTCAAGACAAGGTGGAGATTTGTTGAAAATTTTTGAAAATGTGTCTTGAATTTGTTTGTCAAAGTTATCATTAAGAAAGTTGGTGGAAGATAGTAGATATTGAAATTTTGTGAGCTTTACATAAGAGGGTTAAAAGATGGTGGTTGTTAGTTTATTTCCATGGCTATATAAGGGAGCTATGCATTTGGCGAATGCATCCAAGCATTCAAACATTCAAGCAAAAGAGCTTAAGGTTTAGAGAGCCATTAGGAGTTACTCTTTGAGTGAGAGTATGTTTTAGGTGTATTGGGGCTTTGGGTGTTTGAGAGTTTCCTCTCAAAATTTGTAAATTTTATTTAATTAGTAAAATTTATTCTTCTGTCTTCGTCCGTGGATGTAGGTCTCAAGACCGAACCACGTAAATTTCTTGTGTTCATTATTTGTTTATTATTTCTCTACTATTTGAGTCGCCATCAATTTGTCACTACTAAATCGATGCTTCTGCACAACAGTTTTTACAACTTGCATAAAGATATAATAAATACTTTGCATGTGACAAGTGAATAGTTATAATATAGTGGTAAGTATTCTCATCTTAACATGAACGTTCCTTGTAGGCTGGTACGATTCAACTAAACTGTACATATAATGGTTCGATTCAACTAAACTGTACATATAGTGCTTCCTGATTTGAACCGACCATTGGCTATTATTTAAAATAAAAGAAAAAAAACTTTAGATCTCCACGGTCCACCTTCTAAATGGATGTAGAGACATAGATCTCCACCATCACATGGATCCATGGCTGGACCCCACAAACAGGTGCTCGAGTTTTCCTGTGTGGAACTGATGGAATTAATGATGATTATCACTTGAACGCCCTTTTTTTCATAACCAACATTTTATGTAATGTAGCTTATCAAAACATAATAAGAATGTTATTTACTGTAATATCACACAAAACCATCAAATGTAGGGAGGGGAAACAATAGAGACAGTAACTACTTGTCCTCTCAAACCTTAGAAGACAAAAAATTAATTATAATTATATAAATCCATTTTTCAGATTGAATCTCAATCGTCCATCAAGATTAGTGGACGGTGGAGATCCAATATGAAAAATGGATCTCCACAAAAAAAAAAAAAAAAAATTTTTTTTTGGGGAAATCGAAGAACCCAGTGAGGGTTCTTCGAAGAACCAAAGGGTTCGAACGAATCGAACCCTTCTGGGTTCAATTCGTTCAAACCCAGAAGGGTTCAAATGATTCGAACCCTTCTGGGTTCGTTCAACGAACCCAGAAGGGTTCTTCGAAGAACCCATTTTCTGGGTTCTTCACAATTTTTATTTTTTTTTTACTAATTCGAACCCTTCTGGGTTCGTCGAAGGAACCCAGGAGGGTTCGATTCGAATCGAACCCTTCTGGGTTCGTTCGAAGAACCCAGTTTCTGGGTTCTTCGTCTTCAAATTTTTTTTTTTTCTAATTCGAACCCTTCTGGGTTCGTTCGAAGAACCCAGAAGGGTTCTTCGAATAACCCAGAAGGGTTCTTCGAAGAACCCAGAAAGAAGAACCCAAAAACTGGGTTCTTCAAATTTTTTTTTTTCTAATTCGAATCCTTCTGGGTTCGTCAAACGAACCCAGAAGGGTTCGTCAAACGAACCCAGAAGGGTTCGATTCGAATCGAACCCTTATGGGTTTGTTCGAAGAACCCAGTTTCTGGGTTCTTCGAACAAACCCAGAAACTGGGTTCTTCAATTTTTTTTTTCGAATTCTTAGAACCCTGAGAGGGTTCTTCGCAAAGAACCCAGATTGGGTCTAGGTTCTGTGGCAAAGAACCCATCTGGGTTCTTCGTCCCTAAAATTTTTTTTTTTTTTTTTGAGATTTATTTTTCAGATTAGATCTCCACCGTCCACTAATCTTGATGGACGATTGAGATTCAATCTGAAAAATGAATTTACATAATTATAATCAATTTTTTATTTTTAATTAATTTTTTTTATTATTATTTTAATTTTCTAAATAAATCTTAACCGTCCGTTATTTTAAAGATGGAGGGATGAGATTTTTTCTTAATTTTTTTAATTTTTATTTAATAAAATTAAATTTAAAAAGTCCAAAAAGACAAAAATACCCCTGACCTTGTCTTTTTCTAGGGGTATTTTCGTCTTTTCACTGTTTAAGTTGGTCAACTGTCAATTTTTAACGGTCAAAGATAACTGGAGGGGGGGGGGGGGGGTTTACTGTCAATTTTTGGTAAAGTTGTTTCTAACTGTAGAATTGCAAACCCCAGGTAGGTTCAGCGTAATTTCTCCTTTTTTTTTAGGCAAATGAGGCTTCTCAGCAGATTATTGGGGGTTTGACATTGGACTGTTAGCTGTGGATTTATATGATGACTTTTAAATATCTTTCATTCTCATTTTCATATTCACCGACTCAAAATCTTCAGGTCCTTATTCTCTCTTCGTAAATTGGAGATCCATGGTGGTGGATATCTCAGCCTCCTCTTTTTTCCCTTTCTTTTTTAAAAAAAATTAAATCTCGAGCGTCGATGTCTAAATGGTCTTAATTGTTTTCATTTATATTTGTTAATAGAAAATTTGGTTCAAGGATTTAAGTATTCGTCCAGAAGATTCAACTTTTAGCAAGATATGTCCGGGAGGTAGAAAAAGGAAGATGTTCTCAATATTACAGAAATAATTGACAAGTATTTTACATTATAAGAAGATATTTTATGTCCATAAACATGAAAAAGAAGACAACAAACATCAATTCCATATGAGACAAAAAGAGAAAAACAACCATGAATAGGACAAGAAAGAGACCAAAAACAGCAGTCAAGAGAGAGAAAGTGGAGCAAGAGATAGTGTTGTAGACAAGAATCTCACATAAAATATGTCCCCTCACAAGGATCAAGCAGATATCCAGGTAGAAGTATCAGAAGAGGACATTTGGAGATTTTTGCCAAGTGGACCTGCACATAGAGGGACTAGTCTGACCTGGACAGAATATCTGACCTATCAGAGGTAGGACAATAAGGTGCCAAATTATCCAGGAGGATCCTGAGTCACAAGCTTTTATCTAACCTTGAAGACTTCTTCCAGGTGAATGCTCCAGGAATCAGTTAAGAGAAGTAGCACAAACACTCTCAGAACTGTTTAAACATCATTTACTGTAACATACCCTCCCGATAGTTTGTAATGTACATATAGGTATTGTAATATATTTTCCAGAATTTATTGTACGGTACACGTGTGAATAAATATACCCTTATTATGGGTAAATTGAATGTCAAAAGCACTAACGATGCTATAATGGAATTTATTGGATGGATCCGGAGATTTTCAGACAAGTGTCCGGAGACCCGAAAAAGTTACGAAATGCATCTGGATGGGTATTAGGGGCCCTGAAATGTACTCCCATAAAATAAATGGCACTTCAGGAGGAAATTCAGACGATTCTGATAACATCCGAAAATCTTCGGAATTGATTCGAAAACTATTATGGGAAACCAAAATAATGTTCGAAATGGTTTCGAATGGTTAGTAAGGTTCCGTAAAATATATACGAAATCCAATTATAAGTTTCGAAGGTCATAGGAAGGATTTCCCATAAATTCGGAGTATTAGTGATATTTTTGGAAGTCAATTAATAAACATGAGATGGTGTAATTTAAATTGGTGTTTATATATGTGATGGTGTAATTTGATTAGTGTTTATATATGTGATGGAAAAGTAATTTAGGTGTTGTAATTTAATTGGTGTTTTAAGTGTGGTGGAATATTTTTAGAATTTAAATTACATGGGAATGGTATGAGTTTTTATATGGAAAATGTTTCCTAAAGAAGCACAATCCGTATGAAATAAAAATGAACAAATCATGAAATGCCAAGTCAAGAATTAGTGGATGGAATAATTAATGAGATGAAATGTGATTGGTGGATTAGTTTGATAATTAATAGATTTTTGGTCAATCTCATGAGATTAATTTTCAAATTGTGATCATTCTATGATTTTAAAAGATTTAGGGGCAAGTAGCAATTGTAAGAAATAGGTGTCAAGTGGTGAAGTCTTATTGGTGAATCAAGTTAAACAAATTAAAATAAACAAAGAGAAGTGTAGAGAATTCTAGAGAAAGCAAGAATCGGCCAACAAGAAAAAAACATAGAAGAGAGAAGAAGAGTCTTATTCGGCCGAGAAGAGAAGAAAGGAAGAAAAGAAGAAGAAGAAGAAGAGAGAGAGATTCGGCCAAGCAAGAGAGAGAAGGAGAAGAAGAGATGACCAAGACCCTTCCAAGCTCTTGTCAAGTGATCCAAGTGGAGAAGAACGCAAGGAAGAAGAACAAGAAGAGAAAGTGGTAAGTATACTAGTTTTCATGAATTGTGAGATAGATTCTTGGGTTTTTGATTCTTGGTGTTAGGGTGATAATTTTGATGCATGAATTTAGAGATTAAGATATAAATTAAGTATCCAAGCCAAACAAAAGAATTTATTGTCATAAAGTGTTAAGTTGAATTACTAGTTTTTGGAAATTTTTAAATTAAACTTGAATTGATGTTATAATTAGTTTAAATCAAGTTGGATGATGTGAAATTTGATGTTATTAAGTAAAGGAAAGTCATGTATGTTAAGTTGATAAAAATTAGTAAGTTAAAGTTAGGGATTTAAGTTGATTTTAGTGTATAGATTTCAATTAAAGTATGATAAGATATTAAAATTGATGTATGTGAGTTTGTTATGCTAATTGGTGCTTAGAAATTCAAGAAATCATGTTGATTATGGATACTTGAAATTCGGTCAAGAAGAGAAATGTATGATTGATATGTGTTTAAATTAAATTGACATGGTTTATAGTAAATTAAATGTATTTGGTTATATCATATAAAAGGAAATTGAAGAAGAAAGTAGATGTAGTTGGTTGTGTTTTTATGGTGAAGGGCATGTTGCTTTAATATGTTTATGGTTGGATTTAAGTGCTTTTGATGGCCTTAAATGATCAATAGGCAAGGATTTGTGAATAGATAATGAAGAACATATATGTTAGTGTACTAGTTTGTCAATAATTGAGTAATATTGGCTTAAGTTTTAAGTAGATTAATTGAAGTATATTTTATTATGAAATATGGCTTATAGGTGGAAGTAAAGCAAGTGTAGGAGGAGAGGAAAAAGATTAGGAAGGAGCTTTGCTATCAAGGAGATCAAAGTTTGGTGAGTGTTAAACCACTTTATGCAAAATGTTTTTCATTTTAGTAATATTTTAGAGTGAGTATTTAAAGTAATTTTATGCAAAGTATAGTTCATTTTCATAATACGTTTTATACAAATTTATGGAAAGTTATTAATTTCAAGTAAGTGTAAAATTATATTTTTGATTGATATGTATTTTAGTATGTTTTCAAGTTTGATTGAATTACATACCTTCAATTATTTATATATATTTTATAATTTAAATAGAAATTGATGCCTTAAGGATATTTTAATTGAGGTATTTTTATATTTCAGAAATTTTTGAATTTATATTCACAGCAGAAAATGTTTATGCATGAGATTTAGTTAAAGAAATATGTTTTATCTATATTTCAAGCTTTTAGATTTAAAAGTAAGTTTCTAAAGTAAAGAAAATAATTTTAAAACCCATGGATACCCATCTATTATCAGAATTATCAGATTATGAGATTATTAGAATTATCAGATTTATCAGCAGTAAGACCCAGCCAGTACACCCCATTCGTGTAAGGCAAGTTAAGGGGGGACAAGTCACTAACTTCAAGGGGTTTTTGTCTGTCGAGTCAATAAGTCGCCCACACATTTATGGAGTGTTATCTCGCTATATGTAGGTGACGCAGAATTCCGCCATATAGCCAGTGATATGTCTTTTATCAGATTTTATTAGAGTCACGGTGAGCGACGCCAGTTTAGTCGCCCCGTGACACCACCCATATGGTGCGACGCCAGTTTAATCGCCCTGTGAGACTACTCATATGGTACGACGCTAGTTTAGTCATCCTATGAGTTAGAGATTTATGGATTCCATTGGGAGTTTTCAGATATAGAAGCCAAACCAGTAATATTTTACAGATTTTCAATGCAGAATATTAATTTACAGAAATAATTAAATATAAGCTTTGCTTATGCTTTAGTATTTATTAAAGAAATATTTGTACGTTATGCTTGACTAGATTTCAGAAAACAAATTTTAGTACAGTTTTCAGTACAGATTTCAAACAGTTTTTATGAAATAGATTGCTTTTCAGTATAGTTATTAGAAAACAATTTCTATTATTTATAGTACAAAGTTTAGTATAGTTTTCATGTAACAGATTTTCAGTACAGATTTCAAGAAATAGATTTCAGTACATTGATTTGAAGATACAGATTTTAGTATGTTGTTTTGATGAAAAAGTGTTCGGTACATTGTTTCAGAAAATAGAAAAAGTATTATTATTATTTATTTCAATATATTTCAGAAAACAAGAAAATGTATAATGATAATTTATTTCAGCACAGTTTCCAGTGAACAGAAAAGTTTATTTATTATGTTATGTGTTTCAATACTGTTTTCAGAAAGTAGAAAATTTTTATTATTATTTATGTTAGTATAATTTGAGAAATAGAGAAAATCTTATGATTTTACATTTCAGCATAGCTTTCAGAAAACAGGACAAGTTCTATTATTATATATTTCAGTATATTTTCAGGAAAGTTGATATTATTATTATTCATTTCAGTGAGTTGTTTTCAAAAAACAAGAAACAAATTTTAGTTCAGTTTTCAGGAAACAACATTTATTTCAGTATAGTATTTTTAGAAAATAGAGAAGTTTTATTATTATTCACTTTAGTATTTTCAGGAAACAGAAAAAGATTTATTATTATGCACTCGAGTACAGATTTCAGGAAAACAACATTCAGTTCAGTATATTTTCAGTTAAATTGTTTAGAAATATATAACACTCACTGAGCTCGTTTAGCTCATTATATTTTTATGTTTTATAAACCCACCTTCTCAGGTACAGGTGCAGACGTTACAGGGACTGCCAGGACCAGCAAGACTAGTCAGGCATTGCTGTGACAATTTTAAAGATTATGATTGAAATTTTAAAGGATAAAGTATGTATTATGTTTTATTGTAAGACTTTTGTAAATTATATTTTGAAGAATACTTTAGGTAAGTATTATTTAGTTACAGTACAAGTCTTTTATTATTTGAAATTTGTGGTTGCTTTGAGATGGACCAGAGGTCCAGTGGTAGTTGAGAAAATAAAAATTTTGAAGTGTACAGTTTCTTATACAGGTCTCCCGAATTTGGTAAATTTTAGAAAAACAGGGGAGACTTCTGCCGGATTAAAAAAAATAAAAAGAAAAGAAAATGTTCTACACAGATTTGCAGGAAGTAACGGCTTAACTTCACGGAAGCCTTGCAGCGGGGCGAGCCTCGACTGGGAAGCTACCGTGGGGTTGCCGGCAGATTGCCTAACATAAGGTAGTAGGTTAGGGGCCCTGCCATTTACACATTCTGATCTTATTTTTACACATGATTATTATCTATTATACTATTTCCAGCATTTTTTATTATTATGGTTGACAATTTTCTCATACTCTTTTACTTATCATATATTATTAAGTGAAAATTGTTAAAAATGACCTAAAAATTATTGAGAAAATTATTTTTAACTGCGGATGTAAAAATAATTGTTTTTAGCCAATTGGAGAAAAAAATAATATAAACAACCCTCAACCACCCACTTACTGGATAATTACAAAATAACCCATGATAATGAATATTATAAAACAACCCATTGAAAATTACAATAAAACCCATTCAATTTAACCTAAAAAAATAAAGTTGCTTTGAGGCTTGAGCCGCCGTACAGAAATCATAAATTTTATACATTTTATTAAAAAAATATTATCTCTCTTATTATTATATTCTTTCTTAATTTATCTCTCTCATTAAAATCAAAATCAATTTATCTTTTTTATCACCTTTATTTATCTTCAACAATTCAAAACTTAAAGGTAAATTTTATGAAATTGTTTATATTTTATTTAGAATGTATTTTATAGATTTTTTTAAGTTTTTTTATTTTATTTGTATATTGTGTTTGTTTTGTGGTTGAAAGAATTTGGATGATACTAGGGTTTAGTTTTGTGAAATTTTAATGGTTATGAAATATATTAGTGAAACATTAGTTAGTGAAATATTTGTTAGTAAAATGTAGGTTAGTGATAGTATGTTAGTAAAATGTAGGTTAGTAAAATATACGTTAGTGAAACGTTATTTAGTGAAATATTTGTTAGTGAAATGTAGGTTAGTGAAATGTATATTAGTGAAATATAGGTTAGTGATATGTATGTTAGTGAAATGTATATGTTAGTGATAGTATATTAGTAAAATGTAGGTTAGTAAAATATACGTTAGTGAAACGTTATTTAGTGAAATATTTGTTAGTGAAATGTAGGTTAGTGAAATGTATATTAGTAAAATGTAGGTTAGTGAAATGTATGTCAATGATATGTAGGTTAGTGAAATGTATGTTAGTGAAATTTAGGTTAGTGAAATATATGTTAGTAAAATATATGGTAGTGAAATGTCGGTTAGTGAAATATAAGTTAGTGAAATGTATGTAAGTGAAATGTAGGTTAGTGAAATGTAGGTTAGTGAAATGTATGTGAGTGAAATATAGGTTAGTGAAATGTATGTTAGTGAAACGTAGGTCAGTGAAATATAGGTTAGTGATATGTAGGCTAGTGAAATGTACGTTAGTGAAATGTACGTAAGTGAAATGTAGTTTAGTGAAATGTATATTAGTGAAATGTAGGTTAGTGAAATGTATATGAGTGAAATGTATGTCAGTAAAATATACGTTAGTGAAATGTATGTCAGTAAAATATAGGTTAGTGAAATGTACGATAGTAAAATATAGGTTAGTGTAATGTATTTAAGGTGTAATTGTTTTCAGTGAAATGTTACTAAAATGTTAGTGTGTAATGCCAATTTGTTTTCAGTGAAATGCGGTGCTTGCAAGCAGTTAGGACATAACCGCGTGACATGCCAATTTCTTGATCATTCTCAAACCAGCAACGACACGAATACTGGTACAGGTGGAAGTGCATAATAGATATGAACTTTGGTGATTTACTAAAACATTTTGTGAAATTATTCTGACTATTCTGCAAGTTTATTTAATCGGACACTCCTACAATATTTAACTTTGTTTCTGCTTATAAACAGTTATGTGTTACATATTTTCGTGTTATGAGTTTGTTTAACTTTTAATTTTCTTCTGAGTTATGGGTTACATAATATGTTTGTAATTTTTGTTTTTCTAATATTTGGATTATTTTCTAGGTTAATTATCTTACCAAAACTGAACAACAACACAATTGATTATTGTAGCAATATCTACTGGGCTAAATATGAATTGTTGAGTCAAAATTTTTCACAATATGTGATGGTTATAAGATAAATTCCTGTTAATAAAATGAACAAAATCTACCACTACCACCACTAGTGTATACACCAACAAAATGAATAAAATGAACAAATTGCTGAACTTATAAACTAAAATGAAATTTACAAAATCTACCTTTGTTAATCGAAAAAAAAAACACCAAAAAATTCATATTATTCCCACAAAATCTACTACTACCACCATTAGTGTATACACCAACAAAATCCACCACCATTTATCTTTCACCTAAAAATTGTCCATTTCTCACATCACTCCACGGGTATATTATATGCAAATATTTCCATAGCAATCTCCTCCTGAATTGTTTTTACATCTTCTTGAACCAAATCCCAATTAAATTCTTTAAATGTCATGATGTTCTCCAAGTACTTCATCACGAAAGCTCCACAGCTGGTTCTGTAGTTTTAATAAGCTTAGAAAATATATACAATATGAATGAAATAATAAATTACGAATACTCATATACTTCATTACCCATCTGGCTGCTGTAGCAGTTTGTTGAGTGGAAGGACGTCAACCTTTATACCGTCCGTCTAAGGAGCGATACCTGTATTTTCAAAGAATCCTCCACACCTCAACATTGACGGTAAAATTTTTATCAATGGCTCTATTTGTGAAATGTGGTGTTTTGGATCTTTATGCTTCTGGAGGGAGTCATAAATGACAATCACTTTCTTCCTCAAATTTATTTTGCATAAAATCCAATGGTAATTGTCAATACAACAAGGGAGAAGGACCTGCAATGTTGACAACTGGGGAAGTAAAATAACAATTTTACAATGGCATCTATTGGAAGGCAATGATATTGAAGTTGATATGAAATACAGACAGACATACAACTAAGTTGAAGGTAAAATAACATAGTTTTCTTATAAAGATGAGCATTTGTAAATGCAAATTGCAATCTTATAGTATCTCTCAATTACTTAGCAAATATTTCCACATACAATTAAATTCTGTAGACATTTGCAGTTTTAATACACCCTCCCAAATGTACTGTACACGTATAGGTATTGTAATATATTTTTCCAGAATTAATTGTACAGTACTATAGTGAAATTTATTGGATGGATCCAAAAGTTTTCGAAAAGGGTATCAGAGACTCAGAAAATATCTGGAATGGTTTAAGATGATTAATAAGGTTCCATAAAGTATATAAGAAATTTAAATTATAAGTTTTGGAGAACATAGTGAAGATTTCCATAAATTGGAGTATTAAGAATATTTATTGGAAGTTAAATATATCTTTTGACGATATGAGATTGTGATTTAATTAATTGATGGAAAAGTAAATTGAAATGGATTTTTGTGGAAAAGAGTTAATGAATTGTTATGGATTAAATTGACAATTAAAGTGTTATTGGACAAGTATATGTAATTAGTTTTCAATTTGTGATAATGTTATAATTTTAAAATGTAAAGGGGCAAATTACAATTATATATATATATATATATATATATATAATAAAATATAAATATATGTGTTAGTGGAGCACTAACACCAAGTCAAACAAGCAAAAGAAATGAACTAGAAAAATAGAAAAAAAAATAGAGCACAGAGGCAGTGGAAAGAAAAGAAGAAAAAGAAGAGAGAAGGAAGAAGAAAGTGATTCGGCCGAAGGAGGAAGAGGAAGGAAAAGCGAGAAGGGAAGAAGAAGAAGAAAGAAAGAAGAAGGAGAAGAGAGAGAGTTGCTTGTAACAGCCGAAGAAGAGGAAGAAAGAAGAAAAAGCTGCAGAAACTGCGAGGGAGAAGAAGAAGAAAAGAAAAAGAAGAAAAAGAAAAAGAAAAGAGAAAGAGGAAGAGGGGATTCGATCCAGTTAGAAGAAGATGATGATGAGCAAGAGGAGTCTAGGAACTTTGGGTAAGTGATTTATGAAGTTGATTTGATTTTGAGTTTTGATGAAGTTGATTTGGTTTGAATTTGATGAAATTAAATTGTGTTGGAAAATTTATTGTTGGATAGAAGGTGAAAATTGATTGATGGAAGTAAAGAAAATGATGGGTTGTATTGATTTTAGTATTTGATTGAGTTTTTGTAGTGTTTTATTTGAAATTAGTTGGATTTGAGTTGATTAAAATGAAAATCAAGAAATCTAGTGAGTTAAAGAATTGGAGATTTGATGATTTCAAGTTTAAATTGTTTAATTGAGATGTTATTTGTATAATTGGAGTATTATTGAATTAATTGATGGTATGAATTTGGAATCGTTAAGTAAGAAATCAAAATGATTCTCAAATTAATGACTTGTATTATGAGTTTTGTTATAATGTTGTGTTTGGAGTGAAATTGAATCATTAGTTTTGAGAATTTTTGAAATTAAATTCGAAATTGAAGCTATAATTAGTTTAATTGAGTTTAATGAAGTCGAATTTGATGTTGTTAAGTGAAAGAAATTCATTTATGTTAAATTGATGAAGATTAGAATGAGCATTTGTGTAGAAATCGAATGTTGATAGTGTAGAGATTTCAATATATGGGTAATTAGGTATAGAAATTGTTGTATGATTTTGATACAAATTGGTGCTTAGAAATTTAAGAAAGTATGTTAGATTGTGTTGAATGAGATTTAATTTAAGATAAAGTGATTGATTTAAGGAATATATAATATTAGAGACATGATTTTCAGTAAATTAAATGTAATTGATTTTATAAGAAGAGAAGAAATTGAAGAATAAAGTATTAAATGTGTTAATTGAGTTTTGTATAAGTTATTGTATTTATATTAATAATTTATTTGGAAATATATTACTTTAGGGAGAAATCTCCATAGCATGGGAGAAAAAAAATATTATGGAAAGACAAGAAATGTATTGAGATGAAGGAACCAAAGCACCAAGCTTAGAGAAAACCAGAAACCAGTGAGTGTTAAATTATTTTAAGCAAAATCATATTTTTAGTTGAAATATACTTTAGTATGTTCCAAGTTTAATTTAATTATTTGTGATTTAATATACACATTTATTTACTTATATGTGGTTCATAATTTAAATAGAATTTATGCTCCAATATATTTTAATTGAAGTATTTTTACATCTCAGAAATTTAGAATTTATATTCAATTAAAGAAATATGTTTTATATATATATATATATATCACGTGTTTTTTGATTAAAAGTTAGCTTTCAAAGTAAAGAAAATAATTTTCAAACTATGGATACCTATTTATTATATCAGAATTTATCAGAATTAGACTCGGCCGGTACATCCCAATTGTGTGTGGCAAGTTAAGGGGGGATAGTCCGCTAACTCCAGGGGGGTTGAGTCTGTCAGAGTCTGTCAGTCGCCCACACATTGGGGTGTTGTCTCGCTATATGTTGCGACGCAACATACCACACATAGATAGTGAGATGTCTTTTATCAGAATATCAGAAGTCACCAGTGTGGCGCCAGATTAGTCGCCTGGTGACACCCTCCATATGGTACGGCGCCAGTTGGGTCGTCCTATGGAGTATCAGTTATCAGAGAAGGGTTCCATGGGTTTTATCAGAAAAGTATTATCAGAAAGGTTTTATCAGAATACGTTTTCAGAAAGTTTATTATCAGAAAAGCATTTTATCAGAAAAATATTTTATCAGAAGAGTATTATTAGAAAACTATATTATTATTAGAAAAGTTTTATCAGAGAAGTTTATCATAAAAATATTTTTAGTAAAGTATATTATTTTAGCTTTTCAGTTTGTATATTATCTCAGTATTTTAGTTTTCAGAAAAATATATTATCTCAGTATTTCAGTTTTCAGAAAAGAATATCATATTAGCTTTTCAGTTTCCAGAAAAATGAGAGAATATTAAATCAGTTTTCCAGTTTTCAGAAATTAGATTTCAGAATAGTTTTCTGTACAAATTTCAGAACAGTTTCCAGAAAATAGATTTCAATTATCTTCTCAAATTAATTTATTAGGAACAGATTTATATTCTTTTCAGATTTCAGGGAGGTTAATAGAAAAAGAATTAAAGTTTATTTAGAAACTAATAACACTCACTGAGCTCCTTTAGCTCATTATAGTTTTATGTTTTTAAATCAACCTCCCAGGTACAGGTGTAGACATTGCAGGGCTGCCGAAGACCAGCGGGACCAGTCAGAGGATGCTGTAACTGTTTTACAAGCATATAAATGTTTTAGTTGTTAAGTTTGTATTTTGGATATTGTTTTAAGTACATGAGTATTTTATTGAAAGATTTGATAACTGTCTATTTTGATATTTAAACATGATTGAGATGTGATTTGATGAGATGGACCGGAGGTCCACAGTAGTTGAGATTTGAAAGATTATAAAAGTGTTCAAGTTTTTATGTAGGTCTCCAAGATTTGGTAATGCTCAGAAAAATAGAGGAGACTTTGCCAAAATTTCAATAAAATAGTTTTGTAAAAAAAAAAAAAAAAAATTTCCTACTTAGATTTTCAAGTTAAAAGAAACGGCTTAGTTTCACGGAAGGCTTTCAGCGGGGCCGGCAGGCTACATAATGGGAGATAGTAGGTTAGGAGCCTGTCATAAAAGTTATGTTGCCAGACATACACTAACCAGCAGTCACACTGATATATATTCAACTAATTTTGTTTTGTTTTTATCCGAAGCAGGCCCGGCGGAGGCCCAGGGCGAACAGGGCAATCTCCCTGGGCCTCACTTATAGGAGGGGCACTATAGGCTGCTAGGCCCTATATAGTTTTTTGAGTGGAAATGATAAATTTTACTATATAAATTAGTTATTGAGTGGAAATGGTAAATTTATAATTGGAAAAAGCATATAGGGGAGGTCGGTGACACATTGGAAAAAGCAAGCATAAAGGAGGGGCACCATAGGCCCAGGGCCCATATCATAATACGAGGCCCAATTTTTTTTTTTTGCCCAGGGCCTCAAAATTATATGCGCCGGCCCTGTATCCGAGAACATACTATCCAATACACCTTTTTAATTATATAAGAGGCCGGTTAACAAATAGTAAAAAGTAAACTAGGAAATCAAATGCTTTTAATGATCTAATTAATCTGAATCAATTACCTAGTTCACAAAAATTGATTTTTTATGAAAAAAATAATAACTATGTAAGAACTACAACAAAAAAGTTCTCTTTTTTGTTCTAAATGCACAAAAGCATGTCATATCAAAATACAACATTTGTCTATGATTGCATACCGTAAACTTCAAAAATAAAGTGAACTCTCATAATTCTAGAGCAGAGTAATAAAATAAACCCTTAATGACAATCAAAACAATGTAAATATATGAGTTACCTTTCCACATCCCTCATAGTGACAGACATATTGTCTCTCACCATGGATGTGAGAATGCTTTCTCAATGCACCAGCATCAATAAAGGTCTTCCTGCAACCTTCATAACTGCAAAGAAATAGAACTTCAGTAGTATGTTCTGGTTTCGGCTCCGGTGCCTGTGGCTCTTTTTCCTTCTCTTTCAAAGCCCTTCAAAGTGTTCTTTAAACTGAAAAGATTAAAAATTCATAAAGTTAAGAAAACTCACATGGAAAAGTTACCAACGAAAAACTGAACATAAAAGCCTTTTATAACTTCATCATCTTACACCCCTCTTTAGATGATGTCTCGAATCTTATGGTAATCAAGAAAATATAAGGGAAAAATTTATAATAATGGGTTCAAAATGAATTAAAAGACTGAAACACATCAAATGAAGCATATTGCTGACCAACAACTAAGACTCTATAATTTATAAACTAATAAAAATTCCAAACTATGGATTGAGACTAACAAAAAACCAGGTAGTCAATTATCAGAAAATATTGACATTGATACTCGCGGAACACAACAGTTTGCCTTAAAAAGATTCAAGAGCTTTGAATCAAGTAAACCAAGAGCTTTGAATTCAAGTGAGAGAAGAAAAAAGAAACAAGAAAGAAGATAGCTTTGCTGTAATCACAATGGTTGGGGCATACGGAGCAACAAAATTTTTCAAAATTATGTCAAAGTTAACTTACAGACATTTAGGTCTTCACAAAAAATTTAAGATTATCTGATCAATGCTCTTCCCTCCATGAAAGCTATACTGACCAAAGAATTAATAAAATGAAAAAATTTGAGAAAACCCCAAAAATAACCATTAGAGAAGTTCGAACAATCATATTGAGCGAGTTAGAAACTGAATTCTTTCGAAACTTAAATTGAATCGTTTTCAGTCACAGGCAGAATCGTTTCGATAACATACCTGAATTGTTTCGACAAAGTTGAATGGAATCGTTTTGAAGATTATACTCCAATAAACTGCAATAGTTTTACGGCGATGACTTTTCAAAGTTAAACGGAATCGTGTCCAAGCAGAAAACGAAACGGCGAGTGACAAGGTGCGGGTAACGTGTGACGAAGGAGAGAAGGAGAGGCCGGCGGCGTTGTGCAAAACGAAATGGTCGGTAACAAGGTATGGGTAATGTGCGGCTAAGGAGAGAGGGAAAGGCCGGTGGTGTCATGGAAATCAAAACGGCAAGGTAAACTGAAACGGCGACATGCTAGAAGTTCGGGTAATGTGCGAGAAGTCCGGGTAACGGTGAAGGAAAGAGAGGGAGATGCCGGCGGCGGGGTGGAAACGGAACGATGAGCTGGACAGAAATGGAACGGCAGCAAGAGGATGAGGGTGAGGGTTATTGGTGCGGCAGAGAGAGAGGGAGGAGAAAATATGTGCGGCTGACTTTAGGGTTACTTTGTAATTAGGATTTTTTAAAAAAAACAATTACGATTTTTAATCAAAAAAATAAATTATGGAAAAAAGATTATGGGTTGAAGTGAGATTTTACCAATCTATATATATTAGGACTAAATTATAATTTGCCAATTTCAAAATGGCTAAAAACGATTATTTCATTTTTTCAGGTTAAAAACAATTTTTTTCATAATTTTTTGGCCACTTATGATTTTGTCCTTATTATTAATGGTTAAGACATATTCTCCTATAGATATATTAATATTTTCTCCTTACTAATTAACTGTTGTTTGTAAGCACATTTTGAGTTAACATTTAGCTTAAATACTCGCTCAATATATTTTGTCATACTTTTATCCATATATTATCCAGGATGTTTCATCCACGAGATTCATATTTTATTATTTTTACCAGTTAACTCTTATTCTATTCATTTTTAGAGTTAACAGTATTTTTTATACATTATTTCTTATTTATATTGAATTTTGAGATAGAGGCGTCTTGGACGTTTTCTCTAGAGGTGTCTTGGACGTTTTCTCTAGGAGAGATATCTGTATACTCTCCTTACTTATTAACTTTTTATTTGGTGAGAAATTTTAAGTTAACAGTTGGCACCGTCATTGTGGGGAAGTCCCAGCTTATTTTATTTTAGTTTATTTATATCTTTCCATATTTCTTATTCCTAGTAGTCAACGAGAATCTTGTTTTTAATCTCCTATTTCCTTGAGCATCTGTTGTGGTTTATAGTTCTTGTAAAATTGTTAAGATATGAGATATACACGACATGAAGGTGTAGATCCTACTACTCATAGTGTTGATAAGGAGATAGGGACTCTGATGCTAACCCTACTCTCAGTATAATGAGGAGAAAGGGAAAAGCAAAAAGGATATACACTAATGCTTTGAAAAGAAATATGCAGGCAATGATAGACAACTAAGAGAGAATGAGCCATGAGGGAGAACGATTGATGACTACTGTGGTGAATACTGTAGGAGGACTCTAACCACCAATGTTCCTGTAGCCAATACAAACTCATCAACGGACAACCGTCAACCCAGATGTAATCGAACCAAATAGCAGACCAAACAAGCGAGATCCATTGATGAGGAGTCGGGCCAGCTTCAGACCTCATGCCAGTGAACCACCTAGGCTATGATCTCAGACATAGGTCCCGCAAAAATCTTCCAAGAAGAAAGATTCATGAAGGAAACACCTTAGAGATCTAGCAAGAAGACCAGACTTACAAAACCAAGAGACAAAGCTAAAAACTACCGTAATGAACGTAAAAAATATTCTTATGTCGTTCTGATGCAGACTATAGAGGAAGAAGACGATGAGGAAGTACAATCAAAGGGCAAAGATGCAGATTCGGTTCAGGAACAAATCTCCAGGATTACAACAGAGTTGGAGGAGCTTAGAAGAGGAAAGACTGAAGATACAAATGAAAAGAATGATACCCTCATGGAATTTAATGACCTATTAGCCAAATAATAAAAATGGTGATACTTCCACCAAAGACGAGAATGCCTCAGGAGAAAAATATACAGGAGCAGATGACTTGTTAATCATTTGGACTTGTATTGCCAACAATGGAGATTCAGAACATTTCAGAAGAGACTAATGTGCAAGATGTTCTCTACTACTTTTGGTGGAGCTGCAAAAAACTGGTTCCAAAGTTACCTCCAAGAAATACTATTTTGCCTCAACTAACCCTACTGTTATTTTTAAACAATGTGTGCAGGTAACAAAACAAAATGTGATGTTGCAAAAGAAAGCAGGTGAAGTAGAAAAAGATGAGGAAAATATGAAATTCGAGAAAGAACATGCAATGAAACTGAATTTCTCCAGGAGGCAAAAGTTCGTCCAAGAGTATTGCACGAGACATATGTCATGAAGATAAATTTCTCCATAAGTCGAACATTCGTCTAGAAGTATTTTACGAGACTTATGTCATGAAGATAAATTTCTCCATAAGCCGGACATTCGTCCAGGAGTATTATACGAGACATATGTCATGAAGATATATTCCTCTATAAGTCGGACAATCGTCCAGAAGTATTGCACGAGACATATGTCATGAAGATAAATTCCTCCAAAAGCCGGACATTCGTCCAGGAGTATTGCACGAGACATATGTCATGAAGATAAATTTCTATTTAAGCCGAACATTCGTCCAGGAGTATTATACGAGACATATGTCGAAGATAAATTTCTCCATAAAATGGACATTCGTCCAGGAGCATGGCACGAGTAATATATCAGGAAGATGAAATTCTCTAGAAAGAAAATTCTCATCCAGGTTATCACACAAAGATTACTTTCCTCCATTCCTATCGGACGATTGATAATTTTCTCTAGGAAAGCAACATCTCTCCTTCTGTAAATATGATTGAAATGCAATGAAAGCATGAATTTCAGCTGGCAGACATTGTCTCTAAGAAGAACGATGTTCTATGATTCATTATAACATCGTAGTGTTAAAAAATTATAATTTCCCTAAAATGCTTGTTCAGGAAGAACCTTTTTGAAAGTTAAACCTTTTAATTCCTCCGGAGATGCAATTTCGTAGAGATGAGCTTACGAAGATGAAATTCCGTAGAGATGAGCTTACATGCTGACGAGCATCTTAAGCGGGCAAAATAACTCTTGTATGTTCAGGATAGTCCTATATGCCTAGGGCTGAAAATAACTCATGTATGTCCAGGACAGTCCTATATGCCTAGGGCTGAAATTCAACTCATATATGTCCAGGACAGTTCTATATGCCTAGGGCCTGAAAATAACTCCTGTATGTACAGGACAGTCCTATATGCCTAGGAGCTGAAATCAACTCATATATGTCCAGGACAGTTCTATATGCCTAGGGCCGAAAATAACTCCTGTATGTACAGGACAGTCCTATATGTCTAGGACCAGAACTAGTTCCTATATGTCCAGGATTAAGGTTCAACCGCAGGACGTGAACTTGATAAGTTTGTCTACGATCTGCATAAAGATACTCCAATAGTCTTATATGCCCAGGTTGAAGATTAGCTTCAGCTATCAACTTGGAAAACTTATCTATGATATGCATGAAGATGTTGCGGAAAAAATCCTATATGTCCAGAACTAAGATCAGCTTCAGCTATCAACTTGGCAAACTTGTCTATAATATGCATGAAGACGTTGCGGAAAAAATCATGTATGTCCAGGACAAAGATCAACTCCAGCTATCAACTTGGCAAACTTATCTATGATATGGATGAAGACATTGCGAAAAAAATCCTATATGTTCAGGATGAAGATCAGCTACAGCTATCAACTTGACAAACTTATCTATGATATGCATGAAGACGTTGCAGAAAAATCATGTATGTCCAGGATGAAGATCAGCTTTAGCTATTAACCTGACAAATTTATCCACGATATGTATGAAGACTTTTAGCCAAATCCTGTATGTCCAGGATGAGGATCAACATCAACTCTCTACTTGACAAATTTGTCCACGATATATAGGGAAGCTTATCAATACAGCTTCAACTTGTCGTTCTGACAAATTTGTCCACAATATACGGGGAAACTTATCAATAAAGTTCTGACTTGTCATGTTGAAAAATTTGTCCACGATATACATGGCAGCTTTTTCGCCATATCGTAGAAAGACAGTGCAGGAAGTAAAACTAGCTCCTATATATCAATTTTGACAATTAGTTTGTCCACGTTGTGTGGAAAGTTTCTTCCAGCAGAATTAAACATTATCATGTGTAAGAATGAGATGGTATGAAAAATGGAACCCAAAAGCGACATTGACAATTTATAAAGTTACAAATGAAAGGCCAAGTTCCATGCTCAACGACAAAAAAAAAAAAATTTATCCTCCGGCGAAAAGTTTAGAAAAGCAAAAAAGTAACAGGAAGTAACATCATGCAGATTCCTCAATCTTTATTCTCCAGGACATTTTTATTAGCACCATTGGCAGCAGCATCTATTTCTCCTTCAGGAAATACATCAGCACCATCTTCTGCACCTCCAGCATCTTTCGAATCAACAACGTCATTTGGATGAGTTCCGAATCAACAATGTCATTTGGATGAGCCTCCTTCACTTTTTCAAAAATGGCCTCCACTCACGTAAAAGGTCGGCTACAATAGGGTCATGATGAAGAAAGTGAAGGATTCCAACGAGAAGCCTTTCCAACTTCACCATTATCAACATCAATAGACAAATACTCAAATCTATGATGTGATTTCTCTCCTGAGTCTCCAACGTTTTCCATTTTCAAAAAAAAAAAAAAAAAGGTTCAAGACTGGGGGACTTCTATTAATAAGAAATTTGGTTTAAGGATTTAAGCATTTGTCCAGGAGATTCAACTTTCAGGAAGATATGTCCGGGAGGTAGAAAAAACGAAGATATTCTCAATATTACAGAAATAATTGACAAGTATTTTACATTATAAGAAGATATTTTATGTCCATAAACACGAAAAAGAAGACACCAAGCATCAATTCCATATGAGATAAACAGAGAAAAGCAACCATAAAAATGATAAGGAGACCAAAAATAACAGTCAGGAGAGAGAAACTGGAGCAAGAGATAGGGCTGCAGATAAGAATCTCACATAAAGCATGTCCCCTCATGAGGAACATTTAGATATCTAGGTGGAAGTATCAGAATAGGACATTTGGAGATTTTTTCCAAGTGGACCTGCACATAGAGGGACCAGTCGACCTGGATAGAGCATCTGACCTATCAGAGGAGGACATCAAAGCGCTAAACTATCCAAGAGAATCCTGAGTCACAATCTATAATCTATATGTCCAATGCTCATTGGTTTCAAGCATGTGTTTACCACACGACCAGGGGAGATGGAGAATGCAAAGGCAGGTTAGAAAGGGAAGAATGAAGGACCATAGAGGAGGAGACACGTGGAAGAGGCTGTGAGGAAATGTCTGTCTCCTGAAGGCTATAATACCTCTGCACATTTAGAAGGAAAGATTGACTACTTTTTTGATATCTCATGTATTCCTTTCATTTCTAGTTTATATGAAAAAGTTAAGGGATGAATTTTTCTATACTAACTTGGGCGTCAGAGTGTGGTAGCCAGACCACTATCGGCCACCACCCTAAACCCAAGCTTTTGTCTATCCTTGCAAACTTCTTCCAGGGGAATGCTTCAGGAATCAATCAAGACAAGTAGCACAAACACTCTTAGAAATGTTTAAACCTCATTTACATATTCTGATATTTTTTTTTGTACATGATTATTGTCTGGTACACTATTTTCAACATTTATTATTATAGTTGACAAATTTTACCTTACTCTTTTACTTATCATATATTATTAATGGTTAAGAATATGTCCTAGACATATTCTCCTGTAGATATATTCATATTTTCTCCTTACTAATTAACTGTTGTTTGTGAGCACATTTTGAGTTAACATTTAGCTTAAATACTCACTCAATATATTCTGTTATACTTTTATCCATATATTGTCCGGGATGTTTCATCCACGAGATTCCTATTTTATTATTTTTACCTGTTAGATCTTATTCTATTCATTTTTAGAGTTAACAGTATTTTTTGTACATTATCTCTTATCTATATTGAATTTTGAGATAGAGGCGTCCTGGACGTTTTTTCTAGAGGCGTCCTGGATGTTTTATCTAGGAGAGATATCTGTATACTCTCCTTACTTGTTAACTTTTTATTTTGTGACAAATTTTAAGTTAACAATATTTTATTTTAAAATTTATGTATAAATTGTTTTTATAAAAAAATCTCCATTTGGAGATCTAGATTTTTTTATTTCAGATTTTTATTTTTTATTTTTAACTTTTTGATTGAGGGTATTTTATTTATTTTATATTTTTGAAACGACCAACGTTAATGACAAGAAAGTGATTTTTTAATAAGTTGATTCCGTGTATAAAAAGATAAACCCCAAGTAGGTTGACTATAATTTGTCCTTAAAAAACGTAAAATACGCATATTTAATGTTTACTGAAAAATGAAATATAATTTTTATTACAATTGACGTATTTATTCAAATGTGAAATACACCTACGGATTATGTATTCGTTTTTTGGACTTTTTTTTTTTCATCCATTGTGTTTGAGGAAAATATATTGTGAGGAAGATGTGATTTTGGTGATAAAAAGAGATTGTGTTTTAAGAGAGAAAGAAAGAACAGAGTTGGGTAGGTAGAATATGAAAATAGAAATTGAATGGGGAGGAGATATATTTTAAGGGTATTTTTTTGCAATTTTTATCTTTGATAATAAGTTGAATATAAATTGTTTTCATAGACTATGAACCGTTAAAGCTTAGTTATGGTCAAAAATAAATTTTAGTAGTTTAATATAAATTTTTTGATTATTTCTAGCCGATGTGATTCCCACCATTGCTGGTAGTTATGGCACATTTTATTTTGTAGTACAAATAAATTTTAATATTTAACCCAAAGGAATATAGTGTAATTCATTTTTGGCTGAAAGTCATACCAAATTTTAAACTATTACAGAAGTTGGAGACTGGAAGGTAGAACAGTAACATAAACTAATAATCAAATAATAAATAATACTAATCCTATCTAAAGTTTGTTGAATAACACTCGAAATTAATGTTGTAAAAACTCACTCTAAACTCTCATGATATTAAGTTTAACCGTTAAAAAAAAAAGAAAAAAAAAGCGAGAAATCCACGTTGGATCCACTATAAATACACCATGGATGACAAACCAGTGGAGACTCAAACCTAATTTTTAATGGTCAAGCATAATGACAAGAGAGTTTAGTGTGAGTTTCTATAAACTATGATTTCGAGTGTAATTCAACAAACATTTTAGTATTATTTATTCAATAATAGAAATAGTGATTTTCCTTTATTTAAAACCGATCGGAGTTTATCAGTTATCAATGTGATCTTGCAACAAGCATGATGCTAGGTGCTAACATCCCCACAGCACAGACAAATAAAAAAAACTCAGCAGAATGTCACGATCTTTCTAGAACCTTCCGGAACAACCCGGAAGAATAGAGAACCTTGTGGAGCAACCTAGAAGGATGGAGAAACTCCTAGAGAAGTCTAGCTCTTGGGACATTCTAGAATGTTGTGGAGACTTGTAGGATGTTCAAGACTTGGAACTCTCTAGAACATGTACATTGTAGGAAAGCCTTGTACATTGTAGAATTGTCTAGAACATTGTAGATAGGTAGGGACCTAGAATGTTCTTTGGTGCCTATAAATAGATGGCACCCCTCATTTGTACAAACCATCTTGGAAAAGCATTCAAGTATTCTCTCAAACACTTGTGCTCTCTTCTCTTCTCTCTTCCTACAAGTTTTCTTGAGTTTGCTAGCAAGTTACTTGCCTAGCTCGTGGGGATTAAGGCTGACTTAACCTCTTCGACGAGAGGAAGTGTGTTAAGTGCCGCACGGTTGGCTTAGAAAATACTAAGGCCGTGACAAGTGGTATCAGAGCCTCGTTGCTCAACCAAGGAAGAGATAGCATAATGGCAGGAGTCGAGGAAGTTGTCGTCCAAGAGCCAAGCCGTGGAAGGGATGCCAACCCAAGCAGGTCGAGGAAGGACAAATCTCGGGATGCCGCCTCAATCTTGGAGTCAAGGTTGGCTAGGATTGAGCTTGCCATAGCCGATTCGAGGGAACGGCTAGATGTGTTGGAGCAATGCGTGGAGAGGGACATCGGCGATCTTAGGGAGAAGATCGAGGACCTTAGGGGAGACATGCAATTTGGCTCTACATCAGGGCGAGAGGCGCAAGAGGGGAACGAGATCTTCCAAGCTCGGTTGGAGAACACGGTAATGGGGAAGCTCGCGGAGTTCGAGACACTTCTTGAAGACATGCGGGACAATTGGGCCTTATGCAAGAGAGCTGTCAGTGGTGGGGCTTTCCAAGGTGCTCCAAAGAAGGAGATACCTAAGCCGAAGGAATTTGATGGCAAGCGTGATGCCAAGGAGGTAGACAACTTCATTTGGCACATGGAGAGGTACTTTGAGGCCGTCAGGATCACAGATGATCAGTAGCAAATCCGGACCGCAACCTTATACCTCGCCGATACAGCCATTCTGTGGTGGAGGAGGAGACATGCCGACATCCAAAGAGGTACGTGCACTATCGATTCTTGGGATGATTTTAAGAAAGAGCTTAAGAAGCAATTCTATCCGGAAGATGCTGCTTATCTTGCTCGGAAGAATTTGAAGAAGCTCAAGCAAACAGGTTCAATTAGGGATTATGTTAAGGAATTTTCTAGTCTCATGCTCGAAGTTCCTAACATGTCGGACGACGAGTTGCTATTCAACTTCATGGACAACCTACAACCTTGGGCGGAAGTAGAGTTGCGTCGTCGCAATGTGCAAAATCTCGCAGAAGCTATAGCCATTGCGGAGTCCCTAATTGATTACCGGAGGAGCGAACCACCCAAAAAGAAACCACCACAGGATAACCATGGCAAAGGTGGGGGAGACAAAGGGAAAGGTCCATACAAGCCTCCAAGCGGGAAAGACAAGGGTAAGCAGAAGGAAGGTCAAGGCAAGAAAGACTTCAAGCCGAAGACCAACTGTTTCCTTTGCGACGGTCCTCACTGGGCAAGAGAGTGTCCAAAGCGCAAGGCTATCAATGCATTGGTAGATGAGCGTGAGAAGGAGATGGAGGAATCTCACATGGGCTCTCTTCGCATTCTCGCAGCCATCAAAACCCAGTCAGCCCCGAAGACCCGAGGGAGTCAGGGTCTGATGTACTTGGACGTACACATCAATGGGAAAGCTACCCGCGTCATGGTCGATACGGGAGCTACAAACTCCTTTGTCTCGGAGGAGGAGGCAAGGAGACTTGGACTGAAGGTGTCCAAGGAGACCGGATGGTTAAAGGCGGTGAACTCTAAGGCGAGACCGCTTATTGGCATGGCTCGAGGCGTAAGCATCAATATGGGCAATTGGAATGGGAAGATAGACCTGACTGTCGCGCCAATGGATGACTTCGAGGTAGTGCTTGGCATGGACTTCCTCGAACAAGTCAAGGTAGTTCCTTTACCCTTTCTACGTTCTGTTGCTATATTAGAGGATACTTCTTGCATTATTCCAGCCAGCGCCAAATCCGGGTCGAAGACTCCTCATCTTTCGGCCTTACAAGTGAAGAAAGGCCTTAAGAAGGGGGAGGTGACATACTTGGCCGCGGTAAAACATGATGAAGGTGGAATTCCAACGGAGGAGCTACCTAAGGAGATCAAGAAAGTCCTTGAGGAGTACAAGGACGTCATGCCCGCGGAATTGCCCAAGAAACTACCACCTAGGAGAGAGGTGGATCACCAGATTGAGTTGGAGCCGGGAACGAAGCCACCTGCCAAGGCCCCTTATCGGATGGCACCACCAGAGTTGGAGGAATTGAGGAAACAACTGAAGGACTTGTTGGATGCTGGCTACATTCAACCGTCCAAAGCTCCATATGGCATACCAGTGTTGTTTCAAAGGAAGAAGGACGGGTCCATGCGATTGTGCATCGACTATCGCGCTTTGAACAAGGTAACCATCAAGAACAAGTACCCTATTCCTTTGATTGCTGACT
This sequence comes from Xanthoceras sorbifolium, assembly GCA_003430845.1. Taxonomy (NCBI): domain Eukaryota; kingdom Viridiplantae; phylum Streptophyta; class Magnoliopsida; order Sapindales; family Sapindaceae; genus Xanthoceras; species Xanthoceras sorbifolium. The sequence continues at coordinate 17,463,568 of CM010611.1, forward strand.
TGTTTGATCAGCTTGGTAGGGCTCGATATTTTACAAAGCTTGATTTAAGGTCGGGTTATTACCAAGTGAGGATTGCGGAAGGCGATGAGGCAAAGACTACGTGTGTGACGCGTTACGGTGCCTACGAGTTCCTAGTGATGCCATTCGACCTCACCAACGCATACGAGTTCCTAGTGATGCCATTCGACCTCACCAACGCACCAGCCACGTTTTGCACACTTATGAACAAGATCTTCCATCCTTACCTGGATCGGTTTGTGGTGGTGTACTTAGACGACATCGTGGTCTATAGTAACACCCTCGAGGAACATGCTCGACACTTACAAGTTGTTTTCAATGTCTTAAAGGAAAACGAGCTCTACGTAAAGAAGGAGAAATGTTCTTTTGCCCAACCAGAGGTGTACTTCTTGGGGCATAAGATCAAAGATGGTGTGCTCATGATGGATGAAGGAAAAATCAAAGCCATTTGTGAATGGGATCCTCCTACGAAGGTGCCTGAACTACGGTCATTCCTTGGCTTAGTTAACTATTACCGGAGATTCATCAAGGGGTATTCAGCAAGGGCAGCTCCACTCACAGATCTGTTGAAGAAAAACAAGGCGTGGGAATGGTCGAGTGAGTGCCAAGAAGCCTTTGAGGGTTTAAAGAAGGCGGTAACGGAAGAACCAGTGTTAAGTCTCCCGGACCATTCCAAGCCTTATGAGGTGCAAACGGATGCTTCTGACTTTGCCATTGGAGGAGTTCTAATGCAGGATGGGCATCCTATAGCCTTCGAGAGCCGCAAGCTGAATGATACGGAACGGAGGTATACCGTTCAAGAGAAGGAAATGACTGCGGTTGTTCATTGCCTTCGCACTTGGCGACACTATTTGCTCGGCTCTCACTTTACAATCAGGACAGACAACGTTGCCACTAGCTACTTCCAGACGCAGAAAAAGCTAAGCCCAAAGCAAGCTAGATGGCAAGACTTTCTGGCAGAGTTCGACTACACGCTCGAGTACAAGCCCGGGAAGGCCAATTTGGTGGCAGATGCACTGAGTCGCAAGGCGGAGCTTGCAACTATGAGGAGTGCGCCACAGGGAGAAGTCATCAGTCTCATCAAGGAGGGGCTACAACGAGACTCACTGGGTAAGAGTCTCATGGGGTTAGCCAATGATGGAAAGACCAAGCGGTTTTGGGTGCAGGATGATTTACTCTACACCGTAGGAAACCGGCTGTATGTCCCGAAATTTGGAAACCTGCGGAAGAACTTGATCAAGGAGTGCCATGATACAAAGTGGGCAGGACATTCGGGGCAACAGAGGACTAGGGCTTTACTCGAGGCAACGTACTACTGGCCGCACATGAGGGATGATATTGAGGCCTATGTGAAGACTTGTCTTGTGTGCCAGCAAGACAAGAATGAGCAGCAATCGCCGGGAGGATTGCTAGAACCATTACCCATCCCCGAGAGACCATGGGAAAGTGTCACCATGGACTTCATATCGGCCTTGCCCAAGTCGGACGGATGCGGATCGATCATGGTGGTGGTCGATCGGTTCTCAAAATATGCAACTTTTATTGCTGCCCTTACGGATTGCACGGCAGAGCAGGCAGCTCGGTTATTCCTAAGGGATGTAGTGAAGTATTAGGGCATGCCAAGAACGATCATTAGCGATCGAGACCCGCGCTTCATAGGGAAATTCTGGACCGAGCTTTTCAACCTGTTGGGCTCAAAGTTGCATTTCTCTACAAGCTTTCACCCACAAACGGATGGGTAAACAGAGAGGGTGAATGCCTTGTTGGAGCTATACCTGAGGCACTTTGTGAGTGCCAACCAGCGAGATTGGGCGAAGTTACTTGATGTGGCCCAATTCTCTTACAACTTGCAGAGGAGTGAGGCGACCCACCATAGTCCCTTCGAGTTGGCAACGGGCCAACAACCCCTCACTACGCAGACGGTAATGGTGAGATATACGGGAAGGAGTCCAGGATCGTATAAGTTGGCCAAGGATTGGCAAGAACAAGCCGATATAGCACGATCTTATCTCGACAAGGCCACGCGAAAAATGAAGAAATGGGCGGACAAGAAGAGGCGACGAGTGGAATTTCAAGTAGGAGACTTAGTGCTTGTCAAGTTGTTGCCCCAGCAATTCAAGGCCTTCAGGAAGGTGCATAAGGGCTTGGTGAGGAAATACGAAGGACCCTTTCCGATCCTGAAGAAGGTAGGAAAAGTTTCCTACAAAGTCGAATTACCTCCAAGGCTCAAGATCCATCCAGTCTTCCATGTGAGTCATTTGAAACCCTATCATGCGGACACGGAAGACCCTAGCCGAAGAGAGTCTTCAAGGGCGCCAACTACCGTAGTAACCTCCTACGACAAGGAAGTGGAGGAGATCCTAGCAGATCGAGTCGTGAGGAAAAGGGGTGTTCCCCGAAGTAGCGAGTACCTGATCAAATGGAAGGGACTTCCTACGAGTGAAGCTACTTGGGAACCGAAGGAGGCTTTGTGGCAGTTTGCAAAACAAATCGAGGAGTTCCACAAGGAGACTACGACGAGGACGTCGCCGGATTAGGTGGGGGAGAATGTCACGATCTTTCTAGAACCTTCCGGAACAGCCCGGAAGAATAGAGAACCTTGTGGAGCAACCTAGAAGGATGGAGAAACTCCTAGAGAAGTCTAGCTCTTGGGATATTCTAGAATGTTGTGGAGACTTGTAGGATGTTCAAGACTTGGAACTCTCTAGAACATGTACATTGTAGGAAAGCCTTGTACATTGTAGAATTGTCTAGAACATTGTAGATAGGTAGGGACCTAGAATGTTTTTTGGTGCCTATAAATAGATGGCACCCCTCATTTGTACAAACCATCTTGGAAAAGCATTCAAGTATTCTCTCAAACACTTGTGCTCTCTTCTCTTCTCTCTTCCTACAAGTTTTCTTGAGTTTGCTAGCAAGTTACTTGCCTAGCTCGTGGGGATTAAGGCTGACTTAACCTCTTCGACGAGAGGAAGTGTGTTAAGTGCCGCACGGTTGGCTTAGAAAATACTAAGGCCGTGACAAGAAGCCGCCAACCTTGTTTATTCTCATTACCTAATTTCTTTGTATTACCCAAACATGTGTCACGCCACTACTAATAAGCTCAAAATATGGAGTCTATCATTTGTTAATTACCAAACATATTCAACCTGTAATAATTTATAGTGGGCAGGTGGTGAGATCTTAATCAAAGGTGCATTTGGGTGTCCCTGTCTTTATAGCTTTATATATCGAACAAAAAAACAAATGCTAATTAGTCAACCATTATCAAATTGAAGTAGGCAGGCTCATCTGTCTCCTCCACGTATGTTGCTGCATGGAATTCATCACCAAACGGGGTCCTGAATTGGTTGGTGCTGCACCAAACTCTTGCAGGATTGCAGGGATAATTGAAACCCATATTTCTTCTTCACTAGTTTTTCCACAAAAACGGAAATTTGGTGGTCCACTAAAGTTTTAAAAAGTGAACAGTAAGTCCACTTCACATTGAAGTTGTGATTGGGTTATATTTCACTAGTAAATCACGCGTATCCAGCATTCTACATGTTGAAATTTATTTATCAAAACCAAGTCAAATAAATTCTGTGAGTGTAGCTATTTATATTATTCAATTCAATTTACATATCCAAAACTCGCTTTTCTCTGATTTGTACTTGTTTTCTTTTGTGAAAGAGAGAGAGCAAATTTCACAGTAAAGCATCACTTCACTTTTCTACAAATATTTTAAAGCTATAATATGTCGACAATATTTTTATATTTTTATTTTATTTTAACTACCAAACAAGCATGTAAATATGAAAATTACTCCAATCAACCATCCATCTCTAGCTTTTCACTGCAAGTGGTGGAATGCTCTGTTCATGCCTGAAGAAATTACTTGGATCAACTTTGGTCTTCACGTCTACCAATCTTTTGAAATTGTCCTTGAAATACTTGGCACCCCACATCTTTGCTAGATTGATGTTAGTGTGATTTTTCTTGTTCATGCCCAAATCGAGATCCCTGTAGTTGACATATGCAGCTCTGGGGGAGTTTGAAACATAGGGACCCATGTACCTGTACAAATTCCTCATCCATTTCATATGCTTTTGTGGGTTCTTATCTCCATCAAACCAGGCAGTCAAGTACTGGATTTTGAATAAAGTTCCCTTCCTATGAGGGAAAGGAATAGCCGATTCTGAAATGTTGCTCATCATTCCACCATAGGGGTTCCATATCGTCAAAGGGTTATCTTCTTGCAAGAATCTTTTCCATAGCCCTTCGAGCGCAGTTTCAGGTATAGGTTGTTGAACAAAATCTGATTTGGCTTTGAAATATACCTTGCTTGAAGATTTTGCTTCAAGAAGAACTTCAGGAGTAGTATTACTTGGGAATCCGGCAATATAAAGCACAGATTTGATCCAGCTAGTTTCGATACAATCTTTCCTGGTCATTTTCAATTCAGGGAAGCTCTTTTTGGTTACCTGGAGTAGTCTCTTAGCACTACCAAGAAACAAGGCATTGTATGAAGTTGCTATGGTTCTCTTGCCTATCCGGCTTGCATTTACCGGTTGTATCATAACTCTAATGAAGAGATTTTCATCAAGCTTGTCTGCAACTTGCTGCCATCTATACAATAGCTTTGTGGCACCTTGTTCTAGGGTCCTGGTAACTGTAAAAACTGTCACAGTTGCTGGAACACGAACCAGTTTGATCTTCCAAGAAAGAACAATTCCAAAACTTCCTCCCCCGCCTCCTCTTATTGCCCAAAACAGATCTTCTCCCATGGCTTTTCGATCGAGAACTCTGCCATTAGCATCTACAATCCTGGCATCGATAACATTATCAGCTCCAAGGCCAAATTTTCTCATCATGGAACCATAAGCACCTCCTGTTATGTGCCCACCAATGCCTAGAGTCGTGCAAAGACCAGCAGGAAATCCATGAACTTTGCTTTTCTCTGCGATTCTGTAGTAAACTTCTCCAATTGTGGCACCAGCCTGAACCCAAGCACTGCTATCTCTAATATTGACACTGATGGAGCGAAGCCTGGCCAGGTCCAAGATAACGAAAGGAGATTCAATATCGGAAACATAAGAAACTCCCTCATAGTCATGGCCTCCGCTTCGAACTCTGAAATGAATTTGAAGCTTCCTGGCACAAATAACAGCTGCCTGGACATGGGATTCAGTCAAAGGTGTGAAGATAAACACAGGCTTTGGAACTGAAGGCACCAAGTACCTGAGGTTTTGAGCAGAAGATTTCAGGATTGAAGTAAATGAAGAAGTGTTGCTGGTGTAAATGGTAGATGGAGGAGGAATGGACAGATTGGAATTAACAGAGAGGCATTTTGTGAAATTTTCTTCAACTGAAACTGAAGTTGTCAATGAAGCTGATAAAAAAAAGACTGAAAGTAGTGAAAAAATGTGCTTGCTTGAAAACAACATTTTATTTGAAGCTTGTATGCTTCTGTGATGTGTTTTCAAGATTTGAGAATTGAGCTATATATATACTTGTAGGTGATGCATATGCCTGGCGTGTATTTGAGCTAATCCTAACGTCAGATTAAAAATAAAGTTGCTTTAATAATTTTTGAATTTTCAGTGCTTCTAGAGATTGATAACCGATTATTATTCAAAAGTTCTGACCACCACCACCTCTTCGGCCATTCATACCTCAATCTGAAAACTATTTTTAAAAAGATTGCTTTAATAAAGTTGCTTTAATAATTTTTGAATTTTCAGTGCTTCTAGAGATTGATAACCGATTATTATTCAAAAGTTCTGACCACCACCCACCTCTTCGGCCATTCATACCTCTGAAAACTATTTTTAAAAAGGGTTAAAAACGACAAAAAGATTTGAATTTTATTTAAATACACGTGAATAAGATATTGTCTTACTAAACGAGCAATCTTTACTATCAAATCACAATTAATGGTGATAAAAGATTGAAATATTATTCTTAGAATTTTCTCATCCACCTAAAAGTTGTGTTAAATTAGTGACATTCTTGTGTAATATCAATAAAACTGATGGAAAAATCTTATGATCAAATTCTGTAAATCCCTTGTGAATAGCAATAACTTGTATTATTGTCTATGCTTTTCAGATTAAAAACGTTTTAAATGAAGAGGGGAATGCATCTCATAATTATAATATACACCTTAAGAGGAATTCTCAAAATGAATTATCATTCATTATTAGGTTCTTAAAACTATTTTTGAGCACAAACAAAGAATATTAAAATAAATAATTAAAAAGGCATAATAATTTAATATTCTGCTTTGCAATGGAGTAGTTTTCTTTTATATATATATTTATAATACAATAGAGTAGTTTATTATTATTATTTTTTTTTGAATCAAACAACCATATATTAAGAACCAAACCAAACATTCCAGGATAATCATCCTGGACCAACAACTCCGCCAAAGGAGGACAAGAATCAACTCAAAAAGCATAAAAAACAAGCGCAAGGGCATGCTTACCAACGGCATCAGCTACCCTATTGCAAATCCTAGGAATAAAGGAAAAACTAACAATATTAGCAACATCAACAAGCTGAATAATATTAGCAATAAGTAACCCCAAATCTGAGCAAGGAAAAGAACGCTCCCGAAGGACATTAACAACACTAAAAGCATCAGATTCAACAAGAAGATGAGATAAACCGCCTCAATAGCCATCCTTATGCTATAAAGAATAGCCAAAGCCTCAGCCACTTGGGACCCAAAAAAGGCCTTCACACGAGCCGCCCCAGCCGCCACCACTAAACCATCATAATTTCGCACCACCAGCCCCAACCCAACCAAGCCACCTGCTGGAGAAAGACTAGCGTCGATGTTAGCTTAAAATAGCCAAGATGAGGTGGCCGCCAAACTTGAGCAGGGCTAGGAGCAAGATGAGAGGACCGCCCTTTCACTTGAGCTACCTCGAAAGAAGAAAGAAAATTGAAAGCCCAAGCAATAACTCCCCAGCAGGAAATAAAGGGTCACCATGCAGAGCTCAGCTTCAACAGAACCAAGCACGCCACAAAATAGTGCACAACATCTCAAAGTTGAAGGTGTCAAGATGGGATTTGGCATACCATAAAAAATCTAACACACGCATGCAACTATCAACCACCAACCCACCCGAGCACCAACCCACAACCCCCGACCGAACCTCTTCCAACAAGGCACAACCCCAAAGAGCATGAAAAGATGACGCCGACTCACACTTGCACAAGAGGCATGAACCAACAACATTAATCCCTCTAGAAGCCAAGTTCACAAAGATAGGAATCCAATTATGAGGCACTCTCCAAATAAATAGTCTCACTTTTGGAAGGATAGAAAGCCTCCTAATAAACTTCCACTAAGATTTCATAGAACCCGTTCCTGACCCACTTGGGAGATTCAAAGCAGATAAAGCCACGTGGTACCCACTCTTAACCGAATAAACACCCCATTTGTCATAATGCCAAAGGAGAGAGTGTTGAGAATAAGAAGAACTAGTTATCAAACTGAGGATAACAGTCGCGTCTTCAGGAAGAAAAGAACTCTCAATTAGAAGGACATTCCAACCTTCAGACCCCAACTTCAACTGACTAACAAACAAATCCTCCCTTATAACTGGACTAGACAACACTTTAAAGGTCAAAGGCCTAGGTAACCAACGATCCTGATATACCAAAATCGAAGCACCACTACCAATTCGCCATCTAGATCCTTTCAAAAGAAGCTCTCTACCCAAAAGGAGACTCTTCTAGATAAAAGAACCTGATTGAGAATTATTATATTTTAGAAAATCCGAAGAAGGATGACAACAACCCTTCAACACCCTAGCTGTCAAGGACTCAGAGTTAAGAGAAAGGCGCCAACATTGCTTCGCAAGGAGAGCTTGGTTGAAGGTGTCCAAATTCCAAAAACCAAGACCCCCTTGAAGCTTGTTACAACAAAGTTTATCCCACGAACCCCAATGCATTTTCTCAAACTAACCATCCGAACCCTACTAGAAGGAAGCACACAACATATGTAGCTCTTTACTGAGAGATTTGAGGAGTCTAAAAAGACTCATTACATAGGTAGGAATCGACTGGATCACCGATTTGAGTAACACTTCCTTTTCTGCAGCAGAAAAAAATCTATCTTGCCACCCTTTGATTTTATTCCATACCCAATCTTTAATGCTAGAAAACAGTTTCCTTTTGTTTCAGGAAGCGAAACTAGTAAGAGGAGGTACCTCTCGTGACAATCCATAATCCTAACACTCAGAATAACTGCTATAGCCACCGCATCCCCATAGGACACCCGTCCACTGAAACAAAGTACTGATTTATTGAAATTCCCTTTCTGCCAAAAAGCTTGCTCACATAACAATAATAAATTCTTAAGTAAAAGACACTCATCCAATGTAGCTCGAGTAAAAACGAGACTATCATCCGTAAAAAATAAATAGGTGATCTTTGGCCCTGCACGACTGCACCGAAGCCCTGAATAAAGACATCGCTTCTTCGCTGCACAAATCAAACTAGAGAGCCCTTCTGCATACAAGAGGAATAAATAGGGTGACAAAAGATCACCTTAGTGCAAACCCCTCGAAGGATTAACCGAACCAACGATGTTCCTATTAATTAGAATGAAGTAATGGACGGAAGTGACTCAGCACATAATGAGACAAATCCACGAAATTGGAAATCCCAACCTAGTCATCATAGCCTCCAAGAAGCGCCATTCAACCCAATCATAAGCCTTAGCCATGTCTAACTTCAAACCTAAGTAGCCCTCCCGACCATTCTTCTTTATTTTCAAAGCATGAACACACTCAAACCCAACTATGGTATTATCAGAAATAAGACGGTTAGGAATAAATACACTATGCGTATCAAAAATCACCTCATCCAGAACAGAATGAAGACGATAAGCTAAAACCTTAGCTATCACCTGATAAATCACATTACAAAGACTTATTGGGCGAAAATCCCTCACGTTCACCGCCCTCTTAACCTTCGAAATAAGCACAATCAAAGTTGTATTAATCTCCTCCATAGAATGACCATTATTTAAGACCCTCAGGCAGGCAGCAGAAACCCGATAACCAACAATATTCTAAATTTTTTGATAAAAGCTTGCATTGAAACCATACCAAACCAGGCGCCTTAGAAGGAGCCATCTGGAAATAGGCTACCCGAATCTCCTTAGCTGTAAAAACTCCACTAAGAAATCTGCAGGAATTATTAGATAGTCAATTACCAACCCCATCCAGCACCGAACTAAGATCCAAAGGAGAGGGAACCGAAAAATAGAAAATATCCTTAAAGTATGACACAATAATAGAATCAATGACAGCCCTATCATCAAACCAAGAACCATTAGCGTCCTTAAGCCCTAAGATCTCATTTCTCTTACATCGTTTAGAAGCTTGGGTGTAAAAGAAACGTGTATTGCGATCGCTGCTCTTCAGCCAGGACACCCTAGAACGTTGCCTCTAGTAAACTTCCTCATAATCCAAAAGATTATCCAGATCATTCTCCACTAACCGAATTCGCCTCCAAGACCCCAAAGAAAGATTAGCAGAAAAGTTTGAAGCATATCCTTCTTCTCCTTAATCTACCTTCGAAGAGCCGCTCGTTTCATCTTGTTTCAGGAACCAAGATGATCAGCACAAGTAGCAATATAGGTAACCACATTCCTCATATTACCACCACCAAGAGTATTGTAACATTCCTAATTTCGAATACATATGAAAAGTATGATTAAATTCATTTTGAATATGTGAATATGATTTTTATGATTTGAAGGGTGGAAATTGTAATTAAATGTAGGTTTCATAATGGACCAATTTGAACGGTCGAAAACAATGCACGAAGAAAAGGGTGAAAATCTGGACAGTAGTCATCGCAACCAGTCATCGCGACCAGGGATCGCGATGAGCAGCTCGCGGTGAAAAGGATGATTTGGGACAGTGAGTACCGCGATCAGTCATCGTGACCACAGATCGCGATGATCAGTTCGCGATGAAAATGACACATTTCGACCAGTGAGCATCGCGACCGAAGCGACTCGACCACCGCTCGCGATACCGGTCGCGACGGCTCAAAAATTTTTTAAAAAAATAGCACCGCATGATGAAGCGGTGAAGCTTCATAAACTAAAATTGAAGCAAAATAACACAGAAATAGAAACATCACAGAATTAAAACGAGAGAGAGAGAGAAGAGAGGAGAGGAGAGAGAAAGAAGAAAAAGAAGAAGAAGAAGAAGGAGAAAAGAAGAAGAAGAAGGAGAAAAGAAGAAGAAGAAGAAGAAAAGAGAAAGAGAAGAAGGAAAGGAGAAGGAGGAAGCTTTCAGGTTTGGTGTACACGTATTTTTCGAATTTTCAGTTTTCCAGAAATTTTTGAAATTTTCAAATTTTAGAGTTTCTGAGTTATTTGAATTATATGGATTATAGATTATAGATTATAGTTTAGATTTGATATATACGTGTTTTGCAATTTTTTCAGTTTCCAAAATATTTCAGATTGATTGAAATTGATTATATTTGTGTTATTTGAATTATATTGATTATCGAATATAGTTCAGGTTCGATATATACGAGTTTTTGAATTTTTCCAGTTTTCCAGAAATTTTTGGAATTATCGAAGTTTATAGTTTTTGAATTATTTGAATTCTATTGAGTAGAATGGAGAGTTTGAAACTGATTTCGGAATGATTTGAATACAATTTGGTTCTAATAGTGTTATGGAAATATATTGTTAAGGAAATATATTGTTGAAAGTGACTTAAATTATATTATATTGTGAAATGTATCGGAAAATGATTTTGGGGCAATTTGATTCGAAACGGAATTATGAAATACGTTTGAGTATATTTTGGATTGATTTAATATGATTACTGATTTATAAATATATTCGTCTATTTCCGTTATATTATATTTGATGAAATTTGAATTTGCAAACATATAAATATATTGATATGTATTGAAATTGAATTCGATTATTCGGAAAGAAATAAAATATGTGGACATTGGATTGGAGAAAATATTTTGGCTCTGATGTGTATGAACATAGATATGGACATAGGAGGTTGACATGTCAATTGAGTTTCTGTCTGAATAGTACTGTGCCGATTATACCACCCTTTGGATAGTGCAGGCCCCAAGTGCCGGTCCTAGGGTTCTGAAATTTGTCATGGGACATTTACAGCGGGTGATTCCGTTGGTGTTCCATTCTGATCTGATATTCGGTGAGTGACCCCGTTTGCGTCCAATGCCGAACAACCCGTAATTCAGTCCGATAACTTATGTTTTGTATGTCAGGAGTCCAATCTGAAAATTGATTTGTCATATGGAAATATTTGAGAAATTATGAAAAATTTGTCTGTTGATTGATTTTGGATATTTGATTTGATATGAGCCCCATATATATTGTTTATATATTTGTTATTTATAGTTTTAATTGATATAAAATCTTTGTATATACGATTTTGTGTACATCCACTAAGCAATATGCTTAGTGTGTTGAGTTTTCTCGCACGCAGGTAACAAAGGTTCCAAAGGCGAAAAAGATAAAGAAGAGTAGAGGTTGCAGAACCAGAGTCAGGATCACATCTTTCCTGCATATCTTTTGGTAGTTTGTTTGTATTAAGTTTATATATTTTGTGATACCGTATGCATATACGGAAACTGTTTGTAAATATTTAACGAGCTTCCGCTATGTAAATATTTTATGATATGTTTATATTATGTGAATCTTTATAAATGATATTGTGATAAATGGGTTGGTAAGTCGCACTATATTTGGAAGGGTGCGCAAAAATTGATTTGAGAATTTGGAAGTTGATTTTATGAATTTGAACTGTAAACAGGTTTTGGAAAGTCAGAAAAACAGAGGAAACTCTGACAAGATTTTCGAAAATTCTTTGGACTATGTTCACAGGTTTTTAATATAATGTTTATCTACAGTAAAAGTTAGTTTTTAGTATATAGTAGCGCTCCCTGATTCGGTCCCAGCGGATTTGGGTCAGGGGGTGTTACAAGTATAACCAAATCACCCTTCACAAACAATCCATTTACAATCCTTATCATCAGCGCAACAATCTTCAAAATGGAATCTGAAAGATCTAGGCCTCCTATTATTCCTAACACTCTTACAAACATCGGACAATTCAAGCAAAATCAGCCCATGGTCCGATCTTCAAAAACTAAGATTTGACACCTTTGAACACGGAAAAATTTGATGCCAATCCCAATTATTCACACACCTATATAGTCTTTCTTGAACTAAATCGGCACCTTCCCTTTTATTACGCCAAGTAAACCCCGGTCCATCAGCTCCCAAATCTTTCAACCCACACAAATCAAGTGTATTTCTGAAATTTTCTAACAAATACCGAGGATGGACATCAACCCCCAATTTCTCAAAATCCGATATGATCTCATTGAAATCCCCACCACACAACCACAGAAGCGAATTATTACTACACAACCTTTGCAAAAGAGTCCAAGCATGAACCCTCTGGGAAGTTTCAAGATGGCCATAAAAACCCATCAAACGCCAGACCTTATCCCGATGAGGCTGAACTTGCACATCGATATGAAACCTGGAGAAAGAGAGGAGATCCGCCACCACACTATCGGACCATAACAAATACAAACCACCCCGATTACCTTCACTTTACACAACTAACTTACCAGAAAACCCGAGCTTCACCCTAATAAATTCCATATGATGCCGATCAACCTTGGTCTCCATTAAAAAAATTAATGCAGGACTAGTATGACGGACATGGGGATTAAGAGTCTGGAATGTTCGATCATTCCCCAAACATCGAACATTCCAAAATAGACAATTCATGGTGACCGGCAGACTGGCACTGCCGATAAAGAATTGTAGCCATAATATTCAAACTAAAGCTTCCATGTTTTTTAATTGACTCCAGATCCCCAAAGCCAACCTATGAACCAGCCCTCTTCCCACCAAAAGACAAGATTTCAGCACTTACATCAACCTGCATGCGCTCTGGAGTAGTTTATTGATGGCTGTTAATATGCTACTTTCAAATTTCAATTTTTTTTTTCCTGTAACAGTGAATTTTATATTTCCTTTCTTTTTTTCATATTATACTTCTATATTGAAATTATATGTAAAATAATATAAAATGTTTAGTCAATTACTTTTAATTTATTCCATGAGACCAAATATTTAAAAAGAAAAAGAAAAAAGAAAATTGCTTGCCAAAAGTCAAGTTTGGCTTCGGCTAGTTTGCAACCCCACTTACATAGTTTACTAAAAACTTCAGCTCAGATTAATAATTATTAATTTTTTTCTATTAACAGACGAAGTATTTAAAGGATCAAATTTTAGTTGACGTTGATCTTTTTTCCTTTCACACTTCATATAATAATTTTTTTTTGAGTTAATTACACTAAACCTCCCTGAGGTTTGGCTAATTACATTCGGAATCAAAGTTTGTATTAATGAACACTAACCTCCCCTCACGTTAACGTTGACCGTTAAAATGACCGTTGACTTTTTTCAAATTTTTTAAATGACCAAAATACCCTTCTAACAAATTTTTTACTGTTCATTAAAAAATTTTTACTGTTCATTTTCACAAAATTAATGGTGGAGATCCAATCTGGATCTCCACCAAGAAAAAAAAAAAAAAAAAAAAATTTTTTTGAAGTTCGAAGATGAACTTCATCTTCGAAGTTCATCTTCGAAGAACGACGAACCCTCTGGGTTCGAAGATCGAACCCCTCTGGGTTCGTGTCTTCGAACCCAGAAGGGTTCATGTCTTCGAACCCTTCTGGGTTCGATCTCGAACCCAGAAGGGTTCGAAGAACGACGAACCATCTGGGTTCGAGATCGAACCCAGAGGGTTCGAAGATCGAACCCCTCTGGGTTCGATCTCGAACCCAGAAGGGTTCGAAGATCGAACCCCTCTGGGTTCGTGTCTTCGAACCCAGAAGGGTTCATGTCTTCGAACCCTTCTGGGTTCCATCTCGAACCCAGAAGGGTTCGAAGATCGAACCCTTCTGGGTTCCATCTCGAACCCGAAGGGTTCGATCTTCGAACCCTCTTGGTTCCACGAACCCAGAGGGTTCGTTCTTCGAACCCTCTGGGTTCCACGAACCCAGAAGGGTTCGAAGATCGAACCCTCCTGGGTTTCGAACCCTTCTGGGTTCGTGGAACCCAGAGAGTTCGAAGATCGAACCCTCTGGGTTCCACGAACCCAGAGGGTTCGTTCTTCGAACCCTCTGGGTTCCACGAACCCAGAGGGTTCGTTCTTCGAACCCTCTGGGTTCCACGAACCCAGAAGGGTTCGTATCTTCAAACCCTTCTGGGTTCGAGATCGAACCCAGAAGGGTTCGAAGACACGAACCCAGAAGCGTTCGATCTTCGAACCCGTCTGGGTTCGAGATCGAACCCAGAGTGGTTCGATCTTCGAACCCTCTGGGTTCGATCTCGAACCCAGAGGGGTTCGATCTTCGAACCCTCTGGGTTCGATCTCGAACCCAGAGGGTTCGTCGTTCTTCGAAGATGAACTTCGAAGATAAAGTTCATCTTCGAAGAACGAAGATGAAGTTCATCTTCGAACTTCAAAAAAATTTTTTTTTTTTTTTTTTTCTTGGTGGAGATCCAGATTGGATCTCCACCGTCCATCAACAATGATGGACGGTGGAGATCCAATCTGGATCTCCACCAAGAAAAAAAAAAAAAAAAATTTTTTTTGAAGTTCGAAGATGAACTTCATCTTCGAAGTTCATCTTCGAAGAACGACGAACCCTCTGGGTTCGAGATCGAACCCAGAGGGTTCGAAGATCGAACCCCTCTGGGTTCGATCTCGAACCCAGACGGGTTCGAAGATCGAACCCCTCTGGGTTCGATCTCGAACCCAGACGGGTTCGAAGATCGAACCCCTCTGGGTTCGTGTCTTCGAACCCAGAAGGGTTCATGTCTTCGAACCCTTCTGGGTTCGATCTCGAACCCAGAAGGGTTCGAAGAACGACGAACCCTCTGGGTTCGAGATCGAACCGAGAGGGTTCGAAGATCGAACCCCTCTGGGTTCGATCTCGAACCCAGAAGGGTTCGAAGATCGAACCCCTCTGGGTTCGATCTCGAACCCAGAAGGGTTCGAAGATCGAACCCTTCTGGGTTCGTGTCTTCGAACCCAGAAGGGTTTATGTCTTCGAACCCTTCTGGGTTCCATCTCGAACCCAGAAGGGTTCGAAGATCGAACCCTTCTGGGTTCCATCTCGAACCCGAAGGGTTCGATCTTCGAACCCTCTGGGTTCCACGAACCCAGAGGGTTCGTTCTTCGAACCCTCTGGGTTCCACGAACCCAGAGGGTTCGTTCTTCGAACCCTCTGGGTTCCACGAACCCAGAAGGGTTCGAAGATCGAACCCTCCTGGGTTTCGAACCCTTCTGGGTTCGTGGAACCCAGAGGGTTCGAAGATCGAACCCTCTGGGTTCGATCTCGAACCCAGAAGGGTTCGAAGATACGAACCCTTCTGGGTTCGTGGAACCCAGAGGGTTCGAAGAACGAACCCTCTGGGTTCGTGGAACCCAGAGGGTTCGATCTTCGAACCCTTCTGGGTTCGAGATCGAACCCAGAAGGGTTCGAAGACACGAACCGAGAAGCGTTCGATCTTCGAACCCGTCTGGGTTCGAGATCGAACCCAGAGTGGTTCGATCTTCGAACCCTCTGGGTTCGATCTCGAACCCAGAGGGGTTCGAACTTCGAACCCTTTGGGTTCGATCTCGAACCCAGAGGGTTCGTCGTTCTTCGAAGATGAACTTCATCTTCGAAGAACGAAGATGAAGTTCATCTTCGAAGAACGACGAACCCTCTGGGTTCGAGATCGAACCCAGAGGGTTCGAAGATCGAACCCCTCTGGGTTCGATCTCGAACCCAGACGGGTTCGAAGATCGAACCCCTCTGGGTTCGTGTCTTCGAACCCAGAAGGGTTCATGTCTTCGAACCATTCTGGGTTCGATCTCGAACCCAGAAGGGTTCGAAGAACGACGAACCCTCTGGGTTCGAGATCGAACCCAGAGGGTTCGAAGATCGAACCCCTCTGGGTTCGATCTCGAACCCAGAAGGGTTCGAAGATCGAACCCCTCTTGGTTCGATCTCGAACCCAGAAGGGTTCGAAGATCGAACCCTTCTGGGTTCGTGTCTTCGAACCCAGAAGGGTTCATGTCTTCGAACCCTTCTGGGTTCCATCTCGAACCCAGAAGGGTTCGAAGATCGAACCCTTCTGGGTTCCATCTCGAACCCGAAGGGTTCGATCTTCGAACCCTCTGGGTTCCACGAACCCAGAAGGGTTCGAAGATCGAACCCTCCTGGGTTTCGAACCCTTCTGGGTTCGTGGAACCCAGAGGGTTCGAAGATCGAACCCTCTGGGTTCGATCTCGAACCCAGAAGGGTTCGAAGATACGAACCCTTCTGGGTTCGTGGAACCCAGAGGGTTCGAAGAACGAACCCTCTGGGTTCGTGGAACCCAGAGGGTTCGAAGATCGAACCCTCTGGGTTCGTGGAACCCAGAGGGTTCGAAGATCGAACCCTCTGGGTTCGATCTTCGAATCCTTCTGGGTTCGAGATCGAACCCAGAAGGGTTCGAATACACGAACCCAGAAGCGTTCGATCTTCGAACCCGTCTGGGTTCGAGATCGAACCCAGAGTGGTTCGATCTTCGAACCCTCTGGGTTCGATCTCGAACCCAGAGGGGTTCGATCTTCGAACCCTTTGGGTTCGATCTCGAACCCAGAGGGTTCGTCGTTCTTCGAAGATGAACTTCGAAGATGAAGTTCATCTTCGAAGAACGAAGATGAAGTTCATCTTCGAACTTCAAAAAAATTTTTTTTTTTTTTTTTTTTTTCTTGGTGGAGATCCAATCTGGATCTCCACCAAGAAAAAAAAAAAAAAAAAATTTTTTGAAGTTCGAAGATGAACTTCATCTTCGAAGTTCATCTTCGAAGAACGACGAACCCTCTGGGTTCGAGATCGAACCCAGAGGGTTCGAAGATCGAACCCCTCTGGGTTCGATCTCGAACCCAGACGGGTTCGAAGATCGAACCCCTCTGGGTTCGATCTCGAACCCAGACGGGTTCGAAGATCGAACCCCTCTGGGTTCGTGTCTTCGAACCCAGAAGGGTTCATGTCTTCGAACCCTTCTGGGTTCGATCTCGAACCCAGAAGGGTTCGAAGAACGACGAACCCTCTGGGTTCGAGATCGAACCCAGAGGGTTCGAAGATCGAACCCTTCTGGGTTCGATCTCGAACCCAGAAGGGTTCGAAGATCGAACCCTTCTGGGTTCGTGTCTTCGAACCCAGAAGGGTTCATGTCTTCGAACCCTTCTGGGTTCCATCTCGAACCCAGAAGGGTTCGAAGATCGAACCCTTCTGGGTTCCATCTCGAACCCGAAGGGTTCGATCTTAGAACCCTCTGGGTTCCACGAACCCAGAGGGTTCGTTCTTCGAACCCTCTGGGTTCCACGAACCCAGAAGGGTTCGAAGATCGAACCCTCCTGGGTTTCGAACCCTTCTGGGTTCGTGGAACCCAGAGGGTTCGAAGATCGAACCCTCTGGGTTCGATCTCGAACCCAGAAGGGTTCGAAGATACGAACCCTTCTAGGTTCGTGGAACCCAGAGGGTTCGAAGAACGAACCCTCTGGGTTCGTGGAACCCAGAGGGTTCGAAGATCGAACCCTCTGGGTTCGATCTTCGAACCCTTCTGGGTTCGAGATCGAACCCAGAAGGGTTCGAAGTCACAAACCCAGAAGGGTTCGATCTTCGAACCCGTCTGGGTTCGAGATCGAACCCAGAGTGGTTCGATCTTCGAACCCTCTGGGTTCGATCTCGAACCCAGAGGGGTTCGATCTTCGAACCCTTTGGGTTCGATCTCGAACCCAGAGGGTTCGTCGTTCTTCGAAGATGAACTTCGAAGATGAAGTTCATCTTCGAAGAACGAAGATGAAGTTCATCTTCGAACTTCAAAAAAAATTTTTTTTTTTTTTTTTTTTTTCTTGGTGGAGATCCAGATTGGATCTCGACCGTCCATCAACAATGATGGACGGTGGAGATCCAATCTGGATCTCCACCATTAATTTTGTGAAAATGAACAGTAAAAATTTTTTAATGAACAGTAAAAAATTTGTTAGGGGGGTATTTTGGTCATTTAAAAATTTTGGAAAAAGTCAACGGTCATTTTAACGGTCAACGTTAACGTGAGGGGAGGTTAGTGTTCATTAATGCAAACTTTGATTCCGAATGTAATTAGCCAAACCTCAGGGAGGTTTAGTGTAATTAACTCTTTTTTTTTTTATGGAGTTTATACTTATAGCTATTATTGACTTTTTGTCATCTTTTTTATTATATATTTTATGGATTAAAAATGATATTCTTGAACTACCATCCTTTTAAGACGGACATTCTTTCGGAACTAACTATATCACTAGCACACTTATGTCAACTAATCTACCTCATAATTATTTATTTATTTAAGGGAAATAATGAGGGTGGATTAGGATTTTGTGATTTAGATATGTTTAATAAGCAATGTTAGTAAAACAATGTTGGAGGGTAATTTGAAATCTAGATTCATTAGTAGCAAGAGTTCTTAAACAGATTTATTTTCCGTGCTCTAGTTTGTTGAATGCTTCGGTCAAGTCTTTGAGTTCATTTGTTTGGAGGAGTTTGATGTGGGATAGAGTTTTGGTGGAGAAGGGTTCCCGTTGGAGATTTGGTAATGGATCTCCACCAAGAAAAAAAAAAAAAAAAAAAATTTTTTTGAAGTTCGAAGATGAACTTCATCTTCGTTCTTCGAAGATGAACTTCATCTTCGAAGTTCATCTTCGAAGAACGACGAACCCTCTGGGTTCGTGTCTTCGAACCCAGAAGGGTTCATGTCTTCGAACCCTTCTGGGTTCGATCTCGAACCCAGAAGGGTTCGAAGAACGACGAACCATCTGGGTTCGAGATCGAACCCAGAGGGTTCGAAGATCGAACCCCTCTGGGTTCGATCTCGAACCCAGAAGGGTTCGAAGATCGAACCCCTCTGGGTTCGTGTCTTCGAACCCAGAAGGGTTCATGTCTTCGAACCCTTCTGGGTTCCATCTCGAACCCAGAAGGGTTCGAAGATCGAACCCTTCTGGGTTCCATCTCGAACCCGAAGGGTTCGATCTTCGAACCCTCTGGGTTCCACGAACCCAGAGGGTTCGTTCTTCGAACCCTCTGGGTTCCACGAACCCAGAAGGGATCGAAGATCGAACCCTCCTGGGTTTCGAACCCTTCTGGGTTCGTGGAACCCAGAGGGTTCGAAGATCGAACCCTCTGGGTTCCACGAACCCAGAGGGTTCGTTCTTCGAACCCTCTGGGTTCCACGAACCCAGAGGGTTCGTTCTTCGAACCCTCTGGGTTCCACGAACCCAGAAGGGTTCGTATCTTCGAACCCTTCTGGGTTCGAGATCGAACCCAGAAGGGTTCGAAGACACGAACCCAGAAGCGTTCGATCTTCGAACCCGTCTGGGTTCGAGATCGAACCCAGAGTGGTTCGATCTTCGAACCCTCTGGGTTCGATCTCGAACCCAGAGGGGTTTGATCTTCGAACCCTCTGGGTTCGATCTCGAACCCAGAGGGTTCGTCGTTCTTCGAAGATGAACTTCGAAGATAAAGTTCATCTTCGAAGAACGAAGATGAAGTTCATCTTCGAACTTCAAAAAAATTTTTTTTTTTTTTTTTTTTCTTGGTGGAGATCCAGATTGGATCTCCACCAAGAAAAAAAAAAAAAAAAATTTTTTTTGAAGTTCGAAGATGAACTTCATCTTCGAAGTTCATCTTCGAAGAACGACGAACCCTCTGGGTTCGAGATCGAACCCAGAGGGTTCGAAGATCGAACCCCTCTGGGTTTGATCTCGAACCCAGACGGGTTCGAAGATCGAACCCCTCTGGGTTCGTGTCTTCGAACCCAGAAGGGTTCATGTCTTCGAACCCTTCTGGGTTCGATCTCGAACCCAGAAGGGTTCGAAGAACGACGAACCCTCTGGGTTCGAGATCGAACCGAGAGGGTTCGAAGATCGAACCCCTCTGGGTTCGATCTCGAACCCAGAAGGGTTCGAAGATCGAACCCCTCTGGGTTCGATTTCGAACCCAGAAGGGTTCGAAGATCGAACCCTTCTGGGTTCGTGTCTTCGAACCCAGAAGGGTTTATGTCTTCGAACCCTTCTGGGTTCCATCTCGAACCCAGAAGGGTTCGAAGATCGAACCCTTCTGGGTTCCATCTCGAACCCGAAGGGTTCGATCTTCGAACCCTCTGGGTTCCACGAACCCAGAGGGTTCGTTCTTCGAACCCTCTGGGTTCCACGAACCCAGAAGGGTTCGAAGATCGAACCCTCCTGGGTTTCGAACCCTTCTGGGTTCGTGGAACCCAGAGGGTTCGAAGATCGAACCCTCTGGGTTCGATCTCGAACCCAGAAGGGTTCGAAGATACGAACCCTTCTGGGTTCGTGGAACCCAGAGGGTTCGAAGAACGAACCCTCTGGGTTCGTGGAACCCAGAGGGTTCGATCTTCGAACCCTTCTGGGTTCGAGATCGAACCCAGAAGGGTTCGAAGACACGAACCGAGAAGCGTTCGATCTTCGAACCCGTCTGGGTTCGAGATCGAACCCAGAGTGGTTCGATCTTCGAACCCTCTGGGTTCGATCTCGAACCCAGAGGGGTTCGAACTTCGAACCCTTTGGGTTCGATCTCGAACCCAGAGGGTTCGTCGTTCTTCGAAGATGAACTTCATCTTCGAAGAACGAAGATGAAGTTCATCTTCGAACTTCAAAAAAATTTTTTTTTTTTTTTTTCTTGGTGGAGATCCAGATTGGATCTCCACCGTCCATCAACAATGATGGACGGTGGAGATCCAATCTGGATCTCCACCAAGAAAAAAAAAAAAAAAAAATTTTTTTGAAGTTCGAAGATGAACTTCATCTTCGAAGTTCATCTTCGAAGAACGACGAACCCTCTGGGTTCGAGATCGAACCCAGAGGGTTCGAAGATCGAACCCCTCTGGGTTCGATCTCGAACCCAGACGGGTTCGAAGATCGAACCCCTCTGGGTTCGTGTCTTCGAACCCAGAAGGGTTCATGTCTTCGAACCCTTCTGGGTTCGATCTCGAACCCAGAAGGGTTCGAAGAACGACGAACCCTCTGGGTTCGAGATCGAACCCAGAGGGTTCGAAGATCGAACCCCTCTGGGTTCGATCTCGAACCCAGAAGGGTTCGAAGATCGAACCCCTCTTGGTTCGATCTCGAACCCAGAAGGGTTCGAAGATCGAACCCTTCTGGGTTCGTGTCTTCGAACCCAGAAGGGTTCATGTCTTCGAACCCAGAAGGGTTCCATCTCGAACCCAGAAGGGTTCGAAGATCGAACCCTTCTGGGTTCCATCTCGAACCCGAAGGGTTCGATCTTCGAACCCTCTGGGTTCCACGAACCCAGAAGGGTTCGAAGATCGAACCCTCCTGGGTTTCGAACCCTTCTGGGTTCGTGGAACCCAGAGGGTTCGAAGATCGAACCCTCTGGGTTCGATCTCGAACCCAGAAGGGTTCGAAGATACGAACCCTTCTGGGTTCGTGGAACCCAGAGGGTTCGAAGAACGAACCCTCTGGGTTCGTGGAACCCAGAGGGTTCGAAGATCGAACCCTTTGGGTTCGATCTTCGAATCCTTCTGGGTTCGAGATCGAACCCAGAAGGGTTCGAAGACACGAACCCAGAAGCGTTCGATCTTCGAACCCGTCTGGGTTCGAGATCGAACCCAGAGTGGTTCGATCTTCGAACCCTCTGGGTTCGATCTCGAACCCAGAGGGGTTCGATCTTCGAACCCTTTGGGTTCGATCTCGAACCCAGAGGGTTCGTCGTTCTTCGAAGATGAACTTCGAAGATGAAGTTCATCTTCGAAGAACGAAGATGAAGTTCATCTTCGAACTTCAAAAAAATTTTTTTTTTTTTTTTTTTTTTCTTGGTGGAGATCCAATCTGGATCTCCACCAAGAAAAAAAAAAAAAAAAATTTTTTTGAAGTTCGAAGATGAACTTCATCTTCGAAGTTCATCTTCGAAGAACGACGAACCCTCTGGGTTCGAGATCGAACCCAGAGGGTTCGAAGATCGAACCCCTCTGGGTTCGATCTCGAACCCAGACGGGTTCGAAGATCGAACCCCTCTGGGTTCGATCTCGAACCCAGACGGGTTCGAAGATCGAACCCCTCTGGGTTCGATCTCGAACCCAGACGGGTTCGAAGATCGAACCCCTCTGGGTTCGTGTCTTCGAACCCAGAAGGGTTCATGTCTTCGAACCCTTCTGGGTTCGATCTCGAACCCAGAAGGGTTCGAAGAACGACGAACCCTCTGGGTTCGAGATCGAACCCAGAGGGTTCGAAGATCGAACCCTTCTGGGTTCGTGTCTTCGAACCCAGAAGGGTTCATGTCTTCGAACCCTTCTGGGTTCCATCTCGAACCCAGAAGGGTTCGAAGATCGAACCCTTCTGGGTTCCATCTCGAACCCGAAGGGTTCGATCTTAGAACCCTCTGGGTTCCACGAACCCAGAGGGTTCGTTCTTCGAACCCTCTGGGTTCCACGAACCCAGAAGGGTTCGAAGATCGAACCCTCCTGGGTTTCGAACCCTTCTGGGTTCGTGGAACCCAGAGGGTTCGAAGATCGAACCCTCTGGGTTCGATCTCGAACCCAAAAGGGTTCGAAGATACGTACCCTTCTAGGTTCGTGGAACCCAGAGGGTTCGAAGAACGAAGCCTCTGGGTTCGTGGAACCCAGAGGGTTCGAAGATCGAACCCTCTGGGTTCGATCTTCGAACCCTTCTGGGTTCGAGATCGAACCCAGAAGGGTTCGAAGACACAAACCCAGAAGGGTTCGATCTTCGAACCCGTCTGGGTTCGAGATCGAACCCAGAGGGGTTCGATCTTCGAACCCTCTGGGTTCGATCTCGAACCCAGAGGGGTTCGATCTTCGAACCCTTTGGGTTCGATCTCGAACCCAGAGGGTTCGTCGTTCTTCGAAGATGAACTTCGAAGATGAAGTTCATCTTCGAAGAACGAAGATGAAGTTCATCTTCGAACTTCAAAAAAATTTTTTTTTTTTTTTTTTTTTTTTTCTTGGTGGAGATCCAGATTGGATCTCGACCGTCCATCAACAATGATGGACGGTGGAGATCCAATCTGGATCTCCACCATTAATTTTGTGAAAATGAACAGTAAAAATTTTTTAATGAACAGTAAAAAATTTGTTAGAGGGGTATTTTGGTCATTTAAAAATTTTGGAAAAAGTCAACGGTCATTTTAACGGTCAACGTTAACGTGAGGGGAGGTTAGTGTTCATTAATGCAAACTTTGATTCCGAATGTAATTAGCCAAACCTCAGGGAGGTTTAGTGTAATTAACTCTTTTTTTTTTTATGGAGTTTATACTTATAGCTATTATTGACTTTTTGTCATCTTTTTTATTATATATTTTATGGATTAAAAATGATATTCTTGAACTACCATCCTTTTAAGACGGACATTCTTTCGGAACTAACTATATCACTAGCACACTTATGTCAACTAATCTACCTCATAATTATTTATTTATTTAAGGGAAATAATGAGGGTGGATTAGGATTTTGTGATTTAGATATGTTTAATAAGCAATGTTAGTAAAACAATGTTGGAGGGTAATTTGAAATCTAGATTCATTAGTAGCAAGAGTTCTTAAACAGATTTATTTTCCGTGCTCTAGTTTGTTGAATGCTTCGGTCAAGTCTTTGAGTTCATTTGTTTGAGGAGTTTGATGTGGGATAGAGTTTTGGTGGAGAAGGCTTCCCGTTGGAGATTTGGTAATGGTGGCACGATCTCTATCTTACAAGGATCGTTGGATCCCGTTTCCTTCTACGTTTCGTGTTTTTTTTTTTTTTTTTTTGCTTCTCATACAGGGGAATCTGCAAAGGTCCAGCAGTTGAAACTTCCTTCTGGGTGTTAGGAAACCGATCCAGTTGTTAGGACCCCCCCTAAGCTATGATACCAGTTGTGAGGAATTAACCTCAATCCCTCTTGCAGCAGCAACGAAAAAAACTGTATATGTGGTTACATTATATAGCTACTTTATGTTGATGACATGCTAGTAGCTGATGTAGATTTGAGGGAGAACAATTTGAAGAAAGGGTTGTCCACCGAATTCGAGATAAATGATTTGGGTGAAACAAAGCAAATTTTGGGTATGAAGATCAACAGAGACAATAACATGGAGAGGCAGTAAAGTGGATACTAAGTACCTGCGGAGTATGATCAACAAATGTTTATGTTTCAATATAGATAAGCTGAAGATACAGGGTTATATAAATGTTGATTTCATTGGTGAGGAAGGTCATAGAAGGAGCAATACTAGGTACGTATTCATATTGGGATCAACGGCTATCAGTTGGATGTCTCAATTGCTGAAAATTGTTGTTATGTCTACTAACTAAAACAAAATATGTGGCCGTAACAGAATCTAGCAAGGAGATGATTTGGCTACAATTGTTGATTTGGTTATGTAAATGCTGATTTCGTTGGTGAGGTAGGTCATAGAAGGAGCAATACTGGGTACGTATTCATATTGGGATCAACGGCTATCAGTTAGATGTCTCAGTTGCTGAAAATTGTTGTTCTGTCTACAACTGAAGCAGAATATGTGGCTGTAACAGAAACTAGCAAGGAGATGATTTGGCTACAAAACTTGCTAGCAGAACTTAGGTTTAAGCAGATGAAGAATGTGTTGCACAGTGACAGTCCGAGTGTAATACATCTAGCCAAGAACTCGAATTTTTGAGGATCCAAGCACATAGGCCTCTGTTACCATTTCATCAGGTCGTTACTCAATGATGAAGTGTTAACGCTTGTAAAGATACAAGGGAATAAGAATCAGGCTGACATGTTGACCAAGCCGGTCACTACAGAGAAACTAGAGTTGTACGCAACTTTAATGGGTCTTCAAGCATGAAAACTGGTGGGAGAGCACACCATAGCCACTAAACGCTAAAGAATGAGGTGACCTTCTGCTTCAATCTTCAAGTGGGAGATTGTTAGGAATGAAGAATGAATTAGACTCATGCAACGATGGGCAATGAATCGCGTGACCAGGTGATCGGTCATTTATTGTTATATATTTACGACCCTTGGATCGTTTCTTTTGATTGTATTTTTGAGTATTTTTGGTACGTTTAATGTATTTTGTGAGTATGTGCAGATATTAGGTGAGCCCCGTGAATTAATGGGAATACACGATGAGTCAAGGCAAAACCGGGCAATTCGGGATATGTATTCTTGGTATGAGGCATAGGAGCTTATCGAGGAAGCTTTGGTGGATTAAATTGAAGATGTACCGTACATGTGAACAGTACCGTACACGTGAATAGTTCATGATGAACAGTACTGCCGCCGTGAACAGTCGCGCGGGCGCTGCAGTCAACAGTCAATGAACAGTACCGTGCACGCGCGAACAGTAACAATGAACAGTACATGACATCTCCTATAAATAGCCCCCATTTGTGAATCAAAAGGGTATCAAAAAGAGGAGAAGAAGAGGGTATCTAAGACAGAGAGTTCAGCTGGGTTCGTTCCAACAGCTCTTAGCTGCGGCCTAGGGCCAATTTTCACCATTCTTTACCCTCAAAATCACAAAGCATCATCACCAAACACCAACATAAGATTAGTTTTACGAATTACATCGATTGTTCATCAAGAGAAGACGAAGATTTGCGGAAGAGAAGTCTCAGCCGAACCAAAGCCGATTTCGACTCTACACGTCTCCAAATGGGTTGTATGACATCCCTTTTCCTATCTTCTTGTTATTTCGATTATATGAGTAGCTAGTTTTGTTGTTAGGTGGTTTTCGGAACCATAACGAATTTGGATTTTATTGATTATGAATATATTTTGTAAATTATTTCATTTGAGCGTATTTTATATTATTACTTTGTGTTCAATTCTAGTGTTTTGCGATTGCGAAAGTAGATTGCATGCTCTTTGATGAGAACCGATTTGATATTTATTGTAATACATGATATTGATTTTGAGCATATTTTATATTATTACTTTGTGTTCAATTCTTGTGTTTTGCAATTGCGAAAGTAGATTGCATGCTCTTTGATGAGAATCAATTTAATATTTATTGTAATATTATATGAGAAATCATTAAAATTGCAATAGAGCTTAATTGACTTAAGAATCAATACTAGGTTAGTTTCGATAAGAAATTACTTAATTAACTTTTGTATTAGATTAACTATGGTTTTCAATTAATTGCACTCTAGGATCAATAGGAGTATTTGATTGAATTCACATACCATACCATTGCGGGAGCAATACAATGTGGTGTGGCCTTAGTTGAAGAAATCTTATCATGTTAATAACGTGCTTCATAATAGTCAATATATTTCCTTATTCGGAATTGGAACCGTGTGACCACCTAGCATTATCTTCCATTTAACCCGTCTCACTTTATTTTATCATTTTAGTTAGTTAATTTAGTTTATAAAACAAAAACCAAAAACAACTTGATTTATTTTACCGCTTTAGTATAATCTCTAGTTTTAGAATTAGTACCACCACTTCCTTATGGATTCGACTCCGTACTCACGGAAATTTTATTACTTCGACACATCCTACACTTGAGATTTATTCCCACACGTTTGAGCGTGTCACCAGGGATTCACTTGATAAGTCACACAGGGCATAATAACGCCTGAGGTCTCGTAAATAGAGAAAGTAGATTTTGGCAGTGTGTGGCGCGGCCAAGAGGTCGCACCACTAGGTCTCACGCGATACCAGATTTCAGCTAGAGATTTAGTTTAGGAAAGATTTGTTCCCTATTCAAACTAGCTATTGTATAGGCCGACCCTATCCCTAATTAATCAGTATAAATACCTTATGTAATGGAGAGTAATGTACTGACAATCAAAAGAAAAGTGAGAGAGAAAAAGAGAGTCTGTAATTTTTTGATATAGTAAATTGAGTGTATGTGCTTTTCGTGGATGTAGTAAAGTTTTCCAAACAAGGTAAAACTCTTGTCATGTTTGTTTTTCTTATTTGCTTACTAATTTATTTGCATGTGTGTGTGAATTTGGCTAATTGTGAACCATTTCTCTATATTGAGATTCAGCGTAGTTTCTAACACTAGGGAGTCAAATGAAGAGCTAATCCAAGCTAATTGTTTACCTGCGGATGTGGATGCCATTCTTAGCATTCCTGCTTGTGCTTTGTTGGCATTTTGAACAATTAGGGCAATGTTTTTGTAAGGAGTGCATATTGGGTTGGAAAATCCTCAAAAATTCAGTTTAATGGTTCTAGCTTGTCTTCTTCTGAGGGGTGTGGAATTTCTTTGGCATCTTCCTTCTTGTTGTAATTTGGTTCGTATAAATGTGGAGTTTGCTTGTCTGATTTGTGAGAGGGATTCAGAGTCCACTTTGTATGCTCTTTGGGGATGCAAGTCTTTAAAGTCGATTTGTCTTGCGTGTAGTTTGGCTGAAAGTGTTTCAGGTTTACAGTCTTTGCAGTTAATTGATTTTCTGCTGCTAGTGTAAAAGTCATTTATGAGTGGATGAGTTTGAGTTACTTTGTATTGTTCTTTGGTGAATTTGGTTCAGGCGGAATAGATTGTTGCATAAGTCTGCTCTTATTCATGTTGATAAGGAGATTTGCTCATCTGCTTCATTTTTAAGTGAATTCTGTTCGGCGACTGTGAAGGGGTCGGACTCATCTCAAGTTGTTTCTCCTTTTATGAGGTGGAAACCTCCAGCTGCAGGCTTGATTAAAATTAGTACGGATGATGCTTTAAATTCTTTACAACAGCCGGTGGGTTTTGGGATGGTTATTCGCGATCCTTGTGGGATGGTTTTCGGGCCTTCATGGCATCAATTGGTGGATGATTTTTCGCCTCAGATTGCAAAGGCTTTAGCGATTCTTTGTCGTCTTGTTTTTTCTCGTGAGGCTGGTATTTCTCCTGATTTTATTGAATTGGATACTTCCTCTATGGTGGATCTTATTAATGGTGATTGTTCTTCGTTTGCTGATGTTGGTCTAGTGCTACATGATATTCATGTCGGGATTTATACCCTAAAACATGCAATTGTAAATGGTTAAAGACTTAATAAGAATTATTTATATTATCATTCAAGTTTATAAATGTTTTATATTCAGTAATACATTCGTATTGTGCAAGAATATCCTAGATTGCAAGATATAATATTAGAATGAGTATATGATGGTCATATACAGAGAGGATTCATTTTGAGACATGTAATCTAAAGAGTCCGTAGAGAGCGAATAAAGCTGGGTACTTTGTTTGTGATTGATGTACTGTTGCGGTCCATTTTGTAAAGTACGGTGATTATATCCTAGACTGCTCATGTAGTTGACATGAGAATGGAGGCACCTTATATGATGAGATCATATAGGACTGGGCCACGATTTATATGAATCTCTCATCAAGATCCATTAGTAGATAAGATTCATATATAATCGATAAACGATGGCTATTTATAGGTGATCTTAATCCTGAGTGTCTTATCGACTCCTTTAGGTTGGATCGTGGCTTTTGATTTACCATGAGTGAGGTTGATGTGAATCTCGACCAATACCTCCGTATCTTGGAGTTGCAGTGTGGCTTGTGGTTGGGAAAGTTTGAACACAATAGTGGAATCCACTCCTTCTTGATTGAAGTAGATGAGTAGTTCCCTTAAGGGTTGATTCGAGGCTTGAACGATTATGAGCGCTCTCCTTCTTCCGTGAGGAAGACAGGATTTTATTGTTCATTAGATAATCAATGGTACTTAAAAGAAAAGATATTTCTAGAGGGGTATAATGGACTTTATGACCCATTTCTACCTATGAACTATTTGTGGAGGATCACACTATATGAAATTAGTTATATCAATGGAAACTAAGACTTCAGATTGTATAAATACATCTACAGTTCTGAGAGTGCAACTTCGGGTTTTTAGTGGAATAACTCCGAGGTTAATAATCGTGAAATATTAATTAAAGAGTTTTAATTAATATTACTAAGTATTATTGGAGTTCAAAACTGTAGGTCCATTAGGTCCCATTGCTAGCCCTTATAGTTGTTGATAACGAGGGTCACGGTAGATTAATTGGAAGGTCCAATTAATAGTGTTATAAAAGTAATGTGATTTAAATAAAAGAGAATAATTAAATAATGTGATTATTTAATTAATTTAATATTTAATAAAATAATAGAAATTAAAAATTATTAATTATTAATTCTATTTATTAAATATGAGGTCATGTGATTAAAATAATTACTAGGACAAAAGAATTAAAATAATTAGATTATTTTAATAGTCCTAAAAGTCAAAAGTTAAAGTCTTTAGGAGACCAAAAATAAAAAAGGATTGAGAATCTTATTTTAACTTGGTCAAATTAAAACCCTAAAGAGTTACTATATAAGAGTTATATAGTTAGGAAAAATTAACCTAACACATAAGTGAAAAAGAAAGAGAGTTTGGCCACCAAAGAGAGAAGAAAAGATAAAAAAGTTTTTTCTGACTCTCCCCTCTTTTGCAGGATTCGGCCGGCCTCTAGGGAGAAGAGATTCTCCGTCCGTTCTTTTCACGTGACCTCCATTTATTGCCGTGACATGCCCACACACGCGTTGTCAGACCGCGGGTCATAGCTTGGAAGATCTGGTGGTAGATCAAGGAATCAGAAAAAAGAAATCAAGAAAAAGGTATGTAGTTTCATGGAATCTTTTTCTGCGTATATATAGGAACTCGTTCCTGATTGAAAAATAGTTTTTCAATTAAAAGAAAATTTTTAAAACCTAATTCCACATGTTATACAATAATCAAACGTTTTCTAAAACTCCCTTCAATTAAGACTTTTCTTAGTTATTTTCCTTTGTGTATTGTTTCCTATGTGCCTAGATTAGTCAATGTTGTCGCTCATGGTTTAGCGAAACTTGCGTTAACTTCTAGTATGTATAGGTTTTTGATTGATGCTTTTTCTTCCTCTGTGGAGTCGTGTATTCTAGTTGATTCGTCAGAATAGTTGTTTTTCTTAGTTTTTATAAAGTTATCCTTTATTCCAAAAAAAAAAATTGCTTATTTATTTATTTGGTTTTTTTAAGAATAAATACTAACATCTTATAGACATAGAGCTTGTTTGGCAAGGATTTTCGAAGCCTACTTTTAGTTTTTTGAACCCAAAAGCTATTTTGGGAGTATTTGAATTTTTTAAGATAAGAGTTTTAAAATTTTAAAAGTTTTTCCAGCCAAAGCAAAAATATATAGTTTTTATAGGAAGAGCTTCTAAGAAGCCAAAAGTACAAAGTAAAAGCTCTGAATAGTTTTTTAAAGGCTTAAAATTTATTTTTGGATCCAAAAATGACTTTTAAGCCTTTAAATTATTTAGGCTATCTTATTTAAATTTAGCTTCATATGACTTCTTGAAAGAGCTTTCAAAGAAAATAAGGAAAACCAAACTTCGTTTAATGAAATTTTTATATTTCTAACTTTTTTTTAAGGGTATTAAGAATCTGATAATGATTTTTTTAAAGGGTACAATTACAAGATTAATAACTTTTGGGACTTATTGAGATCAATCACTAAACGTGCGACACGTATATCTACTCTCATAACGGGAGATAATTAACTAAACACGCAGTCCAGATATCTACTCAGATAATGGGAGATATCTACTCCCCTAATAAGGGAAGAAACTACCCATATATATATTAGTAAATAGATATAATGGGATTTGAACCCTCACTACTGAAATAGGAGGGAGGTGCATTTATCACTTTGATCTCTGAGTGGTAGTGCATTTATACTTGGTTATTATTGATATTTTGTCATTTTTTTTTATTATGTCTTTTATTGATTAAAGATGACATTCTTGAACTATCATTCTTTTAAGACAACATTATTTTGGAACTAACTATATTGCTACCACACATATCAAATTGTCAACTAATAAATGTGATTAGTGTTTATTTTCTTTTCCTTTAAAAAAAATATTTATTTTATTTACGTGGTTTTTATTTTAGCACAAATACGAGGGTTTGTTAGACATATCTTTTTTTTTTATTTTTAAAAAAAGCTTGTTAGACATATCTTTTGAAAGGCGTAAAACCTATTTGGGCTAATTACACAAATACTCCTGAGTTTAGGCGAAATTACATAATATTCAAGGTATAGGTATATCAACACAAACCTCCCCTAATGTTTTAGAAATGTTGTACGGACATCCCCTGCCATTAATGTTAGGTCGTTAGTGTCTAACAGTCAACGGTACAAAAAGTCTCAAAAAACCCAAAATACCCTTATTTTTATTATATTAAATAATTAAAAAATTAAATAAAAATCTAATCAACAATCAATAGTTCAAACCCAGGGGATGTTCATCATCTTCTTCGTTTCATCCATCAATAGTACATCATCTTCAACAAATTATAATCAACAAAATAACTCATCTGCAGATTCAGAAACTGAAAACCATGGAGAGATGGAGCAAAAACTCATCCACGTCACTTCTAAAAACTCATCCACATCTAACCTATAAAATGAAAAAAAAATGAAAAAAATGAAAACTCATCCACGCCCTTCTTCACTGCCATTCTTTTTCTTCTTCTCAAAAACCCACATCTCTCTCTCTCTTTCTCTCTTTGTCATTGTCTCTGTCTTCTTCGATTCGATATTACACAAAATCAAACTCAGAATTACAAAATCAAACCCAGAACACAACCTCTGTTCTGATATTACACATGCTTTGCCTTGTCTACTGTTCTTCAATTTCACCACCCATCTTCTTCTTTCTCAATGCCAAACTCCAATCAGTTTCACCACCCATCTTCTTATTCTTCTTCTTACACTTAAAAACCAGCAAAAACCAAATCAAACCCACATACACTCAAAAAAATCAAACCCAAAAAATTGAAGAGAGATACCTCTGAAGCGAAAATCAAACACGAAATCTGGGGGAGAGAGAAAAAAAAATGAAATCTGGTCCAACGGCGTGCGCTCGCCGGCAGTTGCCTTCTGAGATGGAGCTACTCAAGCTCCCACATCTGAAAGAGATGGAGCTCAAAGGCTCCATCTCTAAGCGAAGGACCAGATCGCCGGCGCGATCTGGTCCTTTGCTTTTTAGGATCGTCGGTGCGCGCTCCGGGGAGCGTGCACCGGCGATCTCTTGAGAAGATAGAGCTTTGGCTCCATCTCCAATCTCACCCGTGGAGCCAAAGCTCCACTTTCTCAAAGATGGTTCCAGATTCTGAAACCATCATTCTTATTTATTTTTTATTTTTTATTTTTTTTGGTAATATTTTTTTTAATTTTTTTAATAAATTATTAAATTAATATAATATAAATAGAAAATTTATTTTAAGTAAGGGCATTTTAGACTTTTTGTACCGTTGACCGTTAGACACTAACGGCCTAACATTAATGGCAGGGGATGTCCGTGCAACATTTCTGAAATGTTAGGGGAAATTTGTATTGATATACCTATACCTTAAATATTTAAGTAATTTTACCTAAACTCAGAGGTGTTTGTGTAATTAGCCCAAGCTTATTTTTGGGCCCAAAATTGACTTTTAAGTTATTTAGGCTCTTTTGTTAAATTTAGGAGCTTCTTCCAAGAAAATAAGGAAAACCAAATCCTTTTAATAAAATTTTTATACTTTTAACTTTATCATTTTCATAATTAATTTATTTAAAAAATCTTTTAAATATAAATTAAATTATACATATATTATTGAAGTTTAATTAGGTAAGGATGGAGTGGGACTGTGGGAGCCACCCCTCAAGTTTCAATTTGTTTTCAATTTTGCTCTTCTTTTAAGTTTGGTCATACCATTAAATTTTTAGATTTTATACTTTTTTCTCTATTCATTTTTTTTTAATTCTTCTATAAAAATAAATAATTAGTATTATCTACAAAAAAAACATTTATAATTTCTACAAAAAAAACATTTATAAATAATTCTAAACCAATGTTATATCTTATCTATTGTCATATTTTATTTTTTTTATTTATCCTTTTTCTTTTTCTTAAAATCACATTTTAATAATTTCTATTGTAATTAATTTTTTTTTCTCTTATTCAAATATTTTTCTCATCTCTTCCAATCTTTTATTTATCTCACTGTAATGTCATGTCCTACTTTTAACTATTATTTATTTTTAAAAAAGCAATATGTGTTGATATATATAATTAAAATATATTTTGACAGAAATTAAAATATTAATTACAAGATAATTAATTAATATAAAAAATTAACAACATTATTTTTGTAAATATGTCAACCAAATATAGGAATATATTTATGTTTACCTAGAAGATATTTTACCAAAAAAAGCTTTTACAATTTTTATAAATTAAAATATATTTTGGATACTATATTAAAAATATTTGTAGATCAAATCAAACAAATATGTTTTTTTATATTAAAAAAAATACTAGGAATATGACTTAAATTCTTAACTTATTTTCTAACTCTTGAATACTACTTTTATTTTTGTTATTTTTTAATCATTTTTAACGTATCAATAAAAAAAACTTTAATGTTTTAAAAATATTAAAAAAAAAACACTTTTTTATTAATATTTTATATAACATGCACCCAAAAAAATATATGTGGTGTCCACTAAAAAATATTTTTGGCTCCCTCCTATAATTAGGGTACAAGGTCCCGTTTGGTACGCGGGATTGGATTGAACTATTTTATGAGATTGAATTGGATTGGATTGAATTAATATAACACTATCCACCATTTGGTATAACATGAGATAGGACTAAAATAGTCTAATTATATATTTAAAATGATTTAGAATTGGACTAAAAATAATATAATGAAATGTTTATTGTATGACTAAATTATAACTAAATTTAATAAATTTAAACATAATTGGTCTATTAAATAGATAAATAAATTGTAATTAAATTAAAATAAAAATAATTGAATAAAAAACGTAAATTTTTTTTTAAAACAAAATAAAATAATATAAAATTTAATTTAAATAATCTTAATATATTAGAAAATTAAGTTTTAAAAAAAATTATAAATCCAATTCAATTTTATTAAAAACCACAATAAAAGTTTATAATTTTAAAAACAAAAGTTCACTTTAATTTTTTTTTTAAAAAAATAAAAAGTTTATTATTAAAAGGACAAAAAGTATACATATTAATGGTTATTAATTTTAATTAAATGGGTGATGAGAGAGAAGTGTGCTATAGGAGATAGAGATAAGGGGATAATAAATCATTAGTGACGAGGGAGGGTTTAATAAAAAAACATTAAAAATATTTTCTTTTTTTTATTAGTCCCGGGACTATTAGTGATAGGGGGTAGGGTGGGTTTGTGTAGTCCGATCAAAATGAGACTAATTTAGTACACGAGATTATGCATCTCATGTTTGCGCACTTCATCAAATACAAAATAGGGACTAAAATTGTCCAATCCTGAGCTAATCTCGTATACCAAACAAGGCCTAAGGGTCATATACTATTAGAAGGGATTTTAATTTTTTTCAATCAAACAAATTTTTAAGTTCTTATGAGAATAAAAGCTCTTTTGAAATATAGTATCTAAATAGTAACTAAAAAACTCTTAAATTTTATTTCTCTCCTTTTTTTAAAAAAAACAAACTGACACATTTACGGGACAGAGGACTATCGGAACCAACTGAGATTAAATCATATAAGTACGGCCCGGACAATTACTCCCAGCAACTAGAGACGAGAACTACCAGGACCAACGACCCGGACAACTACTCTCAATAATGGAAATGGTCTATTTCCAACATAGGGGAGATGTCTACCTACACAATTACGTTTTTATAGACAATTGTGGGAATATATGTTTATATGTCTATACAAAAATTTGAACTTTGGTGGTTTGGAGAATTTTTGAGGCCTCCAACTATCAAAGTAAGAGACCTTGTCTCTCTTTTACTATTAAAAGTTAAAAAAGAGTTATTCCAAACGAACCGTTACTGTACTTGTACAAATGTAAATTAAGAGATTACTTGCTCTCTAAAAATATTACTTTTCACAGCAAAAAAATATAATCAACTCGATTATTCATACGATCACGACTTAGGTTGGGCCATAATCAGCTAACATGTGAGTCGCCAAAGAGTTGACTGAAGTTAGAGCAAAGTAAGGCTTGGTCGTGTATATTATTATATTGTTGATATAACCACAGACCAAAGGGCCCACACAGAAGGAAAATAACTTTTCTTTATATAATGTGTTTACTGTTTACAGCATGCCTCAATAATTGATTTGACCCATGGGCCATGACGAGTTTTCTTTATTATTAATTTTCTTGATGTTCTCATTCAATAGTAATTGCATGAACAAAACATGATCCTAACATTAGGTTTGGGAAAAATCTTTAGCACACTGGTCCTATTAAAATTATATCAAAATTATACCAAGTGACGTATTTAAGCAATCACATAATAGTTTAATATATTATATTATATAATATAATTTTAGTAGAGTGAATGTATTCCAACCGGAGCATAAGCTGTTGGAGCTATGAACAAAGATCTACAACAAAAACATGTTATAAGATGAAAAACAGCATATAATTTGGTAGTAATATCAACAAATTTGATATTCTTATATTCTTGTATAATATCAACAAAATTGATTGTAAACTCCTATGACAAAACTCCACAAAATTCTGTAAATCCCGTCCATAAATAGCATTAACTTTGTATTATAATTGTCTATGATTTTCAGATTAAAAACATTTAAAAAAGAGTAGATTACGTTCTATAGTTCTCAAAATAAAGAATCAAAGTCATGACGATTGTAGTCACAAAAATTAGTCAAGCCCAATCATCAGGCTCAAATATGTATGAAGTATAAGGCTCACCTTATAAGCTCATACGTTCAAGATACATCAAATAGGCCTAAGGCTCAATTTCTGGTAAAATCACTTCTCTTTGATTTAAATACAAAGGTCCATAATCAATTAGACCCAATCCAGAGATAGCAATGTGATCTTAAGTCCAAAACCCGGGTCTATAAAGTCATCAGACTTCCATTTGAACTCCAGATCAGGTCAAACTCCGAGTAGGCCTTCCACGATGTCAGCTTAAAAAATCAGGTAGGTGTGATCCAACCCCGAATAGGTGGATCACACATTATAAAAAGGCAACCCTCACTCTGAGTAAGGGTCAGACAATTTTATTCAAGAAACTCAGAGTAAGTCTGACAACTACGCAATTCTCCATTTTCTAAACAATTCTGACAATGCCCAGAATTCAACACTTTCCAGCTAACTTCGACATCATGCCTCCGTACTTCCGTTCATCGCCGATTGAACATATTACATCAGGAAGTATTCTTATACTTTACTCTACTGCTTTGTTTATCATTATCAACAGTCTACTGACTTGACCGTCGAAGCATATTTCGCCGGCACTACCTCGGTGTCTCAAGTATCCTACGGGTCACGTGTACTCTACCATTTTCGTTGTCTATAGCGCCCACCATGGGGCACGACAATCGTTCAACGAGCAAAACTAGAGCTCTACCGATCCTACTACGATGGCCGACAACTCAGTTCATGGTGTAATGGAGGTCCACCTCTAGATTCTCATCTCCCATATAAATGAGAACATACAAAGGCTCCCAGCACTTGAAGAGGAGAACCAAATTGTCAGAGCAGAGAACCAAGAGCTTCAGAGCAAGGTTCAGTCCCTCTCGATCGCTTGACCATATGGAAACCCAATAACTTCTAATGCACCACCACTCGACCCACTAGCACCAAATCTACCGTTCTCGACTGGTCGATCAGAAGACCAAGGTATAATGATAAGCGACCTTAATCCAGTGAAAGTATGTGGCGAGCAAGGCTCACAGGCAATGGGAGTGGCAGTCGACCTAGTCACACCACCACAATTGAACCCCCAACTTGGAGCAACAATGAGCTAAGGAAATGATTTACCACAAGCTGCTCAAGAGATGTAATCGATGTCGACCCCTACCAACGCTGGTTTGGCTCGACCAACAACTCTACAGTTGGGAACACAGTCGACTCCTTCATAGTCGACTCCCTCCAACTCGAAGATGGTAAGCTCAGACCTCATATTTGCTAACCCTACTCTATATAGGTTGATGTAGCATGACCCTCCCGCATTCAAGGAACAAGTATCAACCACAACCTAAGCTCAAGAGTAGTTACTCGACTAAGCGATCCTGCATTCAAGGGTCAAAGTCGCCACTCGACCACTTGACTTAAAGTTAAAATGTAACGCCCCTAATTTTTCATAATTATGAAAAATATTATTAATAATTATTATTAAGCATGCAACAGTCAAATATGTGATTTATATTGGTGGTAAGTATATATATTCGGTATATGGTTGAAAAACGAATAGTAATTTTAACCGAGTTAAATCCCATTAGAGATATTATTTGCAAGGTGCATATGGATGATAATGGGTCTAATTAAATATTGGTGAAGTCAATTTGGTAATTGGATAAGTGTTGAATATTTTTGGAATAATTATCAAGATGGAATGTGATTAATGGTAAATTGGTTTCCATTTTAGGATTTCGGAATATTAAGGGGGCATGTTGCAATTAAGATATATATATATATAAAATATGTGTGAATAGAGGATCCACTCACACAAAATACAAGGCAAGTCAAACTTGCAAAAACAAACCAGAAACATAACAGAGGAGAATGAGATTGGCGTGAGAAATAGAGAGAGAAAGAGAGAGATTCTAGTGAGAGAAAGAGCTAGAAGAAGAAGAAGAAGGAAGGTGAAGTTGGTCAAGAAGAGTTTTGTGTAAAGAATAGCATTTCAGGTTTGGTGATACCGTTTTCGTATTTTTCAGATTTTCCAAAATATTTCGGAATCGTTATATTATATTGTTTTTAGTTTATTTGAGCTATATTGATTATGATATATTGTTTGAAATTGATTTTGGGATGTTTTGGATTACGTATATTTGGAATATATTCTGGATCCGTAATATTGTTTACGAAAAATATTCTGAATTGATTTTCTATATGTTTTGATTATAGTAATATTACGGAGAATATTATTAAAAGTAATTTCGTATATATTGTTTTGCGATTTGTTTCGAAAAGTGATTTGAGGCATTTGGATTTACTATGGATTTACGATATATAATTGCATGTGATTTTAAATGTGATTTGAAGCGATTTCTGGATTCAGAAATATTTTCGGAAACGATTTTGTAATTTGCTTGTATATGTATATTGATGTGATTCGAATTCCGGAAATGTGTATATTGATTTGGATATGATTTTAGAATTTAAAATTGACGATTCTGTTCGGAATGAATTATATAATTTTCGAACAGTGATTTGGCTCTGATATATGTAAACGTAGATATGGATATAGGAGATTGACATGTCAATTGGGTTTTCTAAGTAGTACTACGCCGATTCTGATATGTATATGGGATACGCAGCGGGTCCTCCGTTGGTGTCCAATTCTAATATGTATATGGGATACGCAGCGGGTCCTCCGTTGGTGTCCAATTCTAATATGTATATGGGATACGCAGCGGGTCCTCCGTTGGTATTCAACTCTATTCTGTATAGCTCGTAATCCAGTCCGAAAAATATGTTTAGTAAATCAGGAGCCTGAAATGGAATTAGAAATGTAATATGATCTATATTTGATTTGAGATGAGAAATGATTTGATTTGGTATTATTATATTTTCATAAGATATTTATTGATATTTGCTTCGATATGATATTTGTTTCAGTTTTCCGATGAATTTGTATATTTGAAATGTTATTTGATATATTCGATTTATATGGGCCCTATATGTTGATATTAAATGTTATTTTGCATATTTGAAAAGTTATTGTACTATTTGCACATTTGACTTTTGGGTACACCTACTAAGCGTTATACTTAGCGTGTTGAGTTTCTCACACGCAGGTAAAAGAATTGTTGAAGGGGACAAGGATCAGAAAGAGTAGAATCTGCAGGGATAGTGTTCAGAGTCACATCACTTCTGCATTTTTGGTAGCCCACTACGTATTTGATATTTTATATGTATTATATCGGCATGCATGGATATAATTTTTTTTTTTTTTTTTTGTAAATATATATAATAGATATTTAGTTTTATGTATATTTGTAAATATTTGTGATAATTGGGCCCATGGATTTTAATACTTTTGAAGTTGAATGTTTATAAATATTTTGTATGAATTGTGTTTACAATATTGTTGAAAACAGGTTTTTGGAAAGTCGGAAAAACAGAGGAATCTCTGGTGAAAATTTCAGAAAATCTTTTTGGACCATAATTTTAAATATTTATTTGGATCATTACTTAAAGTTCCTGTTCTGAAATTTGTTTTCCGTATACGGTAGCGCTTCCCGATTCGGATTGGGCGGGGGGGGGGGGGGGGTTACATAAAATGTGAAACCAAATGACCCATACTTCAACTGGGGGCAAGATAAACATCATATCTTCCAAAGTCGACCCCTAGACTACTCAACTTAAAGTTAAAGTGTGAAACCAAATGACCCACACTTCATCTGGGGGCAAGATAAAACATCATGACTTCTCAAGCTCATTCGATCTACTCGACCCTGAATTTATTCGACAAGATTGACCGGTTCAGTACACATAAAAGAGTTTACTCGACTCGCTTGACCAGCACAATCGAAATGTAACTCCACCACACTCCTTTCGACCAATTACGGATCAACACAAGTCTCCAAGACTTATCAAACTTGGTCAAGAATCTACATTTTACACATGTATTTTTTCGATCAAGTCAAATGCTAATCAACGTTTTCATCACTCGACTCAGTCGACTGGATTGTACTCATTTCCATTGCTCGATTGTTAGTTATGTTATTAATTATTACATTGATCGTTATCACTCGACCTAGTCAAGTTCCTAATTCTACCATACTTTAAGATTCCATTTTTATTAAGTCAAGTACTAAACCTATTTGAGCAACTACGACATCGTTCGACTAGTCTACTACTAAACTACACAACAATGAATTTTAAGTCTATGCAGCCAACTACACAGTAGGTTCGACTGTCATTAAAGTAAATAGAAAAAAAATAAAACTTTTCTAAGTATTGAAATTCATTCAAAGAGAAAGGAAGACACGAGTACTTGACCATTCATGGCTAACTACTTACGGTCGATCACTCGACCATTCATGGTCAACTACTTATGGTTGATCACACATAGTCGACCACAAAGACTCGACTATTGATGGCCAACTACTTACGGTCGATCACACATAGTCGTCCACGAAGAGTCGACCATTCGTGACCAATTACTTGCAGTCGACCATTCACAAGTCGACTTCTTGCAGTCGACTACTCACAGTCAATCATTTGCTCTTGACATTAGGTACACAAACCATGTAGAGGTCTAGCGCTCGACATGAGCACTCAGCCATAAGTGTCATTACACAACTATACCGACTTATACGAAAGTGCTCTACAATCACAACATACGACATAAGTGCACAACCTTAAGAGTTAACCCCTTGTAGAAGACACCTTACTCCAAGCATATTAATTTACACAAAGAGTGATCTACTATCATAGTTAACATGAGCATTGGATATGAATGCTCGACTATAAGTGTTCACCCCTTTAAGGATCATCTCACCATGTGGAACTCTCAACAATAAATCTCTCTATTAACCATGCTACGACTAAGATGCCAAATTGGAGTGACCGACCTAGTCGACCCCAAAACATGTCGAGCCCTTAATCAACTAAAAGTAATCTCTGACAAAAAGAACTTTGATTCATGAGCAACTTGTCTGGCACTCGTACAGTCACTCTTAGAAACCCTACGAAGCTGGGTGAATTCAAACAACCTAAAGTAGAACGTGTCGACTGCCCCAAAGCATCGGCTGTAGACACCGCGTGATCAATTGGTGCATACAACTGTGCTCGTAGCCAGACCGAGTCATCCTACCATGATCGAATCGAGCGTTGCATTACGTAGAGATATGACAAGTCTTCGACTTTTTACGTGAAAAATCATACGACAAGGTCGAATGCACTAACACAAAATCTTGAGGGATTGCTAACTTATGCATTCGACCATTAAATTGAAGGTAGCAGATGCTGAAGTACTCACTAAGTAATCAACCTACTTGTACCCACTCCAATAGAAGGATCGAACCTCCTTGAGCATTGCTCGACGCACTCGACTGTAGTGTGAGTAGGCATGTGGTCACCTACATTTTCATCTAATGAAGAAAGCTTCCTTTAGGGGCACATGAAGAAGCATTCGACTATTGCTGTTCGACTATTGATAGAGTAATCGAATCATCACCTCATGAGCTACTGGCATTGTGTTGGGATTTATGCCCTAAAGCTTGTATTTGTAAACAGTTAAAGACTTAATAAGAATTATCGATTTTATCATTCTTGTCTAAAAACGTTTTATGTTCAAATAATACATTTATATTGTGCAAGAACATCCAAGATTGCAAGATGTAACCTCAGAATGAGTATATGAAAGTCATATACAGTAGGAGTCAATTTAAGACATACAATCTAAAGAGTCCGTAGAGAGCAAACAAAGCTGGGTACTTTATTTGTAGTTAATCTACTGTTGCGGTCCATTCTATAATATACAGTGGTCTTATCCTAAACCGTTCATGTAGTTGATATGAGAATGGAAGTACCTTATATGATGAGATCATATAGGATTGGGCCACGATTTATAGGAACCTCTCACCAAGATCCGTTAGTAGATGAGATTCATATATATTGATAAACGATGGCTATTTATAGGTGATCTTAATTCTGAGTGTTTTATCGACTCCTTCGGGTTGGATCGTGGCTTTTGATTTACCATGAGTGATGTCGATGTGAATTCTCGACCAATACCTCCATATCTGGCTTGTGGCTAGGAAGGTATGAACATAATAGTAGAATCCACTCATTCTTAATTGAAGTAGATGAGTAGTTCCCTTAAGGGTTGATTCAGGGCTTGGACAATTATGAGATCTCTCTTTCTTCCGTAAGGAAGACATGATTTAATTGTTCACTAGAGAATCAACTGTGCTTAAAGAAAAAGATATAACTAGAGGGGTATAACGAACATTATGACCTAGCTCTAATTATGAACTACTTGTAGAAGATCACACTATATGTAAATAGTTATATCAATGGATGCTAAGACTTCAGATTGTATAAACACGCCCACGGTTCTGAGAGTACAGCCTCGGGTTTTTAATAGAATAACACTGAGGTTAATAATCGTGAAATATTAATTAAAGAGTTTAATTAATATTACTAAATATTATTGGAGCTCAAAACTGTGGGTCCATTAGGTCCCCTTGCTATCCCTTATGGTTGTTGATAATGAGGGTCACAGTAAATTAATTGGATGGTCCAATTAATAGTGTTACGAAAGTAACATAATTTATTTAAAGAGAATAATTAAATAATATGATTATTTAATTAAATATTTAATAAATTAATAGAATATTAATAATTATAAATTATTAATTAAATAGGAGGTTACGAAATCACACTGTGACAATGACAAAAGAATTAAAATAATAGGATTATTTTAATAGTCTCACAGGTCACATGTTCAAATCTCTAGGGAGATCAAAACGAACAGGATTTAGAATCATATTTGACTTGGTCAAACTTAAACCCTAAAGAGCTAGTATTTAAGAGTTAATATGCTAGCAATAATTGACTAATCTAAGTGAAAAAAGAGAGAGGCAATTCGGCCAAGCAAGAAAGAAAGAGAGAAAGAAAAAAAAAGTCTTCTCCGTTCTTTTTCACGTGACCTCCATCTCTTACAGTGATGTGCCCACACATGCGTTTTCAGACCGCGAGTCATAGCTCGGAAGATCTGGTGGTGAATCAAAGAGTCAGAAAAAACCAAATGAAAGAAAAAGGTATGTCGTTCAAGGAATTCGTTTTCTGTGTATACACAAGAACTCGTTCCTGATTGAAAAACATTTTCAGTAAAGAAAATTTTTGAAACCCATTCCACATATTATTTGATAAAACATCTATTTTCTCCCCTTCACAGTAGTCGACATTATCAAAGCATTTCTCAAGGTAGAAGAACAGTTTATCGTTCGGATTTGACTCACTTGACCATATGATGAGTAGGTGTTAGACCACTCACACTCTCTATTAAAAGCATGAGAACGAGCGCTCGAATAAGTAATCAACCAAGTTGATTTTTTTCCCAATAAAGGAGCAGCGACTAACTAATGATGCTCGATGTGCTCGACCATACATTAAGCAGATATGCAACCACCAATGCTTCTACTGTCCAAGCATTAGGGGCACATGAAGATATGCTCATAAAATTATGTCCACCCGGGGACTAACCAATCTAAACTTACTTTCTTCTTTGGCAACCTTAAGTCGATTGACACTGGTATGCCGTAGAAAAACATTATACGTCTCAGATCATCCTCGACCAATTTACTCGGAGGGTCCGACGTTGGGAACCCCAAGGGTCTACTCGGTTTAGATGATC
This sequence comes from Xanthoceras sorbifolium, assembly GCA_003430845.1. NCBI lineage: Eukaryota > Viridiplantae > Streptophyta > Magnoliopsida > Sapindales > Sapindaceae > Xanthoceras > Xanthoceras sorbifolium. The sequence continues at coordinate 17,507,099 of CM010611.1, forward strand.
CTACCTCTTGATCCAAAGGCACAGATGGCTCAATTTTTGCCGCTGTGATGGGTTGTGCAACTACCTTTGTGGAAACACCCTCATTCATGGTTAAAGGGATTCCTTCAAATCTTTGCTCCTGACGAGCATCGACCATGGTCACTAAGAGGCTGCTGACTCTCCCCAAGAGTCGCTCGATCATTTATAGTCTACCACTTGTATTCAATGACCTACAATTGAGCCATTTGACCATCTATAGTCAATCGACAGATGCTAGTCGACCATTACATTAGTCGGTCGTTGTTACTTCCATGTGGATGACATCACAGATCGGTCGATAGACGCTAGTATGCCATTACATTGGTCGACCATCGTAACTTCTATATGGGCGACATCACGGATCGGTTGACAGACGCTAATCGACCATTACATTTGTCAACCATCGTTACTTCCATGTAGCCGACATCATGGATTGGTCGATAGACGCTAGTCAAGCATTACATTGGTCGACCACTGATACTTTCATATTTCCAACATCAAGGATCAATCGACATATACTAGTTAACCATTACATTGGTCGACTGTCATTACTTCCATATGGGTGATATCACTGACTAGTCGACCATTACATTAGTCGACCGTCATTACTTCCATGTAGCTGATATCACAGATCAATCGATAGACACCAGTCAACCATTACGTTGGTCGACCATCGTAACTTCCACATGGGCGACATCACGGATCGGTAGACAGACGCTAATCGACCATTACATTGGTCGACCATCGTTACTTCCATGTAGCCGACATCAAGGATCGGTTGACAGACGCTAGTCAAGCATTACATTGGTCGACCATCGTTACTTTCATATTGCCAACATCAAGGATCAATCGACATATGCTAGTTAACCATTACATTGGTCGACTGTCGTTACTTCCATATGGGTGATATCACTAACCAGTCGACAAATACTAGTCGACCATTACATTAGTCGACCGTTATTACTTCCATATAGCCGACATCACAGATCAATCGACAGATGCCAGTAAACCATTACGTTGGTCGACCATTGTTACCATTGGGATTAATACCCTAAAGCTTGTAACTGTAAACAGTTAAAGACTTAATAAGAATTATTCAATTTATCATTTCAGTTTATAAGTGTTTTATATTGAGTAATACATTCATCTTATACAAGAACATCCTAGATTGTAAGATGTAATATCAAAATGAGTATATGAAGGTCATATAAAGAGATGATTCATTTTGAGATATGCAATCTAAAGAGTCTGTAGAGAGAGAACAAAGCTGGGTACTTTATCTATGATTAATCCACTGCTGTGGTCCATTCTGTATAGTACAGTGGTCTTATCCTTGACCGCTCTTGTAGTTGACATAAGAATGGAGGCACCTTATATGATGAGATCATATAAGACTAGGCCACGATTTATATGAATCTCTTACCAAGATCTGTTAGTTGATGAGATTCATATATATTGATAAACGATGACTATTTATAGGTGATCGTAATCATAAGTGTCTTATCGACTCCTTTAGGTTGGATCATGGCTTTTGATATACCATGAGTGAGGTCAATGTGAATCTCGACCAATACCTTCGTATCTTAGGGTTGCGGTTTGACTTGTGGTTGAGAAGGTTTGAACACAACAGTGCAATCCACTTCTTCTTGATTGAAGTAGATGAGTAGTTCTTTTAAGGGTTGATTCGGGGCTTGAACAATTATAAGATCTCTCCTGCTTCCGTGAGAAAGACAAGATTTAATTGTTTATTAAAGAATCAATGGTACTTAAAGGAAAAGATATTTCTAAAGGGGTATAACGAACTTTATGACCCAGCTGTAGTTATAAACTACTTGTGGAGTATCGTACTATATGTAAATAGTTATATCAATGGACGCTGAGACTTCAGATTGTATAAACACGTCTTCAGTTCTGAGAGTGTAGCCTCAGGTTTTTAGTGGAATAACTCTTAGGTTAATAATCAAGAAATATTAATTAAAGAGTTTTAATTAATATTACTAAGTATTATTGGAGCTCAAAACTGTGGGTCCATTAGGTTCCCTTACTAATCCTTATAGTTATTGGTAATGAGGATCACGGTAGATTAATTGGATGGTCCAATTAATAGTGTTACGAAAGTAATACGACCATCCAATTAAAAGATGATTAGGACAAGAGAATTAAAATAATTAGATTATTTTAAAAGTCATAATAGTCAATTATTAAAGTCTTTAGGGAGAGTAAAATAAAAGGATTAGGAATCCTATTTTGACTTGGTCAAAATTAAAACCCTAAAGACCTAGTATATAAGGGTTATGATACTAGAAAAATTAACAACACATTAAGTGAAAAAGAAAAGAGGGTTCGGCAACCACAAAAGAGAGAAGAAAAAGACAAGTTTTTTTTTCTGACTCCTTTCCTTGTAGGTGCGGCCGACCATAGGGAGAAGAAGTTCTCCGCGCGATTTTCACGTGACCTCCATCTCTTGTCGTGACATGCCCACACACACGTTGTCAGACCGCAGGTCATAGCTCGGAAGATCTAGTGGTAGATCGAAGATTCAGAAAAAGAAAATCAAGAAAAAAGTATGTAGTTTCACGAATTCTTTTTTCTGCATATATATAGGAACTTGTTCCTGGTTGAAAAACTGTTTTTCAAAAAAAAAAATTTTGAAACTTAATTCCACACGTTATATGATAATTAAATCTTTTCTAAAACTCCCTTCAATGATAATTAAATCTTTTCTAAGTTTTTGTATATACGCAAAAAGAAAAAGAACAACTACATATTTTTTGTTTGTATTTTTCTTTTTGATTCTTGATCTTTGATATATTATTGTGTAGGCACAAATCTAGATTGTATGATATGTTTTTATTGTTATATGATTTGATTGTATAAATTTTTAAAAAGCATAATTGGTCGTTAATTATATGGTGAATGAGTTATAAGATTTGTTTTGTTTTTGGGCCAATTGTTTATGGCAAAGTATTTTTTTTTATTTTGCTATATTTTTTCTTATTGTTATTCTTGTAATCGATCTGCCTTACAAAGAGTCAAAGAAGCGGATGATGCGAAGAAGAAATGAAAAAAAATATAGCGGCTGCGTGTTTCCGTTAGGGCTGGTATTCGTGTTTTTTTGCGGATGATTTTTTGCTGTTTTTTTGGAAAAATATTATCGAATATTTTTTGAAAAAAAGTGCAGAAAATTGGAGCGGAAAACCGTGGGCAAAATGACCCAAAAACGCCCGCGACTCACGCGAGGCCATGCGCACCTTGCGTGCGTGCGGCTACGCTGTTGGCAGCCACACTTTCGCATGCGTTAGGGTTGTTTAGGGTTTCGTCTTGACCTAGGGTGTGTGTTAAGGTAAAATGTGGCCCTCTGGAAAAGATGTTGACTTTTTACAAAAATCAAGTTTGACTTGATTAGAAAAACAAAGACTAGAAGAATTCAACTCGAAGAAGAACTCTTGAAGACCAAGGAATGCCTTGGGAATACAATTGTAATTAGAGTTGTTTAAGTTAGATAACCCATGTCACTCGATCAATTACGTATGCTTTAATTTATTTTCATGTGATGTTTATATGGGTTTAAAGCATTGTCATACATATGAATGTCATCTAGATTAGGTGTGCCCACACATGCATAAATAATATATCATGTATAATTGTCATTTTGTATTGTTTTATTTTAATGAGATTAAAATAGGTAACAATTTTCATAAATGGCAATTGAATAATGGATTTAGTTTTTAGGTGTAAAAACTTGGTAATATCCATTAATTGACTAATCAACCAATTAAAGAGTTTAATTAAAAAGATTAGTTGGGTTCTCATTTAATTAATTAATATTAATTAGATTAATGTTTTAATTAGAAAGAACCGAATAATGAGATTAGTTTTTAGGAGTAAAAACTTGGTAAATCTCATTAATGACTAGTCAATAATTGATTAGTTAGATTCTTTTAATTAATTAAGATTAATTAGATTAATACTTTAATTAAAAAGAATCAAATAATGAGATTAGTTTTTAGGATTAAAAACTTGATAAATCTCATTATTAACTAATCTATATATTAAAAGTGTTTAATTAGATTAGTTAGGTCCTTTTAAATGTTAGATTTTAATTTGATTAAACACCAAATACATAATTGGACCAAATAATGTGATTTAGTTTTAATAGTTAAAACTTGGTAATTTCACATATAATTTCTAGTTTATTTAAATAGTTTATGTAAATTAGAAATTGCATAATAAATTATATTTTAAGCGTTAAAATTGAATAATTTATTAAAACTAGTAAAACTTAGATTTTATATTAGCTGTAGAATCTAAGTAAAGACTAGAAACTTAGAGTGTTAAAAACTCTTTGTTTAATAGAAAACCCTAACTACTAATAGTGAGTGGGAGAGGGATATGTGACATTATATCTCGCAGTTTCCATTATTAGTTCAATACCGTGAGACTTGAGTGGTGTCTTGTGATGGCTTTTCTTTTGTCCTCCCTACAGAGGGTGTCTATAAGAGTCAATACCAAGGTTGACTTCCTAAATGGATAGGTTTTCAAAATGTATTTTAGAACTGACCTAGCCTACATAGGCACTCTCAAGTTAAGTTCATGAATTCTGAAACAGTGGGTTACACTCATAAAGGACTTAATTAAAGTAGTTAATTTATTGTCTTGACTAAATTAAAGTGATAGTTGGGTAATATAAGAATAAAGAGTTATTCTGGTGTATTATCCGATTGAGAATGTCTCGATCTAACATGCAGGGATTTGACCTAGTCTACCTATGCACTTACTTGTGGGATGTAGGATTATCGTGGCATAGCAACTACTTTTAGGAATTTTTTAGTTCATTAAAATTATGCTCATGTATCATGTTTAATTTTATGCCGAATATATAGCATGAAATGAATGTATGAATGAATGTAGAAATTACATACTGAATGTAGCTCCATCCAAGTCGATTCCTAAAACTCCCTTAGAGTTGTGGAATGGCCATAAAGCTAGTTTACGATATTTTCGTATATGGGAATGTCCAGTACATATACTGAAGAACAAAAGTGGAAAGGTGAAATCTTGTTCGCAAGTATGCTTATTTATAGGGTACCCAAAGGAAACACGAGGTGGATTCTTTTATACTACACAAGAAAACAAAGTGTTTGTATCGACAAATGCAACGTTTGTTTAGGAGGATTATATGAACAACCATAAACCTTGAAGTAAGATTGTGTTAAAGGAGTTAGAACCTAGTTCGACCAGTACTCAGTCAATAAGGGTTGTTGATGATGTTATTATTCCACAAACATCTAAGAGTTAGATGATTCCTAGTTAGGATACACTACTGCCTAGGTGTAATGGGAGAGTTGTTCGACAACCTGATCATTATTTAGGAATTGGAGAGGCATAAGGTGTCGTTTCTGATAATAATATGGATGATCCATTGACATTTAAACATACAATGGAACATTCTGACAAAGAGGAATGGCTTAAAGCCATGAATCTCGAGATGGAGTCCATGTACTCCAACTTAGTCTGGGAACTTGTAGATTTACCAGATAGGATAAAACCCATAGGGTTTAAATGGATCTACAAGCGTAAGAGAGGAATAGACGGGAAGGTAGAGACCTTTAAGGCAAGGCTAGTGGTTAAGGGTTATACCTAGAAGGAAAGCATCGATTATGATGAAACCTTCCCGCCAGTAGCTATATTTAAGTCTATTAGGATACTTTTATCTATAGCTGCCTATTTCGATTATGAAATCTAGCAAATGGACGTCAAGACTGCATTCTTGAATGGCAATCTATACGAGAGTATCTACATGATGCAACCAGAGGAATTCGTATCTCAAGATCAAGAGCAAAAGGTTTGTAAGATGCAAAGATCCATTTATGGACTTAAGCAGGCATCTAGATCTTGGAACATTAGGTTTGATACTGCGATCAAGATCTATGGCTTTGAGCAAAACGTTAATGAGCCTTGTGTATACAAGCGGATCATTAACAAGAAAGTAGTTTTCCTAGTCATTTACATAGATGATATTCTACTCATTGGGAATAACCTAGGCACATTGTCAGAGGTAAATGATTGGCTTGCTAACCAATTCCAAATGAAAAATTTGGGAGAGGCAAGTTATGTTCTAGGGATCCAATTAACAAGGGATCGCAAGAACAAACTGTTAGCGTTGTCTCAGGCATCGTATATCGACAAGATACTTAGATGCAGAACTCCAAGAAATGTAGTTTACCTTTGAGGCATGGAGTTCACCTGTCTAAAGAACAGTGTCTTGAGACACCTCAAGAGATTGAGGATATGAGACGGATTCCCTATGTGTCCGTAGTAGGTAGTCTCATGTATGCTATGCTATGCACGAGACCCGACATCTGCTTTGAAGTGGGAGTAGCCAGTAGATATCAGTCCAACCCAGGATTGGATCAATGGATTGCTGTTAAGCATATTCTCAACTATCTTCGGAGAACGAGAAACTATATGCATGTATATTCCCATCTAGATTTGATTCCATTGGGATATACAGATTTTGACTTTCAGTAAGACATGGATTCTAGAAAATCCATGTCTGGGTCAGTATTCACCCTTGATGGTGGAACTATAGTATGGAGGAGTATCAAGCAATCTTGTTTTGTTGATTCCACCATGGAAGCCTAGAATGTAGCAGCTTGTGAAGCAGCTAAGGAGGCTGTTTGGCTCCGAAAGTTCTTGAGTGATCTGGAAATTGTTCTAGATGTGAATAGGCCCATGACACTTTATTGTGATAATAGTGGACTGTGGCCAATTCCAAAGAACCTAGAAGCCATAAAATAGGGAAGCATATAGAGAGGAAATATCATATCATCAGAAAGATAGTGCAGCGAGGAGACGTGGTCGTGACTAAGAATGCGTCGTAAAATAGCCGAGCTGATCCATTTACGAAGACTTTGACGGCTAAAGTATTTGAAGGTCACCTAGAGGGTCTAGGATTATGAGACATGTCCCATCTACTTTAGTGCAAGTGGGAGATTGTTGGGATTTATGCCCTAAAGCTTGTAAATGTAAACGGTTAAAGACTTAATAAGAATTATTCAATTTATCATTCCAGTTTATAAGTGTTTTATATTCTGTAATACATTCATCTTGTTCAAGAACATCCTAGATTGCAAGATGTAATCTCAGAATGAGTATATGAAGGTTATATACAGGGATGATTCATTTTGAGATATGCAAATAAAAAGTCCGTAGAGAGCGAACAAAGTTGGGTACTTTGTTTGTGATTGATCTATTGCTGCGGTCCATTCTGTATAGTACATTAGTCTTATCCTAGACTGCTTTTGTAGTTGACATGAGAATGGAGGCACCTTATATGATGAGATCATATAGGATTGGGCCACGATTTATATGAATCTGTCACCAAGATCCGTTAGTTGATGAGATTTATATATATCGATAAATGATGGCTATTTATAGGTGATCTTAATCTTGAGTGTTTTATCGAATCTTCAGGTTAGATCATGACCTTTGATTTACCATGAGTGAGGTCGATGTGAATCTCGATCAATACATCTGTATCTTGGGGTTGCGGTTTAGCTTGTGGCTGAAAAGGTTTAAACACAACAGTGGAATCCACTACTTCTTGATTGAAGTAGATGAGTAGTTCCCTTAATGGTTGATTCGGGGCTTGAACAATTATGAGATCTCTTCTGCTTCCGTGAGGAAGACAAGATTTAATTGTTTATTAGAGAATCAATAATACTTAAAGGAAAAGATATTTCTAGAGGGGTATAACGGACTTTATGACCTAGCTCTAGTTATGAACTACTTGTGCATGATCGCACTATATGTAAATAGTTATATCAATGGACGCTGAGACTTCAGATTGTATAAACACGTCTACAGTTATGATAGTGCAGCATCAGGTTTTTAGTGGAATAACTTCTCGAGGTTAATAATCATGAAATATTAATTAAAGAGTTTTAATTAATATTACTAAGTATTATTGGAGTTCAAAATTGTGGATCCATTAGGTCCCCTTGCTTGCCCTTATAGTTATTGGTAATGGGGATTACGGTAGCTTAATTGGATGGTCCAATTAATAGTGTTACAAAAGTAATACGATTTAAAGAGAATAAATTAAATAATATGATTATTTAATTACTTAAATATTTAACAAAATAATATAAATTAATAATTATGAATTATTAATTCTATTTATTAAATATAAGGTCATGTGATTAAAAGATGATTAGGATAAGGGAGTTAAAATAATTAGATTATTTTAAAAGTCCTAATAGTCAATTATTAAAGTCTTTAGGAAGAGTAAAATAAAATGATTAGGAATCCTATTTTGACTTGGTCAAAATTAAAACCCTAAAGACCTAGTATATAAGGGTTATGATACTAGAAAAATTGACAGCACATTAAGTGAAAAAGAAAAGAAGGTTCGGCCACCACAAAAGAGAGAAAAAAAAGAAAAGTTTTTTTTTCTGACTCCTTTCCCTGCAGGTGCGGCCGGCCATAAGGAGAAGAAGTTCTCTGTGCGTTTTTCCCTTGACCTCTATCTCTTGCAGTGACGTGCCCACACACATGTTGTCAAACCTGGTTGTAGATCGAAGATTCAGAAAAAGAAAATCAAGAAAAAGGTATGTAGTTTCACGAATTCTTTTTTCTGCGTATATATAGGAACTCGTTTCTAGTTGAAAAACTATTTTTCAAAAGAAAATTTTTAAAACCTAATTCTGCACGTTATATGATAATCAAATCTTTTCTAAAACTCCCTTCAATTACTTTCACATGGATGATGTCAAGGACCAGCCAATAGATACCGGTCGACCGTCATTGATCAATCATTGATGAGACAGTCTAGTCATCATCTTGAAAAGTTATCAACATCCCAAAGCTCTCCGACTTTGAGATTCGATTATCTCATTGTCACTCGACATATACGACTAGTGGTAGAATGAATGCACAATGAATCTATGCCTCTACCTAGCAAAACGTTTATCTTACACATCGAAACGACTTATAAAAGAACCATGCGACCTAGTCGACTAGACTATGGTCGAGTCACTACTTAACTAACTTGCCCATTACAAAGGCAACAACATAGCACGGTGCACATTAAGTGTGCACGACCATAAATTCTCTTATTGACGAAGCAACCTTTCCCTTAGAGGCATATAAAAAACACATTCGACAGTTGACTGTTGACTATTGTTGGGATGGTCCTAATCGACCACAAATTCGCATATGATTGATTATACTGAAGCCCCATGTTTGACTGGTCGACTATTGGCCAAACTACATTAACTGACCACTAATTCTCCTATTGGGGTACGACTATTCTCATGCATTTCGTTCGACGCAGTAGACTGACACAGCAAACTCCTTGACATAAGCTGAGACCTTAAAGTCAAGTAGTTTAGGGGCAAACTATAATGGCAAAAATCAGTCAAGCTCAATCATCAGGCCCAAACACGTGTGAAGTATAAGGCCCACCTTATAATCTCATATGTTCAAGATACACCAAATAGGCCCAAGACCCAATCTCTGGTAAAATCACTTCTCATGGATTTAAATACTAAGGCCCATAATCAATTAGGCCCAATCAAGAGATGGCAGTGTGATCTTAAGCCCAAAACCCGAGTCCATAAAGTCACCAGATTTCCATTTGAACTCCAAGCCAGGTCAAACTCCGAGTAGGCCTCTTAATCGATGTCAGCCTAAAAATCAGGTAGGTGTGATCCAAACACTATAAAAAGGCAACCCTCACTTTGCAATCTCCATTTTCTAAACAATTCTGACAATGCTCAGAATTCAACACTTTCCGGCCAACTCTGACATCACGCCTCCGTACTTCCGATCGTCGTTGATCGAACATATTACACCAGGAAGTATTCTTATACTTTACTCTACTGCTTGGTTTATCATTATCAGCAGTCTACTGACTTGATAATCGGAGCGTGTTTGGCCAGCACCACCCCGGTGTCCTAAGCGTCCTACGGGTCACGTGTACTCTAGTTTTGTAGGTTGTAGCGCCCTGATCATCACCTTACTATTTTCGTGATCTACAACGATAAGATTAAAAAATTCTAGTTTTTTAAAAGATTATATTAAAGTTTATAATCATATATCAAAAGAATAAATATAAGCTAGGGTGGACATTAAAAATGGAAAATAAAAATCATATTTATTTTTTCAAAATATATAAAAGATGAGTTTTTAAATAAATTTTGGATCGATGCCCAAGTTAGAGCCTTCTTTCAATAATTTGTAAAATTTTTATACTTTTATCAGATTTTTAGTACTATCGTTGAAAAAAAAAGTCTGAATAATTTAATAATTCACTTTGTAATGAAGTAGTTTATTTGATGACCGTCACTCTGCTAGTTTCAAATTTCAATCAATTTTTTTCTTGTAATAGTGAATTATAAATTCTCTCGCTTTTTTTTTTTTTTTTTTCATTTTATACTTCTATATGTGAACATTACAAAATGTTTAATCAATTATTCCAATAAAACCAAATATAAAAAAAAACTTGCCAATTATTTTTAAAAAAATAACTTTAGTAACTAGAAAAGGGAGGATAACCTGCTTACATAATTAACAGCAAGCTTTTGCAGCCAGCTGGGGAAAACTATCAACCCAATTACCCAAACAGTTGAGCTAGAATATTTCAATGCCTACCTGGCAATTCCATGAGCTACACTGTTGTTATCTCTAGGTACATGGCTATTAAAACAACCTAGAGCAACTTTGATATTATCGATGTCACTCTCAACTAAAGCTATATCATTACACAAATTCACAACGTTGAGGTAATCAGATTCAACTAACAAAGGAGATAAACTCTATTACCAACCAGCTGATTCCTTCAAATATAGCCTTAGCCTCTACCACTTCCACAATAGTTTGGTACATACGTGCATGACGTAATGCTTTTTCCTCTATCTATTTTGAATTAAACAAAGAGAAAAAATGTATAAATATTCGGCTCGTTCGAGAGAGCAGAAACCTCCAGATTTTAATAAATTATTTTTATGCAAAAACATCCCCTGTTACTTTATTGTCAACTTTAAATAAACCAGCAAGTATAACTTACTTCCACAATAAAAGGCATGTGCCAACAAACAAGCTAACCAACCTGTACTACTCAAGGTTGAGATTAGAAAATTTATTCGTGATGAAGCACGATTTTCCAAATGGCATCTGCTGGCGATAGGCCTTGCTAATGAATTAGTACTTATGTTTCTTCCTTCGCATTCTTCGGTCTAGAGCAGCTTGTGGAGTTGGAACCATTCTTTCTTCAGTGATGTTGAGAATGGGCAATTGTGGCTGCAACATTTCATCTCCAACCCTTTTCTTTAGACTTGAGACATGAAAACGAGGTATATACCAGAAGTACTTGGCAATTCTAATTTATATGCTACCTTGCCAATTCTCTATAAAAATTTAAAAGGCCCAAAGTACTTCGCAGAAAGCTTCAAATTCTTACTCACAGCCAAAGATAATTGTCTATAAGGTTGTAGTTTTAAGTACAACATTTCTCCAACTAAAAACTCTCTTTCTCGATGCTTAGAGTCATATATTCGCTTCATTCTTGACTGAGCTTTACTGATGTTACTTTGTACCTCCTCCATAATTATATCTCTATCTTTAAGTTCTTCTTCCACAGTTGTGATCTTAGGTGTCCCTAGAATATAAGACAAAAGTGTAGGAGGAGGACGTCCATATATCACATCAAATGGTGACTGTTTGATCACTGTGTGCCAGCTTGTGTTGTAACAATATTCAGTCCATGTGAGCCACTTAATCCAGTCCTTTGGTTGAGAGCTAGTGAAACACCTCAGATACATTCCCAGAGTTCTATTCACTACTTCAATTTGCCCATCTGTTTGAGGGTGATAGCTGGAACAAAAGTTAAAGGTTGTTCCATTGAATCTAAATAATTCTTGTCAAAATAGACATGTAAACGTAGAATCTCGATCTCAGACAATTGAACAAGGCATACCATACAACTTGAAAACATGATTAAAGAAAATTCTAGCCACTCCCACGAAAATAAGGGAAGAAAAGTGTAATAAAATGCGAATATTTGGATAGACTGTTGACAACAACAAAGATGGTTGATTTACCATTGGAAAGCGGTAGCCTGTCGATGAAGTCCATGGATATATCCTCTCATATTTGTTTCGGTATAGGAAGTGGTTGTAGGAGGCCAGCTGGTGCTAGTTGATCCACATTGTATCATTGGCAAACATTGCAATTTTTGATGAAATTCCTGACTCTCTGCCTAATTTTAATCCAATAAAAATTAGATAGAATTTGCTGCAAAGTTTTAGCAAAACCTTCATGGGTGTCGCCATGAAATTGTTCCATAATGAAAGAGAGAAGAGAAGAATCTAATGTGAGGTAAATTCCGCCTTTGAAGAACAAGATGTTGTCTTGTAGATTCCATGGTCTAACAACTTCTCCATCTTTGACTAATTGCACCAGCTTTTGTAGCTCTGGGATTGATTGGACTTCTTCCTAGATAGTCTGCAACGACTGGGAGATGGCACAAGTTTCTCCAGTGCTTTCTTATTGGTCGTGCCTCTTTGAAAGAGCATCAACAACAACATTCTCTCTTCCACTCTTGTATTCCACAACAAAGTTAAACCGCATTAACTTGTAGAGCAATCGTTGTTGAGCTACAGTTGTGATTATTCCACAAATACTTCAAACTCTGACAATCAGTATGTACCACAAACTGTCTTCCCAACAAATAAGACCGCTATTTTTGGACTGCCAGACCCAAAGCCAAAATCTCATTTTTTATAGATAGACAACAAGAGTTGCTTCTCCTGAAGAGCATGACTACAAAAGGCAATAGGCCTGTTTTGCATCAGAACTACACCGATTCCCAAACCCGAAGCATCACTACAATATTTGTTTTTTTGAAAATTCAGGTAAGGCTAGGACATGAGCTCATGTCATCACCTTCTTGAGTCTTGCGAATGCTTCCAGAGCTAACACACTCCATTTAAAAGGGTCCTTTTGTAACATCCTTGTAAGTGGAGCATATATTTTTTCGTAATTTTAGATGAACTTGCGGTAATATCCTGTTAAACCTAAGAACCCATTTAGTGTTTTTGGTGATTGAGGCTTAGGCCAATTGCATTGCTTATATTTTCTCAGGATCAACCGCCACACCTGCACTTGTAATTAGATGGCCTAGGTACTTAATTTCCCTCTAGCCAAATTGGCACTTCTCTAATTTAACATGAAGCTTGTGGAATTGTAAAACAGAAATGAAATCATCCAAAAGTTTCATGTGTTAGGCCCGTGATTTATTATAAAATCAAGATGTCATCAAAGAAAACTATAAAGGCAGTTTTTTCCACATCTTCGAACTCATATGAATCTGATGGTACCCCAAAAGGAGGTTCAATTTTAAGAATACTTGTGCACCATGTAACTCATCTAATATCGTGTCATTGACTGGAATCGAAAACTTATCTTTGATTGTAGTCTTATTTAAAGCCCTGTAGTCGACACACATTCAGGAATTATCGTTCTTCTTTACAAGGATCACCGGAGATGAGTAAGTGATGTTACTATGGAGAATAATGCTAAAGGCCAACATTTCAGCCATCATCTTATCTATCTCTACCTTTTGAAAATTAAGATATCGATACGGCCTGACGGAGACAGGTCCTTGTCATGATTGTAATGGAATCTTGTGATCCCATGATCAGATTGGGGGTAAGCCATCTGGCTCCGCCACAACATCTTCATATTTTTGTAGGAGTTGTTGGACTTGGAGGTTCATGTTTGGTTGAATTTGAGGCGTCCTTTCTACTGTAATTATCTCTAAAAAGAATGCCATTATTCTTGGTTGTTTGTTGAAACTGATTTTCTGCACTTGATAAGCCTCGCAAGGTAATTGTCTTCCCATCTAGTTCAAACTTAATAAATAATTTAAAAAAATACACTCAATAGGTCCTAAGGAACTTATAATTGAATGCCCGGGATGACATCATAACCCTCAATTAGGAGCAAATAAAAATCCAGTAGAATTGGATATGTTAGGGTTTATGCCCAAAAGCTTGTAAAATGTAATGTATTTAAACATTAATATAAGTTAGTTGTTATTCATTCAAATAAAAGTGTCTTTATTCAAGTACATATGTTTATATAATGTGCATAACATCCAAGATTGCAAAATGTAATATCAATCTGAGTATATGAGAGTCATATACAAGAGGATTCATTTAGAGACTTGCAATCTAAAGAGTTCATAGAGAACAAACAAAGTTGGGTACTTTGTTTATGGTTGATCTACTACTGCTGTTCATCATGTAATGTACAATGATTTTATCCTAGACCACTGGTGTAGTTGACATGAGAATAGGGACACCTTATATGATGAGATATATATCATATAGGACTGAGCCACGATTTATATGAATCTCTCATCAAGATCCGTTAGTAGATGCGATTCATATATATCGACAAATTATGGCTATTTATGGGTGATCTTAATCCTGAGTGTCTTATCGATTCCTTCAAGTTAGATCGTGGCTTTTGATTTACCATGAGTGAGATCGAATGTATTTTCCTCGATCAATACCTCCGTATCTTAGAGTTGCGATTTGGCTTGTGGCTGGGAAGGTCTGAACATAATATTGGAAACCACCCCTTCTTAATCGAAGTAGATAAGTAGTTTCCTTAAGGGTTTATTTGGGGTTTGGACGATTATAAGATATCTCCTTCTTTCGTGAGGAAGACAAAATTTAATTGTTCATTAGAGAATCAACGGTGATTAAAGGAAAAGATATAATTAGAGAGGATATAACAGACTTTATGACCCAACTCTAATTATGAACTACTTTGAAGGGTCACACCATATGTAAATAGTTATATCGATGGATGCTGAGATTTCAATTGTATAAAACATTTACAGTTTTGAGAGTTCAGCCTGAGGTTTTTAGTGGAGTAACTCCAAGGTTAATAATCGTGGAATATTAATTAAAGAGTTTTAATTAGTATTTCTAAGTATTATTGGATCTCAAAACTGTAAATTCATTAGGTCCCCTTACTAGCTCTTATGATTGTAGGGTAACGAGGTTCACGGTAAATTAGTGAAGTAACTCAGAGGGTTCGACCAAACACAAAAAGAAAAGAAAAAAAATTGTTTTTTTTTTCTTGCAGGGTTTGGCAGGCTATAGGGAAGGCAAAAGGTGTGGTCTTCTTCTTCGGTTGTCATTCTCCTCCATCTGTACATCTGTGACATGCCCACACACCCATTGTCAGACCGCGGGCCATAGCTCGGAAGGCTTGGTGGTGAATCAAGGAATCAAAGTATCAAGAAAGGCTTCAAAAGTATTACATATTAATTTCTATTCGCATATGAACAACAAACTGGTTTTGAAAAGAGTTTTCAACAAAAAGGTAAAAATTTTAAAACTCAAATCCTTCCGCTGTGCGTTTTATCAAATCATATTTTTTTTCCTTACAATTGGTATAGAGCCTATAGTTCTTGTGTTTTTTTTATATATATGCGAAAAAGAAAAGAACAGTAATCTTTCTTATTTCTTGATTTTTTTTTTGTTTCCTTGATATGTATGACATGTGTAGGCATCATCTAAATATTGTATGATTGTATATATTTAATTGTTTAATATATTGCCATGGATGGTCGTTAATTATATGGTGAATTGGGTTTAGGTTTAAACTTTTTTTTTTGCCATAGCCGAATGTTTAAAGGCTCTTGTTTTTGTATTATTTTTTTGTATAGCAATTTTTTTCGTATTAGTCTGTATGGCGCGAAGAGTACGTGTATACGGTGAATACAACATGCAGCTGCTACTGTATGCGTAGAGGGCTACAGCGCCTTTGGGGTTGTTTTTGTGGTTCTTGGCGATTTTTGCTGTATATTTTCTGAAAAATATTGGTAAATATTGTTCTGGAAAAATGGCAGAAAATCGAAGTGAAAAACTACTCAAAAAACTACCCAAACCGCACCTTGCACGGCTGCATGCACCAAGTGTGTGTATTGCTGTCGCTACTGGCAGCCACGTCTTTGCATGCATTAGGGTTGTTTTGAGCCTCATTTGGACCTTGGATATGTACATGTGGGCCTTGGTACAAAGATGGCAGCCCATATAAGTAATGTAGATGGCCCTAAAGCGTCCAAGACTGCTACACTTAATTTTTTTCGTGTATGCGGACTTGAGGCTTGCAATGGGGTAATCTGATCGACTTCATGGACAGCCATACCTTGCTGATTTTTAAGTGACAGGCCTTAGGGTCTAGACCATGAGATGGGTCACTTAAATTAAATCAAGTTGAACTTAATGGGAGCCCAATATAAAAAGCGGTGGACTTGAAGACAAAGAACTATAAGAAGACCAAGAAATGTCTTGGATAATATTTTGTAATTAGATTTGTTTAAGTTAGATAGCCCAATTCTCGGTCATCCACGCATGTTTTATATTTATGTGATGAATGATTAAGCATGATCATACATTAAAACACCATTTAGATTACGTGTGCCTACACTTATATTATAACATGTCATACATGATTGTCATATATTATGTGTTTGATTTTAATAATGATTAAAATAGTTAAACACCAACATAATTGGCAATCAATAATAAGTTTAGTTTTTAGGGGCAACAACTTGGTAATACTCATTGACAAACTAATTGATTTAATTAAAACGTTTAATTAATTAGATTAGTTAGTTTTAGTAAGTTAAAACTTGGTAAACTCATATTAATTTCTAATCTTATAAATAGTTTACATAGATTAGAAATCAAATAATAAATTAGTCTTTAATAGTTAAAAATTGATAATTTATTAAATGCTAATAGGATTAGATTCTACTAACATAATAAAGAAACTAGTGACTTAGATTTTCACATTAGTCGTTGAATCTAAGTTAAAAACTAGAGACATGGAGTTTTGTAACTCGACATCATTAAGAAAATCCTAAATAACAAATATGAGTAAGAGGGGGTTATATGACATTATATCTCGCAGTCTCCATCGTTAGCCCAACACCGTGAGACTTGAGTAGGGCATTGTGACAGCTTTGCTTTCGTCCTTCCTAACGGAAGGTCGTTACCAGAGTCAATACCAAGGTTGACTTCCTAACGGATAGGGTTTCTGAATGTATTACCTACCCTACGTAGGTAACTTTCAAGTTAAGGTCGTGAAATCTGAAACGATGGGTTATACTTATAAAGATTTAAATTAAACGAGTTAATTAAAATACTGACTAAACATAACAAAAATTGAATGATAAAAGAATAAAGAGTTATTTTGGTGTATCATTCGATTGAGAATGTCTCGATCTAATATACAAGTATTTGACCTACCCTACGTAGGCACTTACTTGTGGTATGTTGATTGTCGTGGCATAGTAACTCTTTTAGAGATATTTCTAGTTCATAAACATGTATCATGTTTAATTTTATGCCGAATTCTAGCACATAGTATGAATGTATGATATGAATGAGTTTTAATTTTATTTTTATTTATTTCAACAATGTCTTCTGCATTAATATCAATCCTCGCAAATGAGAAATTAACTAGTGATAACTACAATAAATGGAAACATAATATGAATGCGATCATGGTCTGCAAAGACCTTAAATTTGTGTTTTTAAAGGAATATCCTCCAGAGCCGGCTGCCAACGCAGCACAAGCTATCAAAGGTAAGACCGGCGAGGCAAATGTTGTTGAGTTATCCTCTTCTGGTTTCAAAAGGAGGAAGAGGTCTACTGGTAAAGTAAAGGCTAAGCCCAAGATAAAGAGCTCCACGACTGACAAAACAAAGGGAAAATGTTTATATTGCAAAGAGGTAGGTCATTAGAAGAGGAACTGTCCACAGTACCTCGGGGAGCTCGCGACCAAGAAGAAAGTGGAAAGTAAATCAGATTTACTTGTCCTTGAATATTGTTTAATGGAAGATGATTCTTCACCTTAGATAGTAGATTCAAAGGCCACAAACCATGTTTGTTCTTCTTTACATTGCACTAATTCTTGGACAGAGTTGGAAGAGGGGTCCTTCACTATGCGCATTGGAACAGGGGACGTCGTTCTAGCACGAGTAGTAGGAGTAATTAGACTACAAATTAATAATAGTTTTCTTTTATTAAACAATGTCTATTTCATTCCTGGATTTATAAGGAATTTGATTTCTGTATCTAGATTACTTGAAAAATTTTATAAAGTTTCTTTTAATGATAAATCAGTTATTATTTCAAAAAATAGAATGAATGTTTTTTCTGGAATAAATGAAAATAACTTGTATATTTTAAGATCGTTAGTTCATACAACATGAGATGTTTAAGTTTGAAAAACCTAAAACAAAACGACAAAAAGTTTCTCATAATAATGATACCTATATGTGGTATCTAAGACTTGGCCACATTAACCTTAATAGGATAGACAAACTAGTAAAAAGCGGACATTTAAGTGAGTTAAAGATCGGTACTTTACCTGTATGTGAATCTTGTCTAGAAGGTAAAATGACCAAGTGACCTTATACTAGAAAAGGGATTAGAGCTACGCAACAACTAGAGCTTATACACTCAAACGTCCGTGGACCCATGAGTGTTAAAGCTAGATATGGTTATGAGTACTACTTCATGTTTATTGACGATTACTCAAGATATGGTTATGTTTATCTAATGCAACGTAAGTCGGAAACATTTGAAATGTTCAAAGAATTTCGAGTTGATGTTGAAAATCAATTAGGCAAAACAATCAAAGCTCTACGATCATATCGTGGAGGTGAGTATCTCGACTAAGAGTTTAAAGACTACGTGGTTGAGCATGGGATAGTATCCCAACTCACATCTCTAGGAACTCCACGTCATAATAGTGGTATGGAGAGGAGAAACAGGACCCTAATTGAAATGGTGAGATCTATGATTAGCTTCTCATCATTACCATATTCCTTCTAGGGATATGCATTACAAACTACAGCATACCTCTTGAACTTAGTTCCATCCAAGTTTGTTCCTAAGACTCCTCAAGAGCTGTGGAATGGTCGTAAAGCTAGTTTATGATATTTTCACATTTGGGGATGTCCGGTACATGTACTGAAGAACAGAAGTGGAAAACTAGAACCTTGTTCAGAGGAATGCTTGTTTGTAGGATATCCTCAGGAAACTAGAGGTGGATTCGTCTATAATCCTTAAAAAAAATAAAGTGTTTGTATCGACAAACGCAATGTTTCTTGAGGAAGATTATATGAGTGATTATAAACCTAGATCGAAGATCTTATGTAATACACCCTCCAGATATTATGTACTGTACGTATAAGTGTTGTAATATATTATCTCAGAATTTATTGTACAGTACAAATATAAATAGATAAGCTCTTATTATGAGTAAATTGAATGTTAGATATATTAATGGTGCTATAGTGGAATTTATTGGATGAATTCGAAAGTTTCGAAAACGGATATCAGAGACTCTGAAAATTTCTGGAATAGTTCCAGATGGTTATTAAGGTTCCATAAAGTAGATAAGAAATTTAATTATAAGTTTTGGAGAACATAGTAAGGATTTCCATAAATTGGAGTATTAAGAATATTTATTGGAAGTTAAAATATATATATGTGATGGAAAAGTAAATTAAGTGTTGTAATTTAATTGGTGTTTTAAATGTGGTGGAAAAGTAATGTTGGTGGATTAATTTTGAGGTGTACAAGTTGACTAATCAAAGTTAGCTATATGGACAAATAAAAGTCAAGAATTAGTGGGAGGAGAAATAATGAAATGAAATGTGATTGGTAGATTAGTTGATAACTAATTGATGATTGGTCAATTATATGTGATTAATTCTCAAATTGTTGTCATTTCATAATTTTAAAAGATTAAGGGACTAGTTGCAATTATAAAAGATATATATATATATATATATATATATATATATATATATATATATATATATATATATATATATAGTGGAGCTTTCCACTCACTCAAAACCAAAGTCACCATAAAACATAAAACAAACAAGTCAAACAAAAACATAACAGAGAAAAAAAAAAAAAAAGAGTAACCAGAAAACAAACAAAACCAAAATAAAACAGAAAGTTCTGAGAAATCAAAGAGTAAAGTTGGCCAACCAAAAACCAAAATATATAACAAAACAAACGAGTGGAGGCTTAATATTTGATTGAGTTTTTGTAGAGTTTTATTGAAAATTAGTTGGAATTGAATTGATTAAAATGAAAATTTAGAAAACTAGTAAGTTAAGGAATTGGAGATTTGATGATTTTGAGTTTAGATTATTAAATTGAGATATTATTTGAATAAATTGAGTGTTTTTGAGTTAATTGATAGTATGAATTTGGAATCATTAAGGAATCGAAATGGTTTTCAAATTAGTGAATTTATATTTTGGAGTCTTTGTGATATTGTGTTTGGAATAAAATTGAATCACTAGTTTTGGGAATTTTTAAAATTTAATTTGAAATTGAAGTTATAATTAGTTTAATCAAGTTTAATGAGATTGAATTGATGTTGTTAAGTGAAGGAAATTCACTTATGTTAAATTGATAAAGATTAGAATGAGAAATTGTGTAGAAATTGAAGTTGAAAGTATAGAGATTTCAATTTATGTGTAATTAAGTACTCAAAATTATATCTGTATGACTGTGATATAAATTGATGCTTAGAAAATAAAGTAAATGTATTGGATTGTGGTGTATGAGATTCGATTTAAGAGAAATTGATTGATTTAAGGAATATATAATTGTAGAGACATGATTTGTAGCAAATGAAATGTAATTGATTTTATTAGAATAGAAGAAATTTAAGAATAAAGTGTTAAATGTGTTAATTGAGTTTTTATATTAGTTGTTGTATTTATATTAATAATTTAATTAGGAAATATATTACTTTAGATAGAAATTTCCATAGAATGGGAGGAAATGAAATTGTGCGGAAAAGCAAGAAATATAATGAGACATCCGAAGGAAACTAGAGCATCAAGCCTAGAGAAAACCAGAAATCTGTGAGTGTAAATTTATTTTAAAGTAAAGTATATTTTATTTTAGCAATATGTTTTATCTAAAGTTTAGCAAGCTAATGTTTTTATTTAAGTTAGTACAAAATCATATTTTCGATTGAATTTCATTTAGTATATTTTATTCTAAGTTTGATTTAGTATTTTATGACTTTGTATATAATTGTTTATTTTTATGAGTCTTATAAGTTAAACATAATTTATGTTCAAGTGTGTTTTAATTAAAGTATTTTTATATCTCAGAGATTTAGAATTTATATTCATTTAATAAATCAGTTTTATGTATGAATTTAGTAAAGAAATATGTTTTATGTATATCCCATACTTTTTGATTAAAAGTTAGTTTTCAAAGTAAAGAAAATAGAGTTCAAATCATGGATACCCATTTATTATCAGATTATCAGCAGCTATCAGTTATCAGATTATCAATAGTAGACCCGGTCGGTACACCCCATTTGTGTGTGACAAGTTAAGGGGGGACAGTCCACTAACTCCAAGGGGGTTGAGTCTATCGAGTCTGTCAGTAATCTACACACTGGGGTGTTGTCTCGCTATATGTTGCGACGCAGCATTCCGCACATAGCCAGTGAGATGTCTTTTATCAGATTATCAGAGTCACCAGTGCGGCGCCAGATTAGTCACCTGGTGACACCTTCCATATGGTGCGGCGCCAGTTGAGTCGTCCTATGGAATATCAGTTATCAGATATGGGTTCTATTGGCATTATCAGAAAAATATATTTTCGCAGTTTTTCAGTTTTTAGAAAAGTTCATTATCATAAAAGTATTTTATCAAAAAAGTGTTATCAGAAAAGTATTATCAGAAAAGTTTTATCAGAAAAGCATTATCAGAAAAGTTTTATCATAAAAGGTTTATTAGAAAAGCATTATCAGAAAGGTATTATCAGAAAAGTTTTATCAAAAAGTAAAAGTATATTTTCTCAGCTTTTCAGTTTTCAGAAAAAGTAAAGTCTATATATATACTATCTCAGCTTTCTAGTTTTCAAAAAGTATGCAGTATATCAGTTTATCAGTTTTCAGCAATAACAGAAAGTTTGAAAGGTTTTCATTCTAGTTTTCAGAACAGTTTTCAAAAGTTAGATATCAGTAAGTTTTCAGAAAGTAAATTTCAGTATAATTATCTAGAAAAGATTTCAGTATGGCTTTCAGTATTTTCAGAAAACCAATTATTATTCCTCTCAGTAAAATTTGAGGGAGGTTAAATCAGAAATATTAGATTTATTAGAAAAAGATAATACTCACTGAGCTCGTTTAGCTCATTATAGTTTTTATGTTTTATAAACCAACCTCCCCAGGTACAGGTACAGGTACATGTGCAGACATTGCAGGGACTCATAGGACTAGCAGGACCAGTCAGACATTACTGTGACAGTTTTAGAATTATATACAATGTTTGATTGTAACTATTATGTAAAATGTATATTGTTAAAGTTTAGTATTTTATTATTTGAAATTTGTGATTTAATTTGTGGTTGATTTGAGATGGACCAGAGGTCCACAGTAGTTGAGATTTGAAATTTTATAGAAGTATTCAAGTTTTTATGCAGGTCTCCAAGATTTGGTAATCTCATAAAAACAGAGGAGATTCTGCCAAAATTTTAATAAAGTTGTTTTGTTTAAAAAAAAAAAATTTCCTACTCAGATTTCCAGTTAAAAGAAATGGCTTAGCTTCACGGAAACCTTTCAGCGAGGCAAGCCTCGACTGAGAAGCTCCTATGGAGTGCCGGTAGGCTACCTAATGGGAGATAGTAGGTTATGGGCCTGTTATCTTATTAAAAAAGCTAAAACCTGGTTTGACCAGTTCTCAGTCAACAAAAGTTTCTAACAAGATTATTGTTCCATCCATATCTGATAGTCAGACGATTCCTAGTCAGGATACACTACTACCTCGACGTAGTGGGAGGGTTGTACGACAACTTGAACACTATTTATATATTGTCATTTAGACATGCAATGAAAGATTCTAACAGAGAGGAATTGTTAAAAGCCATGAATATCGAGATAGAGTCCATGTACTCCAACTCGATCTAAGAACTTGTAGACTTACCTGATGGGATAAAACCTATAGGGTGTAAAGAGAGGAGTAGACAAGAAGGTAGAAACCTTCAAGACAAGGCTAGTGGCAAAGGGTTATAACCAAAAGGAGGGGGTCGATTATGAAGAGACCTTCTCGCCAGTAGCTATGTTTAAGTATATTAGGATACTCTTATCTATAGTTGCCTATTTCGATTATGAAATTTGGCAAATGGATGTCAAAACTGCATTTTTAAATGACAATCTTGATGAGAGCATCTACATGATGAAACCATAAGGATTTATATCCCAAGATTAAGAGCAAAAAGGTTTGCAAGTTGCAAAGGTCCATATATGGACTTAAGCAAGCGTAACATTGACAGTAAAGTAGTATTCCTTATCCTTTATGTAGATGACATCCTACTCCTTGGGAATGAGGTAAGAATGTTATCAGAAGTAAAGGGTTGGCTTGTTAACCAATTCCAAGTGAATGATTTGGGAGAGGTAAGTTATGTTATGGGGATCCAATTAATAAGGAATCACAAGAACAAACTGTTAGCATTGTCTCAAATATTGTATATGGAAAAGGTACTTGTGCGATTTTCGATGGAGAACACCAAGGAAGGTATTTTACCTTTTAGGCGTGAAGTTTACTTCTCTAAGGAACAATTTCCTAAGACACCTCAAGAAATTGAGGATATGAGACGTATTCCCTATGCGTCAGCAGTAGGTAGTTTCATGTATGCTATGCTATGCACGAGACCCGACATCTGCTTCGCAGTAGTAGTAGCCTATAGATATCAGTCTAACCCAAGATTGGATTGTTGCTTACTGTAAAGATTATTCTCAAATATCTTCGAAGAACGAGAAACTATATGCTTGTATATTCCGCACAGGATTTGATCCCGTTAGGATATAAAAATTTTGACTTTCAATTAGACGAAGATTCTAGAAAATCCATGTCTGGGTCAGTATTCACCCTTGGTAGTGGAGCCATAGTATGGAAGAGTATCAAACAATTTTGCATTGCTGATTCCACCATGGAAGTCTAGTATATAGCGGCTTGTGAAGCTACTAATGAGGCTGTATGGCTTCGTAAGTTCTTAAATAATTTGGAAGTGGTTCCAGATCTGGATAAGCCCATGACGCTTTATTGTGATAATAGTGGTGCTGTGGCTAATTCCAAAGAACCGAGAAGCCACAAAAAGAGAAGCACATAGAGAGGAATATCATCTCATCAGAGAGATAGTGTAGAGAGAAGACGTGACCGTGATGAAGATCGCATTGCAGGACAACTTGGCTGATCCATTTACAAAGATCTTAACAGCTAAAGTTTTTAAAGGTCACTTAGAGGATCTAGGTTTACGAGACATGTCTCATCTACTTTAGCACAAGTGGGAGATTGTTAGGGTTTATACCCAAAAGCTTATAAAATATAAATTTATTTAAACATCAATAAAGTTAGTTGTTATTCATTCAAATAAAAGTGTCTTTATTCAAGTACATATGTTTAAATAATGTGCACATAACATCCAAAATTATAAAATGTAATCTCAATTTGAGTATATGAGAGTCATATACAAGAGATTCATTTTGAGTCCTCTTTAGCATGCAATCTAAAGAGTTCGTAGAGAGCAAACAAAGTTGGGTACTTTGTTTGTGGTTGATCTACTACTGCGGTCCATTATGTAATGTATAGTAGTTTTATCCTATACCACTCTTGTAGTTGACATGATAATGGAGACACCTTATGTGATGAGATCATATAGGACTAGGCCACGATTTATATGAATTTCTCATCAAGATCCGTTAGTAGATGAGATTCATATATATCGAAAAATAATGGCTATTTATGAGTGATCTTAATCCTGAGTGTCTTATCGACTCCTTCATGTTAGATCGTGACTTTTGATTTACCATGAGTGAAATCGAGTGTAGTTTTCTCGATCAATACCTTCGTATCTTGGAGTTTCGTTTTGGCTTGTGGATGGAAAGGGCTTAACACAATATTGGAATCCTCTCCTTCTTAATCGATGTAGATGAGTAGTTTTTTTTAAGGGTTGATTCAGGGCTTGAATGATTATGAGATCTCTCCTTCTTCTGTGAGGAAGACAGGATTTAATTGTTCATTTGAGAATCAACGGTGCTTAAAGGAAAATATATAATTAGAGGGATAAAGCAGACTTTATGACACAACTCTAATTATGAACGACTTGTGAAGGGTTACACCATATGTAAATAGCTATATCGATGGACACTGAGATTTCAGATTGTCTAAAATATTTGCAGTTTTGAGAGTTCAGCCTTGGATTTTTAGTGGAGTAACTCCGAGATTAATAATCGTGGAATATTAATTAAAGAGTTTTAATTAATATTTCTAAATATTATTGTAGCTCAAAACTATAAATCCATTATGCCCCTTTACTAGCCCTTATGGTTGTTGGTAACGAGGTTCACGGTAAATTAATTTGATAGTCCAATTAATAGCTTAACGAAGGTGACACGATTTATTAAAGAGAATTAATAAATAATATGATTGTTTAATTAATAATTTAATAATTAAATAAAGATTGATAATTTAGAATTATTAATTGATTTAGTTATTAAATAGGAGGTTGCAATATCAAACCTTGACAAAATAAACTGGGAGGATTAAATAATAATATTATTTAAAAGTCCCTAGAGCTCAAGAATTCAAACTATAGTGGTGATCAAATTAAATAAGATTTAGAATCCTATTTGACCTAGTCAAACCTAAACCCCAGAGACTGATATAAAAGAGTTATTGCAGTAAAATAAAACAAAAATTTCGACCAAACACAAAAGTGAAAAGAAAAAAAAATTGTTTTTTTTTTGTTTTCTTGGAGGGTGCGACCGGCTATAGGGGAAGGCAAAAGGTGTTGTCTTCTTCTGCGCTTGTCATTCTCCTCCATCTCTACATCCGTGACGTGCCCACTACGCGCGTTGTCAGACCGTGAGTCATAGCTCGGAAGGCTTGATGGTGAATCAATGAATCAAAGTATCAAAAAATGTTTCAAAGGTAGTACATATTAATTTTTATTAGCATATATACAACAAACAGGTTTTGAAAAGTATTTTCAACAAAAAGGAAAAATTTTTAAAACTCACGACTGTCAACAACCTGAATTTTCTGCACTTAATAAGCCTCGCAAGGTAATTGTCTTTCCATCTAGTTCAAGCTTCAGAAATAATTTAAAAAATCACAGTTAATAGGTCCCAAGCAACTTAACCATTGAGTGCCCATAATGACATCATAACCCTCAATTGACAGCAAATAGGAATCCACTAGAATTAAATAACATTGTAAGTTAAGTTGAGCTTGTACACACTTACCAAGGACTTACCAACCTTTCCCCAGAAGGCACCATTACCTCCACATGTCCATTAATAATGGTTTAAACTCCTACCTTTTTAGTTATCTGCTTGCTAACAAAATTATGTAAACTGCCTGAATCAATAAGCACAATGACAACCTCATGTATTAAAGTGCCTAAAACTCTTATGTTTCAGTGTGCCCAATCCTGCTATTGCATGCAAGAAATTTCTGGGCTTTCCAGTGCAAGTTCTTGTGAGGCCTTATCATCCTTCATTTCTACGTCATCGTCAATGTCTTCCAATTTAGCTTGTATTAAAAATAACTTCTTGCAAATGTGTCTCAGGCCAAATTTCTCATTGCATTTGAAGCTCAAACCCTTACATCTCTTTTCGTTCAATTCCTCTGTGGTCATCCTTTTGATTGGCGAGGTGTTGGAAGAATTTCAAGGTGGCTGAACAACTTGAGAAAGAATTAGGTTAGTCTTCCGGTAGGTGAGGTCTCTTACTTCGTATAAATGTGCTAGACCAATTACTGGACACAAAGTTAAGAGGTTAGTTGGCTCTGACATCCATGTGAATTGATTCTCGAATACCTCGACATAACAACTAAACTGCCTTGCTTGTTCCAATGGTCCAGCCTTAGCTAACAGCTTCTCAAATCTGTCCTGGCATTCTTGCACTGAATCTGTTTGTTGCAACCGTGAGAGCTCACCAAAGAAATCAATGTATTGATTTAGCCCATACCTTGAATGCAGTCCATCTTTAAAATCCTCTCAGGAAATAGTTGTCAATTCTTATTTCAGCAACTGATACCACAGATGAGCATCCCCTTCCAAATGAAATTAAGCGAGTGCAATATGATCACTTGCCCGATTCATGCAACTGGAAGAATTGGCCTGCCTTGTATAGCCATATAGTAGGACCACTCTTGCCGTCGTAGGTAGAAAAATCAATTTTTACAATCTTTGGCATAAACAGAGTAGCATGCGAATTGGATGTGCCATCATTGATATTTCGTCGAGCAATTAGTCTGCTATATGTTGCTGACGAATTCTTCGTATTGAGTTGAAGAATCATTGGTAGCTCTATTGGTTCAAGTATCAATTTCTTCTACTCGTGTGTTCCAGTTTCTTGAGCTATCCACCAAATTCTGTAAGAGCTCTCCATGAGCAGCTTAGGACTTAAAGGATTTCTTCTAGTTTCTCCATCCTTCGATCCATGCCAAAGCTCTGATACCAATTTGGTACACACTTTCTTGAAGTAATAATTTTCCCTCTACCTATTTTGAATTAAAAAAGAGAAATATATGTATAAATACTCGGCTCGTTCGAAGGAGCAGAAACCTCAAGATTTTCAGTAAACAATTTTTATGTATAACATACAAGTCCCCTATTACTTTATTATCAACTTTAAATAAACCACCAGATACAACTTGCTTCCACAATAAAAGGCACGTGCCAACATATTAGCTAACTGACCTGCACTACCTAAAAAATTCTTTGACTTATTTTAACAACTAGTTGACTCATTCAAATAACTCAAAGAAATTAAACACCTGGCAAAATACATAGTACTTGGCTAAACAAATGCAAGGCACATAACACAGTTCCACCTTTGAAAGCTAAAGTAGCAGGTAGGACAACATCACCACCCTCCTTTCTCACAACCATGCCAATTCCAACTTTGCCTTTGATCTTGTCATGGCCGCATTCACGTTTAGCTTGAAGATAGAAGCAGGGGAGCCTCCATTGGTCATTCTTCATACGATAGTTAAGTGAACTTGCATTAGCTTTTTCATTGGCACTGTCAAAACTTTTAACAAAATCCCTAGCCCTTCCATAAACATTGTCATCAAGTGACACACAACCATTCTCCTTACCATAAATTACAACATTCATTCTACTCCATAAAAACTAAGTTGTCACTATAACACTCTAACATCCTCTTTATTCCTAGTTAAAGCCAAGAAAGCCGCTCTGTCCAGAAAATCCACCATTTTGATTCATTTGATTTCATCCAAGAAAGGACGATCATTCCAAACACCTTTCCCGGCTACAGAATTCCAAAGAGCATGATCCACCTTCTCCAAACCCAGGGCCAGCCTTGACTTTTTGGTGGTCCGGGGCTTAACTGAAAATGAGGCTCCTAACATGTTATACTTCGATAAATTCTAACAAATATAAAATTTTTACTAGACATATTTTTTTGATGGTTGGAACCCAATGGGAGGCTAGACCATCATGCCTTTAATTTTATTAAAATTAAAAGTAGTCATTATAAAAGCTGGATAAAGAAAAATAAAGTTATAAAAAGCCGCTTACAAAAGCTCAATAAAATAAACATATTACATGACAAAAGTGTTTTGCTACTTGCTAACTAATAATCTTCCATATAAACATAGACGAATTCACATCTTTTATAATTCTTTGACTGCACCATTGACATTCCTCTTGCATCCTCTGCATATTCAAGTTAGGAACTCCTAAATATCAAGAACATAATAAGTAGAAACAATCACAAAAAGACTTTGGATCTTGAAGCATTTTGAGATGCAAAATCATCGATAATAGTTTGAAAATCCAACTTATCCAACATATTCTTTTCGATGCATAAGATGGACAATCCATTCAACCTCTCCTGTGACATAGTTGACCGCAAATAAGCTTTCAACAATTTAAGTTTAGAAAAACTCATTTATGCAACAGTAATAGGAAAAGTTAACAAAATTCTATAAGTAATTGAAATGTTTAGAAGACACTTCAAAGATTCCACAGACTCAAGAACTTGAATGGCTGTCTTTGTTCCTTCAGATAAGTACATTGTCAACACCTGCAACTCAGAAAACAATTCATATGCAATAATGTCTAATTTGTTGTTAAGTGTTAAAACAGCTTTAAGGCTAGAACAACATTCTCGCAATCTGTTATGCTCCATCGTAACTAACTTTTTAGGATCAAATAAAAATCCAAAATTACCTTCAAATGCTTCTAGTTGTTCAAATCGGCTCTTCAAAGAAGAAAGAGCAACATCAACAACAACAAAAAAATAATTAACCCTGAATGATTCTTCAGCAGACAGTGAGACGTCTTCATGTTCAGATTCATCAAATTGTCTTTTTCTATGAGGATTCCGTCTTTCAAGAAAGATATGATCAATTTTCAAATCAGATGCAATCTCTTTGGCCTTCTCCATAGCATCTGTAAATCCATGTTCCATGTACTTCTCAAAATAAGAAATCAGCAACTTCAAATTCATAATTGCAACATCAATTTGCATATCTTTAGATTGCAAAATTTTACTAATTTCCTTAATCTTCCTTAAAATATTATGCGATACAGTCATTGCCAACAAAAACTCAAAATTCTCAAGTTCATATGTTGCTAAACTTTCAGCTTCACTGCTTACTTTTAGATCTTCACTAACTCTTGCCAATTCAAACAAAGCATCTTTTATATCACTAGCTTGACTTATTATAGTTGTAACACTATTAACATGACTTTCTCATCTAGTTGCTGACAATGATTTCAAAGTTAAGTGATGCACAAAATCCTGAAAAATTTTCCATCTCCTAGTAGAGCTAGCAAACAAAGTATACATGCATTGCACCACTCCAAAAAATGACTTAGCTCTAACACAGGAATTAGTCATATCACAAATTGTTAAATTAAGAGAATGATAAGCACATGGCATAAAAAATACTCTAGGATTAATTTCAAGCAACCTCTTTTGAACACATTGGTGTTTCCCTTTCATAGTAGACCCATTATCATAGCCTTGTCCTCTTACATTATCAACATCAAGCTTTAGGGACTTCAGCACAACTAATAACTCATTAAAAGGCCTTAAACCAGTTCTATCATCAACTTTTAAAAACTCTAAAAAATACTCTTCAACTTTCACCGAACTGTTTGATACATCTACACATCGAATGATTAGACTCATTTGCTCTTCGTGACTAGCATCTGGGGTACAATCAACTATCACAGAAAAATATTTGGCATCTGTAATTTTCTGAATTATAGAGCTCTTAACCTTAGAACCTAACAAAGCAATCAAATCATTCTGAATTTTATGACTCAGATAGTGATGATGAATCTCTTTGTTAAGAATGCGCTTAAAATGCTCCTACATAATCAAATCAAACTCAGCAATCAGTTCAAGCAAGCCCCAAAAGGTTACCATTTCTATCTTGGTAAATTTTCTCATTCTCTCCACGGAAAACCAAATCACGAGATGCAAGACACCTCACAACAGGAATAATTCTCACTAAATCTGTTTCCAATGTTCTTTCTCTTTTCTAATTTCCAATTGTATATTTTTATCAATTGTTTCATTTTTTTTTCAATCTGCTTTGCAATTTAATCCAGGTCCTCATGTTACTAGGATGCTTAAAACTGTTCTCATGTTGTCTAAGCCTTTCACTTAAATGTTTCCAATCATTCAACCCCTCATTAGCTAAAAATATACTTTGGTGATCTGCTAATTTGAATAACGTACAACAAAAATGATAAACTTTGTCCACTTCCTTTGAGTACACAAGCCATTTTCTATCTTGGTTTTCTCCATTTGCCAATTTTCTTGTGTAATAAGAACATGAAAAATGTCTAGAGAGTTCATCCTCAGGAAATTTCAAATTATATTCTCTTACAGGGCCCTTTTCTACCACAAGATATTTTGTTTTGTTATCAAGGTTATCCCAAGTTCTAGGTTCATAGATATTCACATTCAAGTCATGCCTATTATGTCTTGCTTCAACCTTTGTCTAAACTAGATCAGTTTCATTTTCATTATCAATCAAATCAACAATATCTTTATTCAATTAAGTCATATCATTTTCTCTCGATTCTTCTTCATTAATTGGTTGCTCTGGTTCATTAACTGAATCTTGAGTTAAACAACTAGATTTCAAAAACTTATCAAGTGCTCTCCTTTTGAGATTGAACCATATGTTCAATCTTTTTTCTTTTGTTTCTTTTCTAACAACCCGATTCATGTTTTCTAGGAAACATACTTGATGCTTTAATTTTCAAGTACAGCTACTACTGCACAATCAATGAATAAATCAAAACACAGCTACTGAATCAAAGTATCAAACACAACCAGTAGAAGGCTAGATGCAACAAAGAGTAATAGAAACTGATTTATGCTTATATAAATGAAGGTCTAAATCTTGCAGCTTGCAGAGTGTAATATTCTACATTCCAAAAATAAAACATTAACTATTAACAAAAATCTCATATACAATTCAAATTAAAAACCGATATACTCAAATAAAACAAAACAATCTATTAAAAAAAAAAAATTCATAAGTTGCATGCAAACAACACTTGTAATATAATTTTAAAAAACTAAACAGTAAAAAATATAATAAATTTAAGTCAAATAAAAATATAAAGTTAAAAAAATTTAAAAAAACCTAAATAATATTTAATAAAATTAACTTACAATATAATTTTCCAAAGCAAAAAAATAAAATCTTACTTACTTTATAAACAATGCAAATTGGGATACTGAAATAGTAAATTACTGATTTTACCTTATAAAAAAACATTTGACTTACACAATTAATGATACTTTATAAAACAAACTGACAGCAACTTTAAGAAAATGGGAATAAATATATAAATCAAATAAACAATATAACTTTATAAATAATTAAACAAATAAACAATAAATAGTGCAAAATTTTACCTTATTTGATTTCGTGAGTTGAACAATTGCACAGTGGGTGGCGTAATAAACATATATAATAATGAAAAACAAAAATATGAATTCATCTGCACTGTTACACACACAAACAAAGCGGCTAAGTTTTAAGAGGGCAAACATATTAATATGGCCCAACTTGCAAACCGATCTCACATGTAGCAAATAGCTTTAAATTTTTATTTTTTGGGTTTGATAAAATTAGTAATGTGTCCAATATGTGGTGGCCTGGTGGGGTAATAAATATAAAATTGAAAAAGAAAATTAGCATGGACCTAATATAAGAAGACTGTTTTTATTTTTTATATATAATAAGATTATAACTTATTGGGCCTCCTGGACTTGGGGCACTGGACGGTCGCCCCTTACGCCCCTGCCCAGGGCCGGCCCTGTCCAAACCTTTACCATACAAAGGACAATAACATTGATCCTCAACACCTCTTCTAGCCAAAAGGGTCTTTTGTTGGGAGAATCTCTTTACAAGGCCTTCCACCAGAAAATTTTAATCTTGCTAGAAAGTTGGATATTCCACAAGTATTTCCAAATAAAACAAGGTCCCTTAGAGCAAAAAGCCCCATCTTTATCCAGCGGGCGTAAGACTAAATAGTAAGCACTTTTAACTGAAAATTCTCCCTTCTTGTTATAATGTCACATTATAATTTCTTCATAAAATTCAAACTCAAAGGAATTTCAAGAATCACTCCGGCTTCTTCAGGATCAAAATACATGTTAACTAACTCTGAACTCCACCTGCCAGGTTCAGCTATCAACCCCTCAACATACACACCATCATGGAGACATATAGAAAATAGAACTCTAAATGTGGATTCCCTAGGCACTCAAGGATCCTCATATATTGAAACTGCACCTTCATCCCTTATTCTTCATCTAAATTCTTTTAATTGAACCTCACGATCCCACAATATACTTATCCAAATGAAAAAAATGAGCATTTCCAATACAGCTGTTGAGAAAAGAATAGGAAGGAAATTATCTCACTTTTAAAATTTTGCTCATCAAAAAATTAAAATTACAAAGGATCCTCCACGATTGTTTCGACCACATTGATTGATTAAATACAATAACATCCTAAAACCTCATCCCTTCCAGCTCATTTGGACTGCACAACTTACCCCATGAGAGCCAATGAGCATGTCTTTTCCAATTTGCTATGCCTTATCAAAAATCAGATTGTAAACGTTGTAACTCCGAGCAGAGCAATAAAAGGAGTTTGAAGCAGCTTATTATATATGTTGGCACAGGTAGAGCAACAACTTTGATAAGGACTTCTCTATAACCACTTAAAGGTAGTTTATGTTTTCATCCTTGAAGCTTTTTGCAAAACCTTGTCTTTGATGGGGCCGAACATTTTCCTTTTATTCTTACCAATCATGGAGGGCAACCCAAATACTTTTTATGGTAAGATACTACATCGATGTTGAAAACTACTTTTATGTCATCTCTCATTGAACTAGGAGTGCTAAGACTGAAAGTCAAAGCAGACTTTGCAACGTTTATAGCTTGTCCTGATGCTTGCTCGTACGGTTAGTATTCCCTTCAAAACTGCACACTCCTCTTTTATGGCTCTAGCAAAAAATTAGGCTGTCGCCTGCAAAAAATAGATGGGACACTGAGGGAGCACTTCGAGCTACTTTGATTCCATGCAATACACCTTATAACTCAACATGTGTTCGCATAGCCGATAACCCATCTGCACAGAATAACAGAAGGTAAGGTGAGAAAGGAAACCTTGCCTTAACCTCATAGAAGGAGACACCCCACCTTTAGCTCTCCATTAATAAGGAAAGCATAAGAGGCAGACCTCACACATTTCATAATCTTATCTACACAGCTGTTTTGAAATCTCATACACTCCATTATCTTCCTCAAGAAAGTCCACTTCACCCTATCATATGCCTTACTCATGTCGAGTTCCCACCTTCTTATTGCTAACAATTTGTAAACACTCAAAATCCACTATAACATTATACATTATTAAACTTACAAAGATAAAGGCATTTTGATTCAAGGAATTCACATCACTTAATACAATTTCAACCTATTTGTTAACACATTGGCAACCAATTTATAGATTACATTATAAAGACTAATTGGACCTAAAATCACTAACCCTAACAGGTGTCTTAACTTTAAGAATTAACACCACTACAGCCTTACCTAAACTACCCATCTCCATACCTTCATTCAAAATAGCCAAAATTCCCTAGTAACTTTAGAACCCGCCACATGCCAATAGTGTTGGAAAAACATAGCTCGCAGCCCATTGACCCTGGAGCCTTCAGGGGAGCCATGTGTTTAAGAGCTTCAGTCACTTTCTTGCTACTAAAACTGTCTCCCAACACAATATTCATCATCTGAGACGCTCATGTTCATAGCCCTACCTATGTCTTCCAAAGCATAATGCTAAAGTGAACTATAACTGAATAATTTGGTGTAATAATCAGACACCACATTTTTTATATCTTCAGCTTTCTTCTTCCATTCACTAACATCATTTATTAATCCCACAATACGGTTCTTCTTTCTTTTTTGAGATGCTTTTAAGTGGAAGAACCTTGTTTATTTATCACCTGCTTTTAGCCACAAGGCTTTGGGCCTCTATCTCCAATAACATTCCTTAAATTTCAAGATCTTGTCAATTTTATCTTCAATCGTTTTAACTCTTTTCAGCACTGAACTCTCCATACCAAAAAGTTGTTTTCATTCCTCTTTCAGAAAGGATAACTCCAGTTCCTTATTTGTTTTTTTTTTTTTCTTTTCATAATTCCACTTTTTCAATTTTATTAGTCACTGCCTCAATTCTATCATTTCCATATGAGATTGCATCAAAGATAGAAACAAAAATCCAAGTATCCTCCACCACCTTATTATATACTTCCCCCATACAGGCTTCCTAAAAAAATATATAGAATTGCACTTCCTATTAGAATCACTGGAAGAACCATTTCTATGTTCGAATTCGACAATAACAGGGGACAATGGTCTGAACCTTAAAGCTCCAAGTGCATAAAATAAGTTATTGTGAAAAATAATCTTCACTGATGTTGCGAAGTACCTATCAATCATTTTCTGAATGAAGTCATCCCCATTTTGCCTATTTGACCAGGTAAATCTACATCCTTTAAGTCTCATATCCAATAAGATACACTCATCAATTGTTTCTTTAAAATCAGCCATAGCCCTATAACTCCTACACAGGCCCCTTGCTTCTCTCTATCCTTAATAATCTCATTGAAATTACCCCGATCAACTATAGTAGCCCAAACAAACCCATCAACTGTCCTTTTCCATTTCTCCTTATAGTGATTCGAAAAAGGATCAGTAACCCTTATAATACCATTATCGCTCTTCTTAACACCCATTTCCCCCACACCAGTCTTTGCAGATCCCAAACCAGAGCGCCACCTCAACATGTGTTAGCATAGCTGATAACAAATCTGCACGGAATAACAAAAGGTAAGGTGAGACAGGAAACCTTGCCTTAACCTCATAAAAGGAGACACACTACCTTTACCTCTCCATAATAAGGAAAGCATAAAAGGCAGACCTTACCCATTTCATAATCTTATCTACACAGTTATTTTGAAATCTCATGCACTCCATTATCTTCCTCAAGAAAGTCCATTCGACCCTATCATATGCCTTACTCATGTCTAGCTCCCACCTTCTTATTCCTAACAATTTGTAAACACTCAAAATCCACTACAACATTATACATTATTAAAATTACAAAGATAAAGACATTTTGATTTAAAGAATTCACCTCACTTAATACAATTTCAACCTATTTGTTAACACATTAACAACCAATTTGTAGATTACATTATAAAGACTAACTGACCTAAAATCACTAACCCTAATAGCTGTCTTAACTTTAAGAATTAACACCACTACAGCCTCACCTAAGCTACCCATCTCCATACCATCATTTCAAAATAGCCAAAATTTCCTAGTAACTTTAGAACACACCACATGCGAATAGTGTTGGAAAAACTTATCTGGCAACCCATTGACCCTAGAGCCTTCAGTGGAGCCTATCTGTTTAAAATATTCTAAAAAAATTTAAACGTGGGTAACTCGAAGGTAATACGCCTTTAATCATTTTGGATGTGAAATAAAAATTTTAGAAGTGCATATATATATAGGTAAAGGTGGTTTCAAAGCTTATACACTTTCAATGTGAGATTTGGAAAAATGGTTATATATATAAGTAAATGTGGTTTCAAAACTTATGCACTTTCAATGTTGGATTTGAGAATATGGTTAATTTACAATACTTAATCACAGTTGGTGATTATTTTAATTATTTTATAATTAAAATTATTTTTCAATGTTAAACATGTATTGATATATGATTAAAATTGTTTTTAATTATTTATAATTAAAATTGTTATTCAAAGTTGATGATTTTGTTCAACATTTTAGTGATCATTAAGGAGAATATGATTTCATTCTTTTTTACTTAGTTTTATTTTATTGATATATAAGAGTGATTATGAGATGTTTATATTATATATATATATATATATATTAAAATATTTAAAAGTAACCTTAAAGCTAGCTACTTACATGTAGGAGGTGGAATGTATATAAATGACAAGTTATATTATATATAATATTTTTTTACTACAACTAAAAACAAATTATAAGATTAAAAAATAACAATCATTCAATCATCTTTATCATGTAGGAGGTGGAGTGTATATAAAAGACAAGCTTATGATATTAGTCCCACATTAAAAATAAAAGGGGGTGTATGAGGTAGCTTATATATAAAAAACAAGCTATAAATGAAGAAACAAAGTGGCATATGGTCAAAGTGGTATGTAACCTAACATTAATGTTGGGCCACATACATTATTATTTTTTTATG
The DNA here is from genome assembly GCA_003430845.1 of Xanthoceras sorbifolium. Classification (NCBI taxonomy): domain Eukaryota; kingdom Viridiplantae; phylum Streptophyta; class Magnoliopsida; order Sapindales; family Sapindaceae; genus Xanthoceras; species Xanthoceras sorbifolium. The sequence continues at coordinate 17,544,090 of CM010611.1, forward strand.
TGGCCCACATATATATATTTTAATTTTGTTTATATATTTTTTAAATTTTTTTAAAAAACAATGGAACCGGAACCGCCGGTTCTTGAACCGACGGTTCCGATTTCTAAAATTGAAGAATCGAAATCGAGACCGTTGGTCTCGGTTCTGGTCCCCGGTTCCAAATCGGAATCGGACCAGGATGGTCAGTTCCGATTTGAAACCGTCCGATTCGAACTGAACCGGTACCATCCTTACTAGCTACTAGACCATCCACATCTGAAATAGACAGTCTATCACAAATTCTCTCGATATCATCCATCTTCATTCCTTAAATCACCATATTAAATAGAAACTTCTTGGGCAGGAGAAAGAAAAATAAACTCAAAATAAATAAAAAGAAAAAACAACACTCAAGAAGAGTGAGATCTCCAGGCATTAAGTGTTATTTCTCCTTCCATTAGCGGTTCTCAGCTTGTTTTAGAGAGAAATGTCTAGCCGCAGGGGCAGAGCTCAGCCCATTATTTTTAAAAAAAATAAATAAAATTTAGAAATATTTTTTTAATAAGAGTGCGTTAACCCAAAAAAGTAAGACAAGTCCGTTAGACTAACTCAAGAGTCCAATAAGCTCAAAAGTAAAGGGAATTTAGCAAAATTGCCCAAAAATCAGAAAATAGTTGCAAAACTACCCAAACTCCACTAATTTTTGCAACCTCTACCCAAAGCCTTTTTTTGGACAAAATTGCTCTTACTTTTACATTTGACCACTGCATTGTCTTCTTCTTCTTCTTCATCTAGACAAGTTTCTTCACCAATACCGATTCTCTCGTCGTCACTTCTTCTCTTCTCTTCTTCACATTTTCTTATTTTTCCTCTCTTCTCTTCTCCATAAATCTCTTACCCAACCTAAGCCAAGAAATTCTCAAGTTATCTCTTGCAAATAAACCATCGATCCATCTCACAAAGTCTTTTTCTCCATCAAAAATCCCAAGGTTAGTGTTAAACTCTTTTCTTTTAGTCAATGCACACCTTTATGGGTTTTGAATCAGTTATAGGTATTTCACATTTGTTAATCCTCCATCAAAAAAATGAAGAACGAACTTTTATAAAATTTTTTTTTTTCATCATGCCGACCCGATGGTTTTATCAGGTCGGCCCGATGGTTTTTATCATGTATTTTGACATGGCGGCCCGATGGTTTTGTTTCATCATGTATTTTGACATGGCGGCCCGATGGCCTTCGCCCGATGGTTTTGTTTCATCATGTATTTTCACATGGCGGCCCGATGGTTTTGTTTCATCATGTATTTTCACATGGCGGCCCGATGGCCTTGGCCCGATGGTTTTCATCATGTCTTTTGACCTGGCGGCCCGATGGCCTTGGCCCGATGGTTTTGTTTCATCATGTATTTTGACATGGCGGCCCGATGGTTTTCATCATATCTTTTGACATGGCGGCCCGATGGCCTTGGCCCGATGGTTTTGTTTCATCATGTATTTTGACATGGCGGCCCGATGGCCTTGCCCCGATGGTTTTCATCATGTATTTTCACATGGCGGCCCGATCACTTTGTTTCATCATGTATTTTGACATGGCGGCTCGATGGCCTTGGCCCGATGGTTTTGTTTCATCATGTATTTTCACATGGCGGCCCGATGGACCTTGGCCCGATGGTTTTTATCATGTATTTTCACATGGCGGCCCGATGGTTTTGTTTCATAATGTATTTTCACATGGCAGCCCGATGGCCTTGGCCCGATGGTTTTTATCATGTATTTTCACATGGCGGCCCGATGGTTTTGTTTCATCATGTATTTTGACATGGCGGCCCGATGGCCTTGGCCCGATGATTTTGTTTCATCATGTATTTTCACATGGCGGCCCGATGGCCTTGCCCCGATGGTTTTCATCATGTCGGCCCGATGGCCTTGCCCGATGATTTTCATCATGTCGGCCCGATGGCCTTGACTCAATGGTTTTTATCATGTATTTTCACATGGCGGCCCGATGGCCCTGGCCCGATGGCCTTGGCCCGATGCTTTTCATCATGTATTTTCACATGGCGGCCCGATGGCCTTGGCCCGATGATTTTTGTTCATGCCAGCCCGGCAGTTTTGATACTTTAATTGAATTTAAGTTTTATTTACATTTTTTATTTGAATGCAGGAAGGAGCATGGATGATGTGCAGTTGATAATTAACTGGGATGGACATTGGGTATGTGAACAAGGGGTTTATTGGTATGATGGCAGGAGATCAAAATGGGTGTTATTTCCAAGAGAAGCAACTTATGCTCAACTATTAGATAAAGTGTATGCCGTCACTGGGATTGACAGAAACTGCTTTCGAGTTACCATCTGCCCAAGCATGCCTGTAGAGATAAGTGATGATGATGATGTTGTAATATTATTACGTCAAAAGAATGTTGACCCTTTAGTTTGTATAACCGTGTCTGAGATTGACCATAGTGACCGACAATTGCAGCAGCAATGTTTTCCAGAGTCATCTAATCAACAACACCATCCCATCAATCTTCAATTTCCTTCATCGAAGGGAAGTAACTAGGAGGGCTACACACCAAATTTAAATGATGCTACGGTTGATGATGAATTTCAAGTTGTTGATGATTTCAGTAACGAAGCCAGAGATAATGAGAAATCCCAAGATGTTCAGGGTGTTGGAAACAGTAATGAAGGGTTGGTTCGAGCCACGTCTGTAATGTGTTCAATTAATGATGTTGAAGTAGCTTCGAGAGCTATGCCGATTCTGATTGCAAATGGGGAAGTCTTTGACAGTAAGAAAGAGTTGCACTCCCAACTAAGAAGGTACGCTGCTGCAAATCGTTTCAATTTGAAAGTGTAGAAGTCCGATACTTCACGTTTTGAGGTACGTTGTGCTGTTGGAGAATGCAAATGGCGGCTACATGCATTCAAGGTTACAAACACTGATTTTTTTCGGATTACAAGATTTGACGACAAACACAGTTGCTCAATGGAGAAAAGGTTTTCATGGAATAGAAAGGCTAGTGCACAGTTTATTGGACAACATATCAAGGAGAAATTTCGTGATGGTCGTATCTACAGACCAAAGCAAGTCATAAGAGATATCCAAAATGAATTGGGCATTACAGTAAATTACCACAAAGGATATCGGGCTAAACATATTGCTATGGAGGAGGTACATGGATCATTTGAAGTTTCTTTTAGTATGTTACCTTATTATTGTCACATGTTAGAGGAAACAAACCTAGGGACGATGACGAACATTAAGACTGATGATGAAAATAGGTTCATGTATGTGTTCTTCTCCATTAAAGCGTGCATAGATGGTTTTAATGCTGCCATTAAACCGGTTATTGCAATTGATGCCACGTTTCTGAAGGGTTCATATGGGGGCATTTGGTGTTGCGGATTCCGAGAATGATGCTTCATGGAGTTGGTTTCTATCTTGTCTGCATGATACCATTGGAGATGTTGAAGATCTTATTTTTGTATATGATAGGAAAAACAGTATTGTCAAAGCTATTGCAACGGTTTTTCCAAATGCATACCACGATGCTTGTTTCATGCATTTAGAACGAATATGATTTCCATTTATAAGAACAAAGATCTTTCCATACCATTTCGGAAGGCAGCCAAGGCCTACAGAGTTAATGATCACTCATTTTACATGCTACAGTTGTCCAGCATTAGTGTTGGAGCTCATCAGTATGTCGTTGATGTTGGAGAAGAGAGGTGGTCCCGAGCCTTTTGTCCGAGAAAAAGGTACAACATTATGACTACTAATATTGCTGAGTCGATGAATAATGCAGTGAAAGATTTTCGAGAGTTACCCATTGTTGCTATGATTGACCGTATTCGAGATATGAAGCAACGTTGGTTTCATGATCGTCGTACAGTGGCTGCTTCTTATGATACACAGTTGACAGAAAGAGTTTAGGCACTTATTGGGGTTAGTGATGAATCTGCGCAACATATGAAGGTGTCCCCAATTGCATTGTACCAGTTTGAGGTGCACGATGGAAAACAGAATGGCATTGTTGATTTAGAAAATCGTACATGCAGTTGTAGGGAATTCGATCTTGATCAGATTCCATGTGCACATGCTTTAGCTGCCATAAAATATAGAGGATTGCATTACACAACATCACCTCACCCTACTACTCGACTGCTTATCTGCTTTCCGCATACAGTGGTGAGATTCATCCAGTAGGCCATCAAGGTGACTGGTTGGTCCCAGCGGACGTTGCAAATACAATTGTTCTTCCACCAGTTGCCCGACGCCCATCAGGTCGACCAAAGAAACAACGTATACCTTCGATTGGAGAAGAGGTTGTACGCAGAAGGTGTAGAAATTGTTGGCGCCACGGCCACAACAGCCAAACATGCAAGAACCCTAAAGTAGCTGAACCATCCGGGTGATGAGGATATGCAAGATATGATGTTGATTTATTTATGACATTCTGTTTTGTTGTATTTAATTGCATTTTGATTCGGAGAATTGCAGGAAATGAACAATATAATTCACATTATTGTACAATTTGGAAGACATTATTGTACTATTTCCAAATCAATGTTTTGTTGTATGTATGCAATTAACAGTTTTATTATTGTACAATTTCAGTTAGCTGTTTTGTTGTATGCAATTAATAGTTTTATTTGGTTTTTTGAAGAGTTTGTAATCAAATAACTTATGAAAATTTTGCCAGAGTTTCCTCTGTTTTTCTAACTACCCAAAACCTGATTTTCGAAATCAATGCATTTACCTCAAGGTGTATACACTTCATAGCACAATGTTCAATCATTTGCGCATCCTTCCGTTCGATGCGACTTTTCCAATCATTTTATCAAAGCGTAAAATTAACGTTTAAAAAATTTACCATAATTTTATTAATAACCAATGATATACCCACAACCAATAATTTCCCAATAACCAATAATATGAACGTATACCAAAATTTATAATCATTCCCAAAAACCAACAATATTCACATAAATGAAAATTCCAAAAAAAGTACAGGTCATTCTTCATCGTCATCTTCTAGCCGTGCAGAGTTTGCAAATATGTCAATGGACATTTTCTTCCTCAGAGCTTTGATTTGCTTTGCATTGAAATCAAACTTCTGTCTGTGTGCAACAATGTACTCAGCAAACAGAAGGGTAAATGCACCACAGTGACCACTGCAATAATTTCAATATAATACCACTGTCAATTATTGAATCAATTATAATAACAATCAATTTAAAAATATTGAGTTCAATTTCACTTACGCCCCCCGTTGTTGTGGAACAGTATCGAGACCTAGTCTTTTGCATGCAAATGGAGTGACCTGTACTTGTCTCCCCTTGTGTTCAAAATAGCCTCCGCTATACATAAGGGACGGCAGAAGAAGTGCTAGTGGGGCGACATATTGCTCTCGAAAAGACGGATCAGTTTCCTTACATAAAGAATCATAGATGCGTACTTTTCTTTCAACAAGATTGAAAGCCGCCAACACCCAATGATAACCATCCACATTCACAGGCATCAACAACTACATTGAACACATAATTAGCATTTAACTTATAAAGATATTGAACTGTAAAATAGATGCATGATTACACTTACATTATCGATCTCCCACCAGGGACGAGACCCTTCGGGTCGTTCTCCGCGAACATAGCCAAGGTAAAAATCCTCCCATGGAAAGGTAAGGGGATCGTATGCCTCCTGCGGTATGGTTCCATCCTCGTCCTTCGGAAGTTTTTTCCACATGTAGCGAAGGGTTGTCTACAAATATTTAAAATATCAGTATGTTCTTTATAATTAAGTCATGGAAAACAATTAAATAATTTATATTTCAATTACAACTTACAAAGAATGTTGGATCAATCAAGTTGTAATTTTGGGAAAAAATGGTCGGATGCGAAAGCTGGCGCCTCCGTAGTACTGAGAAATAAGCCTCAAGGTGTTGTTTTGTGGTTACATCATGAAAAAAATATTGCCATTTCAAACTCATCATAAGGAACATTGCAAGTTAATGACATTAGCATGAAAGTAACAAAATAAGTTGAAAATATTTACTAACCCAGCTGTCCAACCAGTCGGTCGCACTCTCAAACGTCTTGAAAAATTTAGGGGTCGCATCCATTGGTGCCCCAACGTAGCATCTGCATATACGGTATAATATTCAGAGCAATTTACATTAAACATTACAACAAAAAAATAAGTCTGAAAATAGGTTATGCACTTAAATTATGTATGCTTACCTAGCTTTCTTATTTTTTTTGAAAGCCTCGTACTCCGACTGTACTTCCTTATGAACCGGTTTTAACGGCTCGAACTGAATTGGATTTGCAGACCGTGTCTTTTGCTTCTTTGGCTTAGCCGGGTCAATGTACGGGCTAGATACAAATGCAGAACGCTTTCGTGCCCTCATACCATATCTTACGCCGAATGCTTGTTTTTCAAGAGGTTCGACACTTTGATTACCTGTGGCACTCATGATATTCGGCAAGGGAGAGGGAGGACGGTAAATAGTCAGCTGTAGGTATTGATCGGGTTCAACACCCTCCTCCTTTGCTTCATCATTTCTAAGATCAGTTGTATCGTCCACATTGTAGGTTGTATCAAAGATGTCGTCACTCTGATGCAATGAATAGAACAGTATACGGTTAATACAATGTCAAAAAGGAAATGATAAATTTCGACGTGATTAAATAAAAAATAAATTACCTCTGGCACCTCAGTTCCAGCTGCAAATTTTTCATTACTGCCTCCTGTCTTGCAGACAACTTCAATCAATTTCTCAACTCATTTCCGCATCTCATCAAGTTCTGTTTGTAGGGTTGCAAACCCTTTGTCAACTTTATCATTCAGTGCGGTCATAGAAGTCTGTAGACAGGCTACTTCTGTGTGGAGGCCATCCAATTTTCTATGCAAATCTTGTGAGTCCTAGCATAATGTCCAAGAAAAAGTTAAATTAACATTTACATAATATTTAATGAACAATACAATTGAGGGACAATATTGGCAACATACCGATGGCCTCCGTCCAATAGGACGCTCTTCTTGTATTTCAGCTTGCTTATCTTTCGGTTCTGATTGCTCTTCTTCAGCAACATCATCACTATCATTCTCATCACAATTCTCGTCATCTTCCTGATCACCAATCTCTATATCTGGGGCAGACGGATCATTTGAGATGGCAGCCGTCTCCAACCCCGTAAAATAGGACAACTTCAATTCTTCCTCCGTTGGTTTCAAAATTTGAAACGTTGAAATCTAACCAAAAAAAAAAAAAAAAACAGCCCACATAGTGTTATAATAATAATTTATATACCTAACAGAAGTCTTTGAATGTAGTTCATACCTTTCGCCTACTGAAAATCTCAATTCTCAAAGCCTCATATCCAGGACTCGTTTTCACTTCCCAGTTCAGAATACGAGGGGCTGTACGAGACACTCTGGTAGCAAATTTCTTCTTTGAGTACAGCGGAATCACTTCAATTGCCCACACCTACCAAATAAAACAAAACCATGTTTCAATAAGAGTTTTAAAGAAGTTAAGGGTAAAAAAAATTAAACACTTAAAATTACCTGAAAAGCATAGACAAATCCATACAGGTTGATCTTCTCTGCTGTATGGCTCGGATCCTTTTGAGCCTTCTCCATAAACTTCTGATCTTGACCTTTGCAACAGGTCGATAAAGAGTTGAATGTCCTTGAATAGACAAATGAACCTCATGGGAACCGATTGAATTCTTCCAAATTATCAACCAACTTCATTGCCCAATATTCGACCTTAGTCCTCAGGTCCTTTCCAAGCAATGTCATCTCTAAGATCAGCAACAAAGCTAGTTTAATCATGTCATCATCATCATCATGTTCTTCCTCCATATGTTCGAACAAATTTTGCAATTTGGTTCCAGTCACCTTTTTCGCTCCCTTCAAATATTTCTGCCAAATTCTACACATATCATCTTCCTGTGTAGTAGGGACGACTGTATCCCCAAGACGTAGACCGCTGACGAGGCAAAACTCGTTTGCACTGAACCGTATTCTATTCCCACCAATCACAAACCACATTTCATTTTCAGCATTGTCCACATGGCACTCCCGCAACAAGATGTGATGACAAAATTGACCCGTGAAGCAAATTTTATTAACATCTAAGAAATGCCCAAAGCACGTTCCTCTTATTTTTTGTTGTTGACGTTCCGTGAGTTTACTCTTAAGTAGCCCGATGCAACCCCATTTAGAATACGTTGTCATTTTGGCATGGAAAAAAAAATTTTCCTTAATTTTCATCGTCTCAATCAACTTGTCACTTGCCATTGAATATTAGCCTGCATAAAAAAAAAAATCGAATTCATCAACATACTAAACAATATAACGCTTACAATACAAATATAAATTTTATTTCATCAAACCAAGCTGGCCCGATGATTTAATTTCATCGGGTCGCAGTGGCCCGATGCTTTGATTTCATCTGGTTTTGTTTCATGGTGATGCTTGCAGGCTGGCCGATGGTTTAGTCTGATCGGCCCGATGAAATAAAACCGTCGGCCAGCCGTGGCCCGATGATTAAATGTCATCGGGCCACCGCGACCCGACGGTTTTGTTTCATGGTGGCACCGTGGCCCGATGAAACAAAACTGTCGGGTCGCGGTGACCCGATGACATTTAATCATCGGGCCACGGCTGGACGATGGTTTTGTTTCATCGGCTGATGCCTGATGAAACAAAACCATCGGCCAGCCGTGGCCCGATGATTAAATGTCATCGGGCCACCGCGACCCGACGATTTTGTTTTATGGTGGCACAGTGGCCCGATGAAACAAAACTGTCGGGTCGCGGTGGCTCGATGACATTTAATCATCGGGCCACGGCTGGCCGACGGTTTTGTTTCATCGGGCCACTATGACCCGACGAAACAAAACCTTCGACCAGCTGAGACCCGATGAGTTTTTCATCTGGTCACAGATGGCCGATGGTTTAGTTTCCTCGGGCCACTGTCCTACGAAACAAAACCATCGGCCAGCGAAGACCCGATGAAAAACTCATCGGGTTTCACCTGGCCGATGGTTTAGTTTCATCGGGCCACTGAGGTACTGGCCTGACGAAACAAAACCATCGGCCACCCGTGGCCCGATGCCCAAAACACAAACCTCTACACAAAAAATCAGAAGGTGGAGACGATTTCAATCGGTGTGGAATGTTACCACGGAAGAAGGAGACGATTTCGTTGCTGTGACCCGATGAACAAATCATCGGGTCTGAGCTGGCCGATGGTTTTGTTTCATCGGGCCACTTAGACACAGTGACCCGATGAAACAAAATCATCGGCCAGACGTGGCCCGATGCTCAAAACACAAATTTGTAAACAAATAATCACAAGAAGAAATTTTTCCTTACTTTGAACAAGAACAGAAGAAGACGATTTCCTTGCTGTGCTCCAAGAAGAACGCGACTACGGTGGAACCTACAAACACAAACGAAACGAAGAAGACGAAACAAAGAAGACGAAACGAAGAACACAAACAGCAGCAGAGAACACACATGAAGAAGACGAACAGCACCGGCGATGAACAGCAGTTGAGATGAACAGCAGTAAAAACAAGCAGGTCAAAAAATGTAAAGTGAAAACGTGGAGTCTGGGTCAAATGTGAAAGTAAGGGCAAATTTTTCCAAACAAAGTCTTTGGGTAGCGGTTGCAAAAATTAGTGGACCCTGGGTAGTTTTGCAATTATTGACTACTGTTTGGGCAATTTTGCTAAATTCCCAGTAAAGCCAATTAAAATAAAACATAGTAAAACAAACAATCCATTATCCCACCACTAGCATTTGTCTCGACTATCAACAACCCACTTTCCCAATGAAGATAAGTTGATTGGTATGTTTGGTGCAACATGTACATTCTTGAAAACACAATAAAGAATGTACTTAGCAACAATGTAAGCTAAAGAGGTATTACAAACAATGAGAAGTTTTGAATATGTTTTCATTTTGCAATTCATTAATGCAGTGATATGAATAATTCATATGTTGTGTCAAGCATCGCAATCGAAATCTCAAAACATCTTAAATACATTGCATTTAATAAGAAGTACAAAAATACTTCTTCAAGAATTAAGGCAAGATTGTTGGGTTAGCTTTTTATGCATTGTATTTTCATTTTATGGATGACATGAAATTGATATGTCTAATATGAGTGCTCGGTACATGAAGGGTACAAGACGTTCATGTCAACAACAAAATGATATTATAATTGAGCATTATTACCATTTTAATATATTCAATGTTGTGATTGATTTTCACTTATTGGAGTTAGGTACAAGATTATTAGATCAAACGTTTTTATATGAAACAATGGAACTTCTTACTCTTAGTTCTATATTAGATCCTACGAATAATTTTTAGTCATTCAACATTGATGATATGTAGTCTAGTTAAGAAATTTTATCCGCTTGATTCACTGAAAGAGAGGTTCCTGTTTTGAAAGGACAATTGTAACATTTTAAGAATGATGTCCTCGTTCATCCAAAACGTCAGAATCTATCTTCACTTTCTGATTTATGGCGAGGACTCATCGAAACAAGAAAGTCACAATTATTTTTCTTGATTGATAGACTGATTCGTTTAGTTTTAACTCTTCCTATTTCTACAGCCACTGCAAAATATGCATTTTTAGCTATGAAACATGTCAAATCATCTCTTCGAAACAAGATTGATGACAACTTTCATGCAAATTGTGTGGTAATCTACATTGAGAGGGAACTTGCTGATATTATTGATTCAGAATCAATAATAGATATTTTTTATGTTTTGAAACCTTGTAATGCACTACTACAATAATATTTTATTGTATTTGCATTGCATGCATATTGTTTTTGCATCTTTTTTTTTTTTTTTTTTTCCTGGTGTTTTTCTTGCATATCGTATGTACTTAAGGGTAAGACTCATTATCTTCCCCTAACTAGGGGTATCCTTTATTCTTATTAATGAAAATTCTCTCTTAGCGTCAAGATTTGACTATTACAAAGAAAGTTTCTACTTAGTATAAAATACTAGGACTTTTAAGCTGAAAATTATATTTAAGATTAGCCCTCCCAATATAAAGTTTCTAGCTATGTCCCTGTGTCTAGGAGAGACTAAAGAAGAAAAAATTTGTCAAGTTTGGCTTCGGCTAGTTGCAACTTGCAACCAAACTTGCATATTATAGTATAACTCCGTTAAAATTAATAATTATTTTTTCTATTAACAAACGAAATATCGAAAGGATAAAATCTAATGGTAAATTGCAATGAAATGCCCTGATATTTATTTATATTACAATGAAATCGTATTTTTGCTTAAAATACAACTTAGTACCTTGGATAATTATCAATTTGACCTTAATGTATTTAAAAATATCACTTTTTGATATGTTTTTACTTTTTTAACTCACATGGTCCTTACCTTTTCCAAAGTACATCAATTTAGTCTCTATGACCAAAAGTTTAACGGATAAACCTGACATAAAGTATAAATTGACCATTTTATTTTTTTATTAAATTATTAAATTAGAATGATGCTTTTACTCTTAACTTTTTAACAACTTTACCTATTTGAATAATCCAATAAAAAATCGATATATGTTATAAAAATTTATTTTTTTCATAAAAAACACTTAAAAGGGATTAAATAATAAAATAAATATGATAAATCTAGTTAAAAATAAAAAATAAATATAAAAATATTACAAAAATGTTAAAAATATTACAAGTAATATCATTTATTAAAAATAAAATAAAATTCAAGATTGAATACTTATAAAACTCGAACTTTAGTAATTTAATACATATATATATATATATAATGAATTTACATATATTGCAGTTTTATTATTATATTTTTATTTTTTTATTACTATAATTTATTTTTATAATATATATATATATAATGTATATATTATATATATACTCTAAAACATGTTTATACAATATTTTAAAATTTATATTTTTAATTACATTTTGAGTAATAATAAGTATTAAATCTTAAATTTTATTTTTATTTTTAATAAATTATATTATTTTTAAATTATTTTAACGTTTTTTACTTATTTTTAATTTTTTATAAATTTTATAATATTTATTTTTTTATTTAATCCTTTTCAAGTATTTTTTTTAAAACAATTAGGTTTTATAATACATATCAATTTCTTATTGGACTATCCAAATAGGTAAAATTATTAAAATATAAAAAATGGGAGGGTAAAATCTTACTTCTAATTTAATAATTTAATAAAAAAAATGGTAAAATGGCCAATTTATAATTTATACTTTATGTCAGAAATAAATTGATGTATTTTAAAAAAATTAGGGATCGTATGAGTTAAAAAAGTAAAAACATGTAAAAAGTTAATATTTCCAAATACGGTAGGGATTGAAATGATAATTATCCAAGGTACAAAGTTGTAGTTTAAGTAAAAGTCGGTTTTATTGCAATATGACCAAATATCAGGGTATTTCATTGCAATTTGTTCAATAAATTAAACATAAGGTTTATATAATTTAATGATTTCAAGTAGTTGTTTAGAGGATAACATAATGACAAAATGGTATGATTTTATTATTATTATTAGAAATTATGCAATTCAAATATAAATCAGACCCTGACCCCTAATTTCTTGGTAGTGAGATTCTATTCGAAACCTCTGATACAATTATAAAAGTCTCACTGATAAGTTACCACAAGATAGTATGATTTTTTTTTTTTTCTGAGAATGAAGATTTTGAAAACTTCAAAGAAAAAAAAATTATGCGACAATGAAATTTAAAATGATACAAAAGAACTTACAGATTCGATAACAGTAAATAATTTCCGCAGCATTCCTAACACTTATTACCAATAAATAAAATTGAATCTCAAAGGTAAGAAAATGAATTTAAAAAGCAGGTAAGAAATTACCAATTCCTCTTGGATTGATCTGGCTCCCATTTATTTTAACACTCTTGTCATATACATTAATTTTTTTTTAAAAATAAAAATATTAGAATCATGTAACGATTATAAGTAAATTTACAAATTGCACATAAATTTACACATACTGGGATGCTGCAGCCTTAGGTAAGAGAATCTGGTAAATGTTATGCCTTTTTTTACCCACAAGTATACGGGGTCGGCATAAGTAATACAATGATGAAGAAATTATTGTCTCCACAGGGATATTTAGGCATTGAGTACTAAAATTAACTAAGCCTACTTTTATTTGGACAATCGGAAGGTCTAAAAGAGGAAAATAAAAGATAGAAATAAGAAAACATAAAAAGTAAGCAAACAACCAATATGATAAATGAGCTAGGGTATTTGAATTCACCTAATCCATCCACTTGAGTTTCATGACAGCACATTATTGCAGTTTAATTATTCATGTTAATGACCGTGTTTATCTAAATTATCCAAAGTCATCTCTCGAGACAAATCGAACCTATTATCACATACACTAATATCCTATCTCTCGATGGTATATCTAAATGCATGAGAATGCATTAGCCACAATAAACACCCTATATGATCACACAAGCAAATTAGTATATCTATATCTAATTCTACCTATGGTGAACATTATATCGAGCACGTTGTGAGTGTCTCCTCTCAGTACATAACACACAACCAAAATATCAACTAAATGCAGGCCTTCACATTTAGAAGCATTAAGTATAATAATACCACTCAACAAAAAATTAAACAATCAATTCATTCAAGTTTCATAAAAAAGGATTCATCAAAACCCTAACTTTCAAGTTTAGTTCATAATCAAAGATTTACAACCAAACATGTTTTTCAATGATAAAAGAGAGTTACAAGCAAGAAAATAAATGAGGAAAAGGATAGAAAAACTCTAGGTACGATGAACTCTCATCCTCTTCCTATTGCGAATTCGTCTAGCTTCTACTTTCTCCAAATCTAAGCTTGATGGCGAGAATATGACTCAAGGATCGAATCTGAACCCTCTTGTCTCTAAGGTGATCTTTTTCTCCCCCTTTGCTTATTCTTCTCTCCCTTTGTCTCCTCTTAGTTGATTTTTTAGAACCCTAGCCAACCCCTCCTCTTTGCTCTCAAGTCTTCCTTTTATAACAGGAAGAATTAGGTCATCTCAGTCACGTTCGCAACTTGGCCAAGTCGTGAGTCTAAGTCGAGTGAGCCTCTAGAGTCGTGTGAAATTGGTTTTTCGCAACTTAGCCAACTCACGAGCCAAGTTATCGAGTTAAGTCGCGTGAGCCTCGGTTTTTCTGAGGTGAATGGCCTTCATGACTTAGCAACACACGAGCAAGTAGTGAGTCCAAGTCGCGAGTGTCTCTGTCTTTTCACATGAACTTTGCTTTCACGACTTGGCAACTCGCGAGCAAGAAGTGAGTCCAAGTAGCGAGTCTCTTTGCCATTGCTTTGAAGGACTTTGCTCAATTGGCGAGAAGCTTGCACGTTTTCGGCTGAAATCAACCGAACTCTCCGAAAGAACCTAATTACCTACACACTCAAAGGAAGCCATCAAAGCATCCGATAAATACCCGTAAACGGGACAAAAGAAGGTAAAGAAAGGTATTAATGAAGGACCATTTTTTTATCAAGAAATGGAGCCAACAAATACCCCTAAACCTAACTTTTGCTTGTCCTCGAGCAAAATCAGAATGAAACGAAAAAGGCAAACAAAAACAAAACGAAAACTAAAACAACAAATAAAAGCTAGGAACTAGTATAAGCCACTTTCATAGGTAACACAATGGCACTTAACATGTGCCACAAGTCTTTAAACCCCTAGGTGTCCCTAGTGGACGAGTTATAGTCTCGTGAGGGTTTACCAGCAACGTTACCCAAAAACGTATCTCTGAACATTAAGGAACAATTAATTTGCCAAATGAAATACAATCCATTAAGATAAAAGTTAGTAAAAGCAATAAGTAAAATTCGAATGCATCCATTCTCAGAATTTTGCACCATAGTGCCACGCACATGCCAACACTCTAAGAATCTTAAAACGAAAACAATTGTGTTCAAATAACTGGATAGAATTCGCGTCGACTCTAGACCTCTCAGGATAATTCTCTCGAAAATCGCTCAGAACCTAGGCAACACACTCATCAAACACATGCGGAAGGAATTTATACTCAAAGAAATACGAATATACATCGCATGTGAAAATCAATTTGAAAATTGTTATTCTGTCGCAAATACATCTCATTGAAGGAATCAAATATTATGAACAAGATATCAACATGAAAACCTCTACATTAAAGCTAGACTCCCCAAAAGATAAGTAGGTCTTAATAAAGGTTGTAATGGGGCTATTGGGTGATGGGTTAAGAAAGAAATGAAAAAAGGAATGCAAAAACTTTCGATCAAATTAAGAGATTACATAACATTTTTCAATACATGGATCATTCTCTTTTATTTTTCAATTCTTATGCCACAATGCTTTGCATGATTCCTTTCGTTTATTCTTTTCTTTTCATTCTTATTTTCTTTTATTTTTCTTTTTTATTTTTTTTCACAATCACAACAATAGCAACATTTACCTTGGCATATTTCTAGTGAAATTCACCCATGTAATTATTTTCTTTTCTTATCATCTTACAATGATCCAAGCTAAAAAGGTAAGGCTATTTCATACATAGAGCTTGGTTTTGGATTTATGTAGGTGATGAAAGAAAAGGCTTCTCAGTGTTTGGCTTCAAAATGGTTATTGGAGCACACACGAGGGTAGGATGAATTTTTGGCTTTTTAGTGGTTCAACATGCATAGCCTACATCACATCTAATAGGGAGGACCAACTAAAATATAGGATAAATGCATGATATCTTTGATGCTGTTCAAAATATTCAATGCAAAACCTAAATGAGATCAAACTAATCAATCCACATTGAAGATAAGTGTGTAAAGAATAGAAACGAAAATACCCTCTCAAATAACAATGTATAAACTCAAAAATTCACTGGGTAAGTCTCCACTATTTATCCTAGCCGATCGAACATAACATGTTTTCACAAAAAGATAAACAGAGTGCAACACAATGTGGTGCAAACATGGCACACAAAAAAATCTGAGCGGTCCCAAACAAATTAAAACTCATTGAAAAAGTTAATAATTATGTTTCAACAGAAAGCGCACACATGACAAAAATAAATGTTCAAAAATGTTCAAAGTCTAAACTAGACACACTAAACACAAGACTGACGTACGTGGCGTTGTTATACCTAATTCTTCCAAACGCTATACGCATAGAAGGAAAGTCTAGGTTTCCAGCCGATATACACCAATTAAACACTACACACTAAACACATTCAAAACACAATCAAAATTTAATGAAAACAACCAAAAACCACCCCCAAACCTAAGATAAACATTTTCTCCAATGTTTTAAAACCTTACGCACGAGGAAAAATGGCTAAACAAAGAAACAAAACTAAAAGAATAAAGAATAAGAGCTAATAACAATCTAACTAAACACACAAACAAAAACATAAAAATCACAACCAAATACTTCAATATTATTTACATCCAACCAAACTTTCCCCAATCTTCAAAATTTTCAACACAAGGCACAACACTTCAAATAAGCTCATGGGCAAGGGTTATCAAATACTAAACTACAAAATTTAAACCAATAAATAAAAAAAATAACAAAATAATATACAGATGTCACCTGATCACTTGAGCGTTTGCCCACCTACCCTACAATTGGTATCTCCTCATCAACTTACCACACCATCCTAACCAAATGACTGGAAGAGAATACGACTCTTCCAGCACTGCATACCTCGAATGGAAAGGTATCTTTTTACGGCCCAAGTGTGGTGGCTGCTCAAACGGCAGAGGCGGTTTGGGCTTCCCTTCTCCGACATCTACAGAAATGTATGTATCTTGGTGGCTCTTTTCTTCTGCAGTGATACTGTAGACTAGACATAACTCAAGTGGTTGTGGAAGAGTAGATGCCTCATATCTCCATAAAACAAGTTATTGCTCCCTTCCGTCTCTACTTGATCAACCCAAATCGGCTACTCAACTCGCTTTTCGATTTCTAAGGCTGTTTCATTGCATTGCTCCATCGGATGTAGCTCATGCTCTACCCATTGGATCTCAATAGCTAATTGGCTGATTTGAATCTCCAAGCTTTGGGTAGCTGCTTGAGTATGTTGAGCAACTTGATCAAGTTTAGCTTCCAGCTTCTTTAGGGCCTCATCTTGGGAATCCATTTTTTCATCCAGCTTTATCATGAGTTTAATAAATCATGTCTTCCAAAGTTGCATTCTTTTCCTGCTATTATCAGATTTCCATCATTGTCACGTAGTTAAAAAGCATGTCTTCCAGTCTTGACCCATTTTCTTGCTGGTTGCTCCATGAATAGTCAGCATGAGTGCTTCACCTAGGATTGTATGAACTCAGGTAGGGGTTGTTCTGTTGATAGTTTACATAGTTCTCGTACTGTATTTGCTCAGAACGGCTATCAGCAAATGGATTGCCCACCTGAAAATCAGTACTCACATGCGGCTCCCCACATAAGAAACAGCCCAAAGGTGCTTTATAGTCTCTAGTCGCTACTTCCTCGGTAAGGTTCTGCGCCTCATACCAAGAATACATGTCCTATATAGAAAAAGAAAATCAAAATTGATAAAAACAAAAATAAAATATATACAAATCCAAATTAGCTATATACCTAATCAGTATTAATATCAACATAACTAAAATATTCCCCGGCAACGGCTTCAAAAACTTGTTACACCTTTTTGTACTCGCAAGTATACGGGGTCGGCACAAGTAATACAATGATGAATAAATTATCATCTCCACATGGATATTTAGGCGTTGAGTACTAAAATTAATTAAGTCTACTTCTATTTGGACAATTGGAATGTCTAAAAGAGGAAAATAAAATATAGAAATAAGAAAACATAAAAAGTAAGCAAACAACCAATAAGAGAGATCATTAGGGTATTTGAATTCACCTAATCTATCCACTTGAGTTTCATGACAGCACATTATTGTAGTTTAATTATTCATATTAATGACCGTGTTTATCTAAATTATCCAAAGTCTCCTCTTGAGGCAAATCGAACCTATTATCACATACACTAATATCCTATCTCTCGATGGTATATCCAAGTGCATGATAATGCATAAGTCACAGTAAACACCCTATATGATCACACAAGCAAATTAGTATATCTCTATCTAGTTTTACCTATGGTGGATATTACATCGAGCACGTTGTGAGCGTCTCCTCTCAGTACATAACACATAATCAAAATATCAACTAAATGCAAGCCTTTACATTCAGAAGCATTAAGCATAATAATACCACTCAACAACAAAATAATCAACCACAACAAATTAAACAATCAATTCATTCAAGTTTCATAGAAAAGGATCCATCAAAACCCTAACTTACAAGTTTAGTTCATAATTAAAGATTTACAACCAAACATGTTTTTCAATGATAAAAGAGAGTTTCAAGCAAGAAAATAAAAAGGAAAGTGATAGAAAAACTCTAGGTGCGATGAATTCTTGTTCTCCTCCAGTTGCGAATTCGTCTAGCTTCTACTTTCTCCAAATCCAAGCTTGATGGCGAGAATATGACTCAAGGATCAAATCCGAACCCTCTTGTCTCCAAGGTGATCTTCTTCTCCCCCTTTGCCTCTTCTTCCCTCCCTTTGTCTCCTCTTGGTTGAATTTTTAGAACCCTAGCCGACCCTCCCTCTTTGCTCTCAAGTCTTCCTTTTATAACATGCCGAATTAGGTCATCCCAGTCACGCTCGCGACTTGGCCAAGTCGCTAGCCAAGTTACGAGTTAAGTCACGTGAGCCTCGGTTTTTCTAAGGTGAATGGCCTTCACGACTTGGCAACTCGCGAGCAAGTAACGAGTCCAAGTAGCGAGTGTCTCTGTCTTTTCACATGAACTTTGCTTTCGTGATTTGGCAACTCACGAGCAAGTAGCGAGTCCAAGTAGCACGTTTTCGGCTGAAATCAACCGAACTCTCCGAAAGAACCTAATGACCTGTACACTCAAAGGAAGCCATCAAAGCATCCGATAAATACCCGTAAATGAGACAAAAGAAGGTAAAGAAAGGTACTAATGAAGGCCTATTTTTTATTAAGAAATAGAGCCAACAGTAAGTTATTGATTTGATTTTGGTAAAAATTGTTATTATTTTTATTCAGATGATGTATATTTTGAGAATAATGAGTTTTTTCCTCTTTACTAACCACCTTTTTCTTTCATAAAAACTATGAAACTTGGTCAAAGGTTGATATTTTTTTTCTTTTATAAAAAGTATAAAACTTGGTCAAAGGTTGTGAAATCATGGAAGGCAAAAATAAAGGTTGTGAAACCATGGAAGGCAATACAGGGAGAAGATAGAGAGGAAATTATAGAAATTTAGAGTAATGGTTGATTGACATTACAATTGAATATATAGCGCTAATATATAGCGCCGCTGACATAAATATACTGACAAAATGAATTTTATCTTTTTAGATTTTATGTTATAAAGCTTTATTCCTTGAAAATTGACAGGCCCCTAATTTACCATCTCCCATTAGGTAGCCTGCCGGCACTCCACGGTAGCTTCCTAGTCCAGGCTTGCCCCTCTGAAAGGCTTCCGTGAAGTTAAGCCGTTTCTTATAACTGGAAATCTGAGTAGAATTTTTTTTTTTTTTAAAAAACGAAACTACTTTATTAAAATTTCGACAGAATCTCCTCTGTTTTTCTGAGATTACCAAATCTTGGAGACCTGTATAAAAACTTGAACACTTCTATAATTTTTCAAATCTCAACTACTGTGGACTTCTGGTCCATCTCCACAAACCACAACTTAAACAGTTTAAATATCAAATTTAACAATTATCAAAGATAAATAAATCAAATTTTTAAATAAAATACTTATACACTTAAAGCAATATTAAAATACAAACTTAACAATTTAAAACATCATATATGCTTGTAAAACAGTCACAGCATCCTTTGACTGGTCCCACTAATCCTGGGAGTCCCTGCAACGTCTGCACCTGTACCTATACCTATACATGTACATGGGGAGGTTGGTTTATAAAACATAAAAACTATAATGAGCTAAACAAGCTCAGTAAGTGTTATCATTTTACTAAACAATTCTAACATTTCTGAATTAACCTCTCGAAAACTTTACTGAAAAGGATAGAATCTTATTTTCTGAAATCTATACTGAAAACTAAGAATATATACATATACTTTCACTTTACTAAAAATTGAAAAGCTGAGAATATATAATAACTTTTATTTTTCTGAAAACTGAAACGCTGATAACATATATATATATATATATATAAATATACGTTTCTTCGGCTGAAAACTAAAAAGCTGTACTAATGGAATATATTTTTATTCTTTTCTGAGAACTTAACAGCTGAGAAATAATATACTATTCTGATAACTAAAAAGCTGAAATAATATATCTTTCTGAAAACGGAAATACTAAAATAATATACTTTTCTCATAACTGATAAACTGAAATAATAGTATACTCATCTGATAATACTTTTCTAATTAAGCTTTTCTGATAAAACTTTTCTGATAATACTTTTCTAATAAAACTTTTCTGATAAAACGTTTATGATAAAGCTTTTCTGATAAAGCTATTCTGATAAAGCTTTTCTGATAAAGCTATTCTGAAAACTTTTATAATAAAACTTTTATGATAAAGCTTTTCTGATAAAACATTTCTGATAAAGCCAATGGAACCCATATCTGATAATTGATACTCCATAGGACGACTCAACTGGTGCTGTACCATATGGAGGGTGTCACCAGGCGACTAATCTGGCGCCGCACTGGTGATTCTGATATTATGATAAAAGACATCTCACTGTCTATGAGGCGGAATTCTGCATCGCCTGCATATAGCGAGACAACACCCCAATGTGTGGACGACTGGCAAACTCAACAGACTCAACCCCCCTGGAGTTAGCAGACTGTCCCCCCCCCCCCCCCCCCCCCCCTTAACTTTTCCTACACAAATGGGGTGTACCGGCCGGGTCTACTTCTGATAAATTCTGATAATTATGATAAATGGGTATCCTATTGGCCTAAAAAATATTTTTTTTTTCTAAAAGCTTGAAATATAACTAAAATATATTTCTTTAACTAAATTCCATGCATAAACATTTTCATCGAGTGAAAATAAACTCAAAAATTCTGAAATATGAAAATATTTTAATTGAAATATATTTGAGGAAATCAATTCTATTTTAATTATAAATCGTCATAAATAATCAAATTAAACTGGGAAACATATTAGAGTATATTTTAACTAAAAATATAATTTTGCACTCATTGATTTATGGTTTTCTCTAGGCTTGATGCTCTGATTCCTTCGTCTCATTATATTTCTTGTATTTCCATAACATTTCTTTTTCTCCCATACTATGGAGATTTCTGCCTAAAGTAATATATTTCCAAATAAATCATTAATATAAATACATCAACTAATATAAAACTCAATTAACACATTTAATTTGCTAAAAATCATGTTTCTACAATTATATATTCCTTAAATCAATCAATTTCTCTTAAATCGAATCTCATACATCACAATCCAATACACTTTGATAGATTTCTAAGCACCAATTTGTATCACAATCATACAAATACAATTGCTAGTATCTTAAGTATACACAAATTGAAATCTCTACACTTTCAACTTCAATTTCTACACAATTTCTCATTCTAATCTTTATCAATTTAACATAATTGAATTTCCTTCACTTAACAACATCAAATTCAATTTCATTAAACTCGATTAAACTGATTATAACTTCAATTTCAATTTTAATTTCAAAAATTCTCAAAACTAATGATTCAATTTCACTCCAAACACAATATCATAAAAATTCCATACTACAAGTTCACTAATTTGAGAATCATTTTGATTTCTTACTTAATGATTCTAAATTTACACTATCAATTAACTCAAAAATACTCAAATTACTCAATTAGTATCTCAATTTAATAATTTAAATTTGAAATCATAAAATCCCCAAAATTTAACTTACTAATTTTCTTGATTTTCATTTTTATCAACTCCAATTAAACTAATTTTAAATAAAAACATCATCAAACTCAATAAATTTTTAAAATCAACCAAAACCCATTATCAAAATCATCACCCAAGCACTAGAAATCAAAAACTCAAGAACTAACTTCACACCCGACTCCAAAACAAATTAATTTCATCAAATTCAAAACAATTTAACTTCATCAATCACTTACCCAAGGTTCCTTGACTCCTTTTCTTCTTCTCCTTGGCTTGACCGAATTCCTTCTCTTCTTTCTCTTTTCTTTTTCTTTTTCTTCTTTTTCTTCTTCTGGCCGCTGTCACCTCTTCTTCTTTCCCTCTTCTTTCTTCCTTCAGCTGCTGCCTCTTCTTTCTTTTCCCTCTTTCCTTCTTCTTCCTCTCATGGCCGACAACCCCTCTCTCTCTCTTCTTTCTCCTTCTTTCTCTCTCAACTGGACAGTAGCTCTCTCTTCTCCTTTCTCTCTTCTTCCTCTTCTTTTCATCTCCGGTCACTGCTCATCTTCTTCTTCTTCTGCTGGTTCTTCTCCCTCTTTTCTTCTTCTCTTCAACCGAAGCTCTCTCCCTTTCTCTCTTTTTCTCTTCTCTCTCTCTTTTCTTTCTTCTCTCCTCCACTGCCTCTCCTCTTCCTCTGTTTTCATTTTTGTTTTCTTCCTTCCATTTTTCTGATTTCACTAATATATATATATATATATTATATACTTTACTATTACAACTTGTCCCTTTAAGCTCTCAATTTCATAATGTGACCACAACATACAATTTAATCACATGATCTTGGTTAAAAATCTTTTGATTTACAATTTAATCCATAACAATCCATTAACTCTTTTCGACAAAAATCCATTTCAATTTACTTTTCCATCAATTAATTAAATTACAATCTCATATCATAAAAATATATTTTAACTTCCAATAAATATTCTTAATACTCCAATTTATGGAAATCCTTACTATGTTCTCCAAAACTTATAATTTAAATTTCTTATATACTTTATGGAACCTTATTAATCATCTGAAACCATTCCAGATATTTTCCAAGTCTCTGATACCCTTTTTTGAAAATCTCCAGGATCCATCCAATAGATTCCATTATAGCACCATTAATACTTTAAACATTCAATTTACTCATAATAAGAGCTTATCTATTTACATTTGTACTGTACAATAAATTCTGGAAGAATATATTACAATACATGTACGTGTACAGTACAATTTATCGGGAAGGTGTATTACAAAAATAATCCGGCGATGTTGCTCCGCTATAAAGTAAAACAAGACCATAGGGAGTATTGTTAAGATTTAGTTTTTGAAAATGACCTTGTGGTGGTGCTCTACCATAAGATATAAAAAAAAAGACCACAAAGTGCGTTTGAAACTTATAAATTGATCATCAATTAGTTTTGTATGGGATTGAAGACTACAAATAAATTTGAAATGATCGAGTTTAAAAGAAATTCAAAACAAGATTGATGGGAGAAAACTTATTTCCCGCCAAATATTAACTGATTTGATTAATTTAACTTTCCGTAAAATATTAGTTATCAAACGTACTCTTTAAATGTGAAATAGATTGTATATAATCCTGTTAGCCTAAATGACTTCGAATTTGTATCTTATTGAGTTTGAGTATTTAAATATTTATGAATATAAAGACATTTGTTAATTTAAATAAAGTATTATTTTATATTCCATAAATTGTATATAATATTAATAGGTATCTCTACATAGTGAAAAATTAAACAAAAATTTTAATAATGAGTTGATTAATTAATGGAACAATGTGCTATTTTATACATTTTTTCCTCTCTTTATGATTATATTCTTACAGTACATCGATAGTAGAGAATCTATACCTCATAGTTAATAAGTTGAATTGGAGTAGATATAAGCATATCTCCTCTAATTTTTCATAACAATAAATTGACTTTCATATTTAGTTAATTTCTTTTTTAGTGTAATATCTCCTTTTTTTGGTATAATATCTGGATTTTGTGTAATCTGAATAATAAGTAGATTCTACTAAAAAGGAAATTTAACTAAATATGAAAGTCAATTCATTATTGAGATTATGAAAAATCATAGGAGATATAGTTTTGTCTGCTCCAATTCAACCTATTAATTATAACTTATGGATTCTCTACAGTTGATATACTGTAAAAATATAGTCACAAACATTACTTTCTTATTTGAAAATCAAGATACGGTATAAATTAAAAAGGGAAAAAAGATATAAGATAGCACATAGATCCATTAATTAATCAACTCATTATTATAATTTTTTTTAATTTTTCACGATATAAAGATGCCTATTATATGCAATTCATAGAATATAAAATAATAATTTATTTAAATTAACAAATGTTTTTATATTTTTAAAGATTCTGACTTTTTACTTAATTGCAAATCATTTAAATATATTTAAGATATTATATTCTAAAAGTATCCTCCTAAATATAACATATTTTCAGTTTTATTTAATTTTACATCATACAATTTTATTTTATTTTTACCCTATTTCTTTTAACATACGGCGTCATAAAAAAAACTCTAATCATTTCTCATTATCAAAGTTTCTTAGAATCGAAAGATTAAATTATCTCCGAGCAAAATTTCGGTAAAAATATTTATTTATTTTATCGAACTACTTGTGCTCTGTATAAGTTTATTGTTTATAATGAAAAATTATAACTTTACTTGTGATGTATACACTAATTCTAGTATTGCAGTAGTAGCAACCTAGATACATATATATTACTGTTTTATAATTGTGATTGAATTGAATAATTTGCTATAATTTGAGGCTTTATATATATATATATATATATATATATATATATATATATATATATATATCGATCTCGGCTCTTAAGATAAATGTAATATACCCTCCCGATATTATGTACTGTACATATAAGTATTATAATATATTTTTCCCAAAATTTATTGTACAGTACAAATGTAAATAGATAAGCTCTTATTATGAGTAAATTGGATGTTAGATGTATTAATGGTGCTATAGTCAAATTTATTGGATGGATCCGAAAGTTTGCGAAAAGGGTATCAGAGACTCGAAAAATGTCTGGAATAGGTCCAGATGGTTATTAGGGTTCCATAAAGTATATAAGAAATTTAATTATAAGTTTTGGAGAACATAGTAAGGATTTCCATAAATTGGAGTATTAAAAATATTTATTGGAAGTTAAAATATATTTTTATGATATGAGATTGTAATTTAATTGGTGTTTAAATGTGGTGGAAAAGTAATGATGGTGGATGAATTTTAAGGTGTACAAGTGGACTAATAAAAGTCAAGAGTTAGTGGATTTTCATGGGAATGATGTGAGTTATTATATGGAAAATTTTCTCCTAAAAAAGCACAATCCATGTGAAATAAAATGAAACCAATCATGAAATGACAAGTCAAGAATTAGTGGGTGGAGAAATTTATGAAATCAAATGTGATTGTTGGACTAAATTGACAATTAATATATTATTGGAGAATTACATGTAAATAACTTTCAATTTGTGATAACTTTATGGTTTTAAAAAGGCCAAGGGGTAAGTAGTAAATACAAGAGGTTATATATGTATGACATGTGTAAATGTTTGGTCATAAAAATCAAAAAGAAAATTGAAGAGTCTAGAGAAATTAAGAAGCAAAGTCGGCCAAGTGGGGAAGAGAAGAAAAGAAAGCCGAGAGAGAGGAGAGAAGGAAGAAAAGAAAGAAAAAGAAAATAAAAGAAAGAGAGAAAAGATAAAGGAGAAGAGAGAGCGAGGCCGGCCAAGCAAGGAAGAAGAAGGTTTCAGCCCAGAGAAGAAGAAGAAAAAGAAGAAGAAGAAGAGAAAGAAGAGACCAAGCTAAAATCAAAGGTAAGAAATTGTTGGTTGTGAAATTAGATATTGAGTTTTTGATTTCTAGTGCTTGGGTGATGATTTTGATTTATGAAATTACTTTGGGTCTTTGATTTTGGATGTTTGGGTGATGATTTTGGTGTATGAAATTAAAGATTGAGGCATTAAACAATTTATTCAAGATAAGAAGAAGATTGGATTTCATCAAAAATGAAATTGAAATCACTAGTTTTGGAATTTTTGAAATTTAATTTGAAATTGAAGTTATAATTAGTTTAATCAATTTTGATGAGATTGAATTTGATGTTGTTAAGTGAAGGAAATTCACTTATGTTAAATTGATGAAGATTAGTATGAGAAATTGTTAAGAGATTGAAGTTGAAAGTGTAGAGATTTCAATTTATGTATGATAAGTATTAGAAATTGTATTTGTGTGGTTTTGATGCAAATTGATGCTTAGAAAATAAAGTAAATATGTTGATTTGTGATGTACGAAATTCAATCGAAAGAAAAATTGAATGATTCAATGTATATATAATTATAGTGACATGATTTTTAGTAAAATAAATGTAAATGGTTGAGTTAGATAAGAAGAAATTGAGGAAGAAAGTGTAGAACGTGTAATAATTGAGTTTTTGTATTAGTTGTTGTATTTATATTAATGATTTATTTGAAAATATATTATTTTAGGGGAGAAATCTCCATAGTATGGGAGAAAATGAAATTATGCGGAAAGGTAAGAAATGTAGTGTAACGAAGGAATTAGAGCGCCTAAAGCCCAGAGAAATCAGTGAGTGTTTAAAGTATTTTTATATAAATAAATTTTATGAAGTTATGATTTTATTAAGTGAGTGTTAAACTCTTTATGAAAACGTGTTTTATATTACTGATGTATTTTATGAGAAATTTCATAGCAAGTTTTGATTTTATTTAAGAAAGTTTTATTTTAGTGATATGTTTTGTGTTAAGTTTAGCAAGTCAATATTTTCATTCAAGTTGGTGCAAAATCAGATTTTTAGTTGAATTATATTTAGTATATTTCTTTCAAGTTTGATTTGTTATTTTAAGATTTTACATATATTTGTTATTTATACGAGTTTTAAAATTTAAACAGAATTGATACCTTGACTGATGTTTCAGAAGTTTTAAGTTTATCTTCTTTTGAGAAAATATTTATATATACATGAGATTTAATTTAAAAAATATGTTCTATGAATATTTTAGACAAAAAGAAAACGTTTTCAGGCCAATAAGATACCCATTTATTATCAGATTATCAGTAGTTTATCATAATTATCATATCAGCTATCAGTTATCAGATTATCAGCAGTAGACCCGGCCGGTACACCCCATTTGTGTAAGGCAAGTTAAGGGGGGACAATCCGCTAACTCCAAGGGGTTGAGTCTGTTGAGTCTGTCAGTCGCCCACACACTGGGGTGTTATTTCGCTATTTGTAGGCGACGCAGAATTCTGCCACATAGTCAGTGAGATGTCTTTTATCAAATTATCAGAGTCACCAGACCAGCGCTAGATTAGTCGCCTGGTGACACCCTCCATATGGTGAGGCGCCAGCTGAGTCGCCCTATGGATTATCAGTTATCAGATATAGGTTTCCATTGGTGTTATCAGAAAAATATATTTTCGCAGTTTTTCAGTTTTCAGAAAAGTATAATATATCAGTTTTTCAGTTTTATCTAAAAGTGTTATCAGAAAAGTATATTATCAAAAACGTTTTATCAGAAAATGTATATTATCATATCAGCTTTTC
Organism: Xanthoceras sorbifolium; assembly: GCA_003430845.1. Taxonomy (NCBI): domain Eukaryota; kingdom Viridiplantae; phylum Streptophyta; class Magnoliopsida; order Sapindales; family Sapindaceae; genus Xanthoceras; species Xanthoceras sorbifolium. The sequence goes on from CM010611.1 coordinate 17,571,754, forward strand.
AGTTTTCAAAAAAAGTGTGTTCTCTCCGCCTTTTAGTTTTCAGAAACTATTCAGCATATATATATTATCAGCTTTTCAGTTTCCAGAAAAATTAGAGAATATTATATCAGTTTTCCAGTTTTCAGAAACGTAAAAGAATATCATATTAGCTTTTCAGTTTTCAGAAATATAAAAGAATATTATTTTAGCTTATCAGTTTCTAGTAAAGTAAAAGTGTATATATATATATATATTTTCACCTTCTCTGTTTTTTTTTTAGTAAAGTGAAAGTATATGTATATATTCTTAGTTTTCCAGTGTTCAGAAATTAGATTTCAGAATAGTTTTATGTATAGATTTCAGAACAATTTCTAGAAAATAGATTTCAGTAAAATTTTTAGATAGTAAATTTCAGGATAGCTTTGTGAGAAAGATTTTAATATATATTTCAGAATAGATTTTATAAAAGAGATTTCAGTATAGTTTTCATGAAATATATTTTAGTTCAGTTTTAAAGGAAATAGAGAGACTTTTATTATTATGTAAATTGTTTAGTACAGTTTTCAGAATTAGTAAAAGATTTATTATTTTGAATTCCAGTATATTACTTTCAGTAAATAGATTTTAGTTATCTTTTTAATTTAGTTTATTAGAAACATATTAATATTCTTTTCAGATTTCAGGGAGGTTAATAGAAAAAGGATTAAAATTTATTTAGAAATTGATAACACTCACTGAGCTCCTTTAGCTCACCCTAGTTTTTCTTTATGTTTTATAAATCAACCTCCCAGGTACCGGTGCAGGCATTGCAAGGACTCCGAAGACCAACGGGATCAGTCAAGGGATGCTGTGACTATTTTACAAGCATATATAACGTTTTAGTTGTTAAGTTTGTATTTTGATATTGTTTTAAGTGCATGAGTATTTTATTTAAAGATTTGATTTATCTATTTTGATGTTTAAACTGTTTGAGTTGTGGTTGAATTATTGAGATGGACCGGAGGTCCACGGTTGTTTATATTTGAGAGTTTATAGAAGTGTTCAAGTTTTTATGCAGATCTTCAAGATTTGGTAATCTAAAAAAAATAGAGGAAACTTTGCCAAAAAATTTAAAAAAAAAAAAAAAAATTTCCTACTCAGATTTCTAAGTTAAGCAACGGTTTAGCTTCATGGAAACCTTTTAGAGAGGCAAGCCTCGACTGGGAAGCTACCGTGAAGTGCCGGCAGGCCGCCTAGCGTGAGATAGTAGATTAGGGGCCTGTCAATAAAAATTATTTTTTAATATATTTATTTATTATATTTTTATCCTGAATAAAATCTTATTAATATATACATAAAAATGTTTTAGGATATATAAAATTATTTAGTTTTAGTTGTTTGTATCATAGCAAATGAAAATATATAAAAATTAATAGTAATAAGGTATAAATGTCAAATTATCTGTTTTCAGACATTTTTATTTTCTGTTTTCAAATATGTCATTTAGGTTTTAGATTTCAGTCACCATTAAATTTTCAGTAAAATTCAGGATTGTTCAGTCTTTAGACAAAAAAAAACAAATGGCCCCTAAGTGCATAGAGAAAAACCTGCATAGTAGGGCTTAGCCTCAACGGGGCTTGCCAATAAGGATTTTTGTAGTTTGACAGCCGTTGGGAATGTCAATGTATTGTATTCGACCAACTTATTCATTAACTCATCTCTAATGAGGGAAAAATCATATCCTTTTCTCCACATTCCAACAACTTCATCTACGGAAGGTATAATAATATTTTCTACTCTAAAACGGCAGAGAGTCTGCAAATTACATCAACATTAGAACTTATTCCAAATAGGATTTAAGGTTAAATAAAAACAGTCAAACAAATTGAGCATAAGGTTTATGTGACTCGATGAAATTATTCAATAGATATGATATGAAGTTAGACAAAAAAACATATATATTTTTCAATTTTATTATTATTATTAGGAGAAAGTGCAATTTAAATATAAAACAAATCTTTGATAAGATTCAAGCTGTTCTTGAATCACAAACAATAAAAGAAAACCTGACACTAGATAATGAAATTGAGAGAATTCTCTTGTATTCAATATATGTAATTACATAAGAATGAAAACAATAAATCAGTTGAATATATATACATAAAGAAGAGCACGCAGAATGTGTGCTCAATGACTAGGAAAAATATCTAATGAGTGTCCACTAGGAGACTAACAAACTAACATAATCTAACCAACTCCTAACCGATTTTCCCTCCTAAATCTTGGGAGTTGATCTAATGTTGCTACTCAAGCTACTCAAGCTAATGTGTATGGAATGTAATCATAGGATGTTGGAGCTGCAACATCCTTAAGTGTAGCAGCAGCTCGTTGAGTGACAACATGGCAAGCTGGGCAAGCTTCTTTGACAGTAGGGCAAGCTTCCAGCATATGTTGAACTCTAACATTCCCTCTCTAACTCATAGGAAAGGCTTTGACTGTGAGTTTGTCACGCAGAAACTGAAATCTGGAAGTACATAAGGCCTTTGTAAATATGTCAGCCACTTGATCTATTGAAGGAACATGGTTGACAGCAAGCTATTTTTGCAGAATTTTATCCCTCACAAAGTAGAGATCAAGTTCTATATGTTAAGTTCTAGCATGAATAACTGTATTATTGGACATAGCAAGCGTGCTTTGGTTATCAATCCAGAGGACTAGTAAGGAAGATTGAGAAATTTGCAGCTTCTGTAAAAGAAAACCTAGCCAAGAAACCTCAGAAAAGAGTAATCAAGAGTAGATTGAAATAGCTTGGCATAAGGACTGGACCCTTGAAGCACAGGGGACGACATTTGATTTATAAGAGGAATGCAGTTGTATGGAAAGCCTCATCCCATAATTTGAGAGGTAATGCAGCATGTGCAAGTAGACTAAGACCTGTCTCCACAAGGTGTCGGTGCTTTCTCTCCACCAAACCATTATGTTCATATGCATAGGGATAGCTCTTTCTAAAGGCAATTCCATAAGAGGCAAGATAAGATGCAAGAACAATAAACTTACCACCACAATCAGATTGAAATGTTTTAATTTTGTGAGAGAAAAGAAGTTCAACTTGAGTTTTTGTACTCTAACAATCCTGACCTAATTTGCTGCCCACAATATTCCATTAAAAAACCTTTAATATAATTATAAAAGATCTCACTACTAAGTTACCACAACATAGTATGTTTTTTTTTCCCTTGAGAATGAAAATGTTCGAAAACTTCAAAGAAAGAGAAAAATTATGCAACAATGAAATTGAAAATGATGTAAAAGAACGTGCCAATTCGAAAGTAAATAGTTTCCGCAACATTCCCTAGCGTTTATACTCTGGACTTGTGAAAGGGCAATAGCTTGCACTAAAAGCAACAGTAGAAACTGTAACCCGCAGGTGTTTGACCTATGTCTCAAAGAGACTGTGAACAAGTGTTCAAGCAGCCATTAATGGCGTGAGAGAAAACAATGAAGAAGAGCTCTGTTATTGATTTCAATTAACTAATTACAAAGTCTGATCTATAGATTATATACATATATGAACTCTCGAATCAGCTAGAGCTAGGCTGCCACTTGCTCTAACAAACTCACCAAGTTGGCTGCCACATCAGCTAAATAATAATAAAATTGTAACTAACAAACTAACAACCTCTAACTAACTCTAATCAAGCTGAATCATACTCTAATCTGTAATGATTATGATCAGCTTGATTAAGAGATATAGATGAGCTGATGTAGGCGACTCCGGTATGATACGGTGAGGCTGCATATTGCTGATTCTTCTCCTTATTATTTGCATTGCTCAAGCATTTAATGTCACAAAGGTGGCCATACTTATTATCCATATGTAGCTGCTGATTACTACAACTGTGTAGAATATAAGCTTCTCTCACATTCCCTTGCAAGCTGAACTGTAGAGAAGACACAAGATTCAGCTTGGAGCAAAGGAAGCTAAACCTGTCTCGTGGAATGCCTTTAGTAAGAAGGTCTGCAACTTGAAACTCTTTTAATATACTGAGGTTCTATGAGGCCTAAATCAATCTTTTCTCTGATAAAATGAGTGTCAATATCAACATGCTTTGTTCTAGCATGGAAAACAGGATTTTGGGCAAGTGCATTGGCACTTTGATTATCACACCAGATCAATGTGTGCTGGGGAAGGGAAATGTGAAGTACCCTAAATAAGGAATGAAACCACATTACCTCAGTTGTTAGCTGAGTTATAGAACGATATTCGGCCTCAGCACTAGACCTTGCCACTACGATTTGCTTTCTTGAACTCCATAAGATGAGATTCCCTACAAGAAAGACACAGTTGCCGCTTGTAGAGCGCCTGTCATCGACACTGCTTGCCCAGTCTGCATCCGAGTAACCTTCAAGATTTAAAACAGCAACTGGCTTGAACCACAAGCCTTTATGGATTGTGCCACTCAAATATCGAAGAACCCTCTTACAAGCAAGCCAATGACGCTGCTTAGAAGAGACTAAGAACTGGCTCAATTTGTTAACTATATAGGAAATATCTGGCCGAGTATATGTGAGGTACTGCAATGCACCTATGGTGCTTCTGTAAACTGTGGGATCACTGAAAAGTTCTCCCTCATGTAAGCTTAATTTGGTGCCTAAGCTGGTAAGTGAGTCACATGGCTTAGAGTCAAGCATGTTAGTTTTCTTTAGCAAATCAAGGATATATTTTGATTGAGTAAGATGCAATCCACTTTTGTCTCTAAAAGCCTCAAAGCCAAGAAAGTAACTAATGGAACCAAGGACTTTTAGTGCAAATGTATGGTGAAGCTGAGTAATAACCTGCTGAATTTGAGTTGCATCTTCACCAGTGATAAGAATATCATCAACATATACCAATAGAAAGATAGGAGTCTTCCCTTCATGCTTGATGAAAAGTGACACATCCGAGGTAGAGTTATGGAATCCCTAAGTGAGTAAGGCAGACTTCAGCTTGTGGAACCAAGCTCTTGGAGCTTGCTTAAGGCCATAAAGAGCCTTAATCAACTTGTAGACATATGAAGGCCGAGCAACATCTATAAAACCCTCTGGTTGCCTCATGAAAATGTGCTCTTGGAGATCACCATTTAAGAAGGCATTGTTGATGTCAACTTGTTGAACATCCCAATTGTAGAAAACAGCCGCTAAGGACGACTCTTATAGTTGAAGCCTTGACAACAGGGTTGTATGTGTCAAAGAAATCTAACCCAGTAGTTTGGTTGAATCCTTTTGCTACAAGCCTTGCTTTGTGCTTGAGAATTGACCCATCTGCATTATATTTTATCCTAAACACCCACTTACATCCAACAACATTCATGTGAGAAATATAAGGAACTAGCTGCCAAGTATTGTTGTCTTAAAGTGCTTGAAACTTTGCCTTTATAGCTGCTAACCATTTAGGATCTACCAAAACTGTAAGGAAAGTGACAGTGAGTAAGATATGATTTAGGCTTGAGAATACCATTCTTTGATCGAGTGACCGTATGATGTATAGACTGTGTTGATATTGCAGGAACTGAAGCTGCAGCTGAAGGAGGCTGAGGTATCAGAATAGAGACTTCATTATACAGTTGAACTAGTGCAAGAGAGGTATGTTGCACATGAGATGAATGCTAAAGATCAACATATATATTAGAAGGACCAACAAGAGGCTGTGGTAGTGTAGCAGGATCCATCTGAGTTGAAGAGTTTATCATATCAAATAGAGGTGAGAATAGAGATTGAGCTGCTGTAACAGGTTGAGCTGAACTAGATGACATGCCAAAGATAGCTTTATAAGAAAAGTCCAACTCGTTGGACACCACATGTCTTGAAACAAAAATCTTTCCAGAAGAGTGAAGGCACCTATACCCTTTATGGCTGAGACTGTAACCAATGAAAACACACTTGCTAGAATGGAAATCTAGTTATGTTTGTTGTAATTTCGAAGGTAGGGAAAACATCCACATCCAAAAGATTTCATAAATTGAAAATTTGGTTTTCTATTGTAGAGCATTTCATAAGGAGATTTGAACCTCAATAAAGGTGTTGGTAGATTGTTTATAAGAAATACGTTAGTTTGACTTGCCTCAAACCAATACTTTAAAGGCAATGCACCATGTGCTAGTAAAGTTAAGACCATCTCTATCACATGCCTATGTATTCTCTCAGGGATGCCGTTCTATTAGTGAGTGTAGGGACAAGAAAACCTACTGCCAATGCCACACTCTTGCAAGAAAGGAACAAAGACCTTATATTCTCCACCCATATCAGCTTGAAAGGTTTTGATCTTACAATTAAATTACAGCTCAACAAGTTTTTAGAATAAAATGAATTTGGATAAAGCTTCACTCTTCAATCTAAGAGGTTATAACCATGTAAAACGTATGTAGGCATCCACAAACAAAATGTAATATCTAAAATCATCACAAGATAACATTGATGCAGGCCCCCAAACATCACTGTAAACAAGCTCAAATGGCTGTGTGGCTCGAATTTCAGCTTTAGAGAAAGGTAACTTGTGAAGTTTTCCAAGCTTACAAGAGTCACAAAAATGAGCAGGATTAATATTGAAAGGAAAATGCATTGCTCGTAAAACCTTTTGCAAGATTAAAGGGGCTGGGTGTCCTAAATTTGCATGTCATATTGCAGAATTTGCAACATAGGTACTAAATTGTTTGTTTACACCAGCCTTTGAAAGCATCCTAGTACTTCCATTATTATACACATTTGAATTCAAAACATTAGCAACATTTACATTTGCTTCTTTGCAACTAGTAGACTGCACAGAACTCTGTCTTACAATCATCATCAAACTTCAGCTGATAGAGACCATTGCTAAGATTGCCTTGCAAAAGCACCTTCTTGGTTCTTCGATCCTTTATGACACAACCATTGTCATAAAACTCAGCAAACACATTATTATCTCTAGTGAACCTAGATATGCTCAGCAAATTCTTTGTGATTGATGGAACATGCATAATTTTATTCAAGCACAACTTGTGAGAAGGTGTAGTATGTGTTTGTATTTGTGAGTCACCAACATGAGAAATCAGAAGCTCATTACCATTACCAACAAATCAAATGATCCTTACCTCGATATTCGTTCTTGATTGAAATATTATTAAGATTAGCTGTTATGTGATTAGTGGCTTCACTATCAACATACCAAGCTTGACCATTGACTGTCTCAGGAGAGGCAAAATACGCTGAGGTTTGTTGTGTAACATTCTATCCTGCAGAAGTACAATTGATGTTAGAGGATTGACCTTGTTCAAAACTATTACCTTGGCTTTGTTGAGTGATAAGAGCTTGTTGATTGTTAGGTGGAGATCCTTGAAACTACTGATCAAACCTCCTATTGGACTACAATGCACCATGGCCTAGCTTTGAACATAACTGACAGTGTATCTTTTGATTTCTTCCACCATAACGACCACCTCTGCCTCTTTGTTTGTTGCCTCTATAATTTCCACCAGAATTACCTCCTCTATTTCCACCCTTTTTGACATTAAAACCTGAACTTCCTGAAGCAAAATGAGCTGCTGAAGTGTGTGTGTTTAGATGGTCAATACGTTGCTCAAGCATAAGAAATAGAAAATGAGCATCTTCCAGTGTCATGGTCTAATTTTGTGATGAGATTAGCACAACAACTGAATCATAATCGTGTACTACTCCATTTAACATTGCTAATAACATATCTCTCTCACTCACTTCCTCACTAGCTGCTAGTAAAGCATCACCAATTCCTTTTATTTTAAGAACAAAATCACTTATTAAGTCAGATCCCTTAGTGATATTCTGCAACTGTTGCCTTAGTTGAAGAATTTTAGCCATTGATTGCTGAGAATAAACTCTCTCTATTTTGGACCACATTTCAAGTAAAGTTTTACACTGAGTTACTTGACCTAGAACACCAGGTGTGAGTGTGCCCAGAAGCCAATACAACAAAATTTGATCTGATTTCTTCCAAGTTGCATAAGCTGGATTTGGCAGTTGTTGAATCATATGACCTGTTTGTTCATCATGAGTCTGAACTTCAATGAATCTTGGTGGAATAATAGCTGTTTTTGAGATAAAATCTTCAAGATCTAGCGCACGAATAGCTGGCATGACTTGTGTTTTCCAGTATATATATAATTGTTCTTGTCAAGCTTCATAGGAATATTGTTGTTCAAACAATGAGCAAGTGAAGTATAGTCTGTGGCAGCCATGGCTAATGGTATATTTACTTGAAACTAAGATGTTGAAGAGCTAAAATCATGAGTTGTAGTCATTGACGTGAGTCTATAGCTCTAATACCATGTGAAAGTGTAATAGCTTGCACTAAAAGCAACAGTAGAATCTGTAACCCGCAAGTGTTCGACTTATGTCTCAAAGAGACTGTGAACAAGTGTTCAAGCAGCCATTAATGGCATGAGAGAAAACAATGAAAAAGAGCTCTGTTATTGATTTCAATTAACTAATTACAAAGTCTGGTCTACAGATTATATATATGAGCTCTCGAATCATCTAGAGCTAGACTACCACTTGCTCTAACAAACTCACCAAGTTGGTTGCCACATGAGGTCAATAATAACATAATTGTAACTAACAAACTAACATACTCTAACTAACTCTAATCAAGCTGAATCATACTCTAATATGTAATGATTATCATCAGCTTGATTAGGAGATGTAGATGAGCTGACGTAGGCGACTCCAGTTTAATACGGTGAGGTTGCACACTGCTGATTCTTCTCCTTGTTATATACATTGCTTAAGCATTTAATGTCACAAAGGTGGCCATGCTTATTATCCATACGTAGCTGCTGATTACTACAACTATGTAGAATATGAGCTTTTCTCACAAGACCGAATAGCTATAAATGATATCTACGTTATCTTGGATCAATGCACTCGGTACAACCATCAAGTGAACACTCCAAATCAAATGGTTGTATGTTTCAAAGCAATGCGTGTGTATATATATATGAGACAAGACTTGAGAATAAAAAATAAAAAAATTAAGTAATACCTTAGGGCTGCGACAGAAATGATATTATCGTCTTTTACCAATACTGCAGTGAAAAATCTTGTCAAATTTATTCTCATCAAGTTTGACTTGAAAGACATAATTTAACAAGTTAAAACGTAATTGAATAGAAATTGATTGTTGAATTTCCTCAACAAATTGATTTATTAAGCTGTAACTTCACTCAATAATATATTACAATTATTAATACAACTTTACTACAAGTTTGAAAGAGATATAAGGAGAAAATGTGAAAATGGTTACATACCCACAGTTGTAGATGACACGTTGGAGTACATTGATGCCGGTGTGTCTATCAATGTTGGACTCGAAGCATTCGTCCATGACGGTCCATGCAACACCAATTTTGCAAGTTCGTTTCCATAATTCTGTGCTTCTCCGCCTCCGAAACTGGCTCCATGAGTTGCATCTGCTGGAGGGAGACCAAGAAAGTCCATCGTCCAGCTCATTTCTCATCCCCACCATATTCTTGAGTCCTCTGATTAGTCATTATAGTCCTCCATTGCATTTACGAGAATATAAAATATATATTTGCAAGGGGAAGAAGTGCATCAATTGCATGAGTAGTGTCACAAAAAGAGTTTCCCTTTCTAAGGACTAATATGTTTATCTCTTCTTAATATTTGGAGTGATATAAGTGAAAGTCAACCAAAAGTAGCTGTAGATTTAGCTAGCAAAGTGTTTGATGTAAACACTTAGGTGTTTGACAAAAGTTCAAAGAGAAAAAAAGTTTGCAGAGAAGCCATTTATGGCTGGAAACAATATCTGAGAATTCTTATTGATTTTCAATAATGAGAATATGTAATTAATTTAAGAGAATTCTTAACAATCTAATAACAAAATTTGTTGATTTGGCAAATTCTATTATTTGGTAATAATCAGCTGCACATCAGTCACTAAGCTCCCATGTCCACATTCGATCTGCTTAGCCTTGTAGGATGATCATGATCATTATGTTTGATAACATGATCAGGACCTTTGCTGTTAGGATTATGAAAATCCTGGACAACAGCCTTCCCTTTAATATTTTCACCTCTAGCAGCTGTATTACAATTAGTTGTGCTCTCAGCTTGTTCATTTCCAATTACCTTTATATTCCCCTGCAAACGAAGCGAGGGTGAATCAACCAAGGTGAGTTTGGTACAAAGATATGGAAAACGTTTTGTGGACAGTCCATTGGTCAAAATGTCTACCACCTGATGAGCTTTTGGGACATATCTAGGTTCGATCACTCCCAAAGCCACTTTCTCGCGAATAAAGTGGACATCAATCTCCACATGCTTAATCCTAAAGTGGAAGATTGGATTTTGGGCCAAAACATTAGTGCCAATATTGTCATACCAGACAATAGTAGGACCTGAAAGTGGCATATGAAGTTCAAAAAATAAAGATTTCAGCCAGAGAATATCAACTATCACAAGTGCCATAGACCTATATCAGCTTCGGTACTAGAACGGGCAATAACTTGTTGCTTACGGAAGCTCCAGAAGATCAAGTTTTCACCAAGAAACAAACAGATGCCACTGGTTGACCTCCGATCATCAAGGGAACTAGTCTAATCCGCATCAGAAAATACCTTAAGATGGAACTTAGATGCAGGCTGAAACCACAAGCCCTTTGTAATAGTTCCTTTCAAGTAGTGAAGAACCCTTTTGCAAACCAACTAATAAGCTTGAGTAGGTGCCATAAGAAATTGGCTCAATTTATTTACAATGAAAGAAATATCGGGTCTAGTATGGGAGAGGTACTGCAAAGTACCATTGGTGCTTCTATAAGCCTTAGGATCAGAAAACACATCATCATCATGCAAAGAGAGCTTTACACATGAGCCAAGAGGAGTATCACATGGCTTGCAATCTAACATATTTGTTCTTTTCAAAAGATCCCCAATATATTTGGATTGTGTTAAAAATAGTCTAGTTGAATCACTATATGCTTCGAACCCGAGGAAATAACTAACAGGTCCAAGGTCCCCCAAAGAAAAGGTTGAGTCCAACTTACAAACCAACTGTTGTAACTGTGAAGGATCATTGCCAGTAAGGAGTATGTTGTCATATACACCAAGAGATACATGATTTTACTCGGAGAATGATGTATGAATAAGGACGTATTTGAAGTAGAGTTACTAAATCCCTATGACAACAAGGCATTCTTCAGTTTATGGAACCAAGACCTAGGGCCTTGTTTAAGGTCATAAAGAGCCTTGTTGAGTTGGCAAACATGTGAAGGATGATGAGGACTCATAAAACCCTTAGGTTGCTACATGTGAACAACTTCATATAAGTCACCATTTAGAAAGGCGTTGTTAATGTCAACTTGCCTAATGATCCAACCATAGGAGATAGCTAGAGTTAAAATGATTTGAATTGTTGCAGCTTTAACCACATGACTAAAAGCGTCTAAGAAATCAAGGCCTGGGGTTTGATGAAACCCTTTGGCAACCAACCTTACCTTATGCTTGAGGAAAGAACCATCAAAATTGAATTTGGTTCGAAAAACCCATTTGCAGCCTACTATATTCATGGCAGCAGTAGATGGCACTAAAGACCATGTGTTGTTCTTAAGAAGAGCATTATACTCATCTTGCATAGCTTGAAGCCAAGAGGGTTGAGCATGGCCTCTTCGATAGTAGATGGCTCTGAGGCTACCAAAACCGTAAATGATAAAAACCAAGATGATGTAAGGGCTTTAGGTTTGAAAATCTCATTTTTAGACCTAATGATCAGGGGATGTGTGGAGGGTTGGTTCTGTGATCGTGGCAATTGTAAAGCAGCAGCAGCTGTGGTGGTAGGTGCAGAATTAGTGGCAGTTGCTAATGAAGCAGTAGAAGACAAAAGGTGCTATTAAGAGGATTGATTGAGAGCAACATAATCTGCACCAGTAACAGGTGTAGCTAAAGCAGAATATTGATTAGAACTAGAAACAACATCAATAACTGATTGAATAGGCATAAACTGAGAACCAGAATTTAAGAAGAAATAAGCTGTAGAGCCTTTGGAAAGAAAAATCTTCTGGTAAGGGAACTCAACATCATTAAATTCAGCATGTCTAGTCACAATAACCTTGCCCGAAGGTAGTAAACAACAGTATCCTTTGTGATCTTAACTGTACCCTATAAACACACACTTGGTTATGTGGAAATTGAGCTTGTGTGTGGAATAATTTCGAGGATAGGGAAAACAAGAGCACCAAAAAGTATAAAGGAAACTGTAGTTAGAAGGTTTGTGATACAACTTCTCATAAGGTGATTTGAAACCAAGAAGAGCTAAGGGTAGATTGTTTATAAGAATCAAGAAGTGTTGAAAGTTTCAAGCCAAAAATGGAGTGACATTTATGCATGTGCTAAGAATGTGAGACCGGTTTCTACTAGATGTCTATGCTTCTTTTCTACAACCCCATTCTGTTCATGTGTATAGGCATAAGAAAACCTCACTTTGACACCTTAGTTAGTTAGATAAGGCACAAAAGGGAAAAATTCTCCACTATATCTGTTGTAAGAAACTTATTTTCTTGCTTAATTGCAATTCAACATGTTTTTGAAATTGAACAAACACACTCAAAGCATCAGATCTCAACTTCAAGGGATACATCCAAGTAAATCTAGTAAAAGCATCTACAAAGGTAATATAGTACCTATGACCATTTGTAGAAAAATAAGGTGCAGGCCACCATAGATCACTATACACAAGTTCAAGGGGTTTTTTGACAACAAATCTACAGATCTTATCCAAAATTTAATTTAATGATAAGTAAATCTGATTTACTTTTCACTTTCTTCTCATTTGAGAGCTTCCTGAGGTACTGTGGACAGTTCCTCTTCCAATCACCAACCTCTTTGTAATGGAAACATTTTCCCTTTACTTTATCAGTTGCGGTGCTCGTAATCTTGGGATTAGGCTTTACTATACCAGTATACCTCTTTCTCTTCCAAAAGAATATGGCTCAATAACATTTGCTTCACCGGTCTTACTTTTGACAGCTCGTCCTACGTTGATTATAGGCTCTGGAGGATATTCCTTCATAAGCATAAAGTTAAGGTCGTTACAGACAATGATTGCATTCATGTTGTGTTTCCAAATAGTATAATTATTTCTGGTTAATTTTTCGTTTGCGAGGATTGAAATAAAACATAAAACATTTATGATCTTTAAAACATAAATATAAATTAAAATAATTCATTTCATACATTCATATCATATGCTATATGTTCGGCATAAAAATAAATATGAAGCATGAACATATTTTAATGAACTAAAAATCCCTAAAATATAGTTACTATGCCGCGATAATCCAACATACCACAAGTAAGTGCCTAGGTAGGCTAGGTCAAATCCTTGCATGTTAGATCGAGACATTCTCAATCAAATGATACACTAGAGTAACTCTTTATTCTTATATCATTCAACCATCGCTTTGATTTAGTCAGGACATTAAATTAACAACTTAATTCAGTTCTTTGTGAGTGTGACTTATCGTTTCAGAATTTATGAACTTAACTTGAAGTTGCCTATGTAGGCTAGGCCAATCCCAAAATACATTATGAAAACCTATCCATTAGGAAGTCAACCTTGGTATTGACTCTTATGGATAACCTCCGTAGGGAGGACGAAAACAAAGCCATCACGAGGCGCCACTCAAATCTCACGGTATTAAACTAACAATGGAGACTGCTGTTAGAAAAATTCAATATGTGGACGTACATATGTGTTAAAATGTGTGTTGTTATCTTAAAGTATAGTCCGTTTAAAGTGATCGGTATAAGGTTTAAATAATTGGACATTGGATATTAAATTGTCATGGATTCAATGTGCAGTGACAAGAGTGATATTTCTAATTTGATGAGGGGCCAAATTAGAAATATCAATAGTTTTTTTATTAAACTATTACAAATCAGGGTCAGGTCCCTAATTCATACGATCGACAATTTTCTCTTCTCTCTGCCTACCCCATCAACAGTGAGAAATAGTAACCAAAGGGAGAAATTCGTATTGAATTGGAAGATTGCAACCCAAATTTCAGTTTCATTATGGATCAAGGTACGCTTCCGCATCTTAATTTTATTCTTTTAATACAATATGGAGATTTATATACATGTTTTAGGGCACAATTTAGCGTTTTTGATATTTGATATTGACTGTGTAATCAAGTCTGTTAGAATTATATTATGTTATAATTCCTACAAGTGGTATTAGAGCCACTCCATAATTGAATCACCGAGTAATTAAAATTGTGAAATTAGGTTTTATAATTTTGAAATTTGGGGTTTTTTATTTTTGATCTTCTGATGATGCTGAAAGATTCATCTTTGTGGGCGATGGAAAATCAGTGGAAGTTGAAGCAATAGACACATTTAGGTTATTATTAGGAACTGGTTATTATTTGGATTTGAAAGACACTTTTGTTGTACCGTCATTTAGACAAAATTTGGTTTCTATTTTCTTATTGGACAAATTTGGATATTATTGTTTTTTTGGAAATAATTAGTTTAGTCTTTCATTAAATTCGAATGTTATTGGCACTGGTTCATTATGTGTTTATGATAATCTTTATTTGCTTGATACTATTGCATCATCTAATGAAACCTTGTATGTAGATTCACATGGTATTAAACGCAAATTAAATAATGAAAATTCAGGGACATTATGGCACAAGCGTTTAGGTCATATCTCAAAAGCTAGAGTTGAGAGACTTGTGTCTGATGGCATTTTGGATTCCCTTGACTTTATAGAATTTGAAGTCTGTATTGAGTGCATCAAGGGAAAACAGACAAAAACTAAGATTAAGTGCCAACAGAACTTCAGACGTCTTAGAATTGATACACACATATATTTGTGGACCGTTCCCTACGGCTTCTTAGAATGGTCAACAATATTTCATATCATTCATAGACAATTACTCACGTCATGGGTACTTGTATCTCATTCATGAGAAATCTCAGTCGCTGGATGTGTTCAAAGTTTTTAAAGCTGAGGTTGAGAACCAACTCAATAAAAGGATTAAAAGCGTTAGATCTGACCGTGGTGGTGAGTACTACGGCAGATACGACAGTTCCGGTGAACAACGTCCAGGACCTTTTGCTAAATTCCTAAATGAATGTGAAATTGTCCCACAGTACACCATGCCAGGATTACCTAGCATGAATGGTGTTGTTGAGAGATGAAACATAACTCTTAAGGATATGGTAAGGAGTATGATTATTCATTCTACCTTACCAGAATCACTATGGGGAGAAGCATTAAAGACTGCAGCTTATATCCTTAACAGGGTACCAACTAAAGCAGCTACTAAAACACCTTATAAGATTTGAACAGGCAGGAAGCCTAGTCTAAAGCACTTTCATATTTGCGAATGTCTAGCTAAGGCAAGGCTTATAGGCCACATGAAAAGAAACTGGACTCCAAAACAGTAAGCAACTACGTTATTGGGTACTCTGAGCGATCAAAGGGCTATAAATTTTATGATCCCACATTAAGGTCAATTTTTGAGACGGGAACTGCAACATTTTTTGAGGATGTTGAGTTTGAGGGGAGAAATAAGGTTATAGACATTGTCTTTAAGGAGGAATCAGTTTCGATTCCTACTATTGCTTTTGACAATATGCAGGTTTTCATTCCTGTCATTGATAAAGAAGCAAATTCGGAAGCACAAGAAGACAATGTTGAACAACTTCCCACATAAAATGAGGTAATTATTCCTGAAGAATAAACTCAACAACCTCAAGAATAAATGCCATTAAGGAGATCCACAAGAGAAAGGAGAAATGCAATTCCGGATGATTATATAGTATTTTTTCCAAGAAGATGAGGAAGATAATGGAATGGTGGACGATGATCCAATCAACTTCCACCAAGCCATGCAAGGTTCTAAATCTCAAAGGTGGATTGATGCCATGAATGAGGAGTATAAGTCTATACATGACAATGATGTTTGGGATCTTGTCCCATTGCCTGAAAGTGCAAAACTCATTGGCTGTAAATGGATATTTAAAACTAAAAGAGATTCAAAAGGTAATGTGGAGAGATATAAGGCTTGTCTTAGTGACGCCTCTTTTGTATTAGGCCTATTTTGAAATGAAAGATCTTAGTGACGCCTCTTTTGTATTAGGCATTAAGATACACCGAGATCATTCTCGGGGTATCCTCGGGTTATCACAAAAGAGCTATATCGATAAAGTGCTTAAAAGGTTTGGCATGGAAGAAAGTAAACCAGGTGACACCCCTGTCGCTAAGGGAGACAAATTCAGTCTCAAACAGTGCCCTAAAAGTGACCTTGAAGTTAAGAAAATGCAAAAGATTCCCTATACGTCAGCTGTTGTGAGTCTAATGTATGCTCAAGTTTGCACACGTCCGGATATAGCATTCATTGTTGGAATGCTAGGCAGATATTTAAGTAACCCCGGAATGGATCACTGGAAAGCAGCCAAGCGGGTTATGCGATATCTATAGAGAACCAAGGATTACATGCTCACATACAAAAGATCAGATCAGCTGGAGATCATAGGGTATTCTGATTCTGATTTTACTGGATGCCAAGATAGTAGGAGATCCATATCATGTTACATATATCTGCTGGCTGGAGAAGCTATTTCTTGGAGGAGTGCCAAACAGACACTCATAGCTTCCTCCACTATGGCAGCAGAATTTGTAGAAATATGGCCGCAGAATTTTATCACTAGGCTGCGCATTCTGAATGTTATTGAAAGACCACTCAAGTTGTTTTGTGATAATAAGTCAACAGTCTTGTATTTCAACAACAACAGGAGCTCATCGAAGTCAAAGCATATTGACATCAAGTTCCTAGTTATGAAGGAGAGAGTTCAGAGTGGATAGATTTCTATAGAGCATATTGGCACAAAATCCATGATTGTGGATCCGCTTACTAAAGGACTACCACCTAAGGTCTTTCATGAGCACACTGCTGTTGGGATTTATGCCCTAAAGCTTGTAATTGTAAATGGTTAAAGACTTAATAAGAATTATTTAGATTATCATTCAAGTTTATAAATGTTTTATATTCAGTAATACATTCGTATTGTGCAAGAACATCCTAGATTTCAAGATATAATCTCAGAATGAGTATATGATGGTCATATACAGAGAGGATTCATTTTGAGACATGCAATCTAAAGAGTCCATAGATAGCGAACAAAGCTGGGTACTTTGTTTGTGATTGATCTACTGCTGCGGTCCATTCTGTAAAGTACGGTGGTCTTATCCTAGACTGCTCATGTAGTTGACATGAGAATGGAGGCACCTTATATGATGAGATCATATAGGACTGAGCCATGATTTATATAAATCTCTCACCAAGATCCGTTAGTAGATGATATTCATATATAATTGATAAACGATGGCTATTTATAGGTGATCTTAATCCTGAGTGTCTTAACGACTCCTTCAGGTTGGATCGTGGCTTTTGATTTACCATGAGTGAGGTTGATAAGAATCTTGACCAATACCTCCGTATCTTGGAGTTGCGGTTTGGCTTGTGGCTGGGAAGGTTTGAACACAATAGTGGAATCCACTCCTTCTTGATTGAAGTATATAAGTAATTCCCTTAAGGGTTGATTCGGGGATTGAACGATTATGAGCGCTCTCCTTCTTCCGTGAGAAAGACAGGATTTAATTGTTCATTAGAAAATCAATGGTACTTAAAGAAAAAGATATTTCTAGAGGGATATAACAGACTTTATGACCCAGCTCTAGTTATGAACTATTTGTGGAGGATCACACTATATGCAATTAACTATATCAATGGACGCTGAGACTTCAGATTGTATAAACACGTCTACAGTTTTGAGAGTGCAGCCTCGGATTTTTAGTGGAATAACTCCGAGGTTAATAATCATGAAATATTAATTAAAGAGTTTTAATTAATATTACTAAGCATTATTGGAGCTCAAAACTGTGGGTCCATTTGGAGCTCAAAACTGTGGGTCCATTAGGTCTCCTTGCTAGCCCATATGGTTGTTGGTAATGAGGGTTACGGTAGATTAATTGGAGGGTCCGATTAATAGTGTTACGAAAGTAATGCGATTTAAATAAAAGAGAATAATTATATAATGTGATTATTTAATTAATTAAATATTTAATAAAATAATAGAAACTAATAATTATGAATTATTAATTCTATTTATTAAATATGAGGTCATGTGATTAAATAATTACTAAGACAAAAGAATTAAAATAATTTGATTATTTTAAAAGTCCTAATACTCAATTATTAAAGTCTTTAGGGAGACTAAAATAAAAAAAAGGATTAGAAATCCTATTTTGACTTGGTCAAAATTAAAACCCTAAAGATCTAGTATATAAAAGTTATTATACTAGGAAAAATGAAGAAAACACACAAGTGAAAAAGAAAGAGAATTCGGCCACCAAAGAGAGAAGAAAAGAGAAAAAAAAAAAAAAGGTTTTTTCTGACTCTCCCCTCTTTTGTAGGATTCGACCGGCGTTCTTTTCACGTGACCTTCATCTCTTGCCGTGACGTGCCTACACACACGTTATCAAACTGCGGGTCATAGCTCGGAAGATCTGGTGGTAAATTGAGAAATCAGAAAAAAGAAAATCAAGAAAAAAATATGTAGTTTCTAAAGTCTTTTTCTGCGTATATACAGGAACTCGTTCCTGATTGAAGAAGGTTTTCAATATAAGAAAAAAAAATTCAAACCCAATTCCGCATGTTATACGATAATCAAAATCTTTTCTAAAAATCCCTTCAACTGCTCATATGGGTGTAGTATCGTATGAGGATATTGTGGTTTAGTGGGAGTTTGTATTTTTAATGCTTTATATTGTTTTGGACATTTTTTTTTTTTGTGTATTTGGATATTTTCTGCAGAAATGTAGTATTCAATTCAGTTACACTGTTATGTTTTTTGTTCTGTTTTGATCTTATTAAAGAATTAAGTATGACCAGTTGGAAATAGACATGTTGGATCACATTACATGTAATTTTCATGCTACGCATCCATTATTGATCTATGTCATTTGGTTGTATTAGTATATGTGACTATTGATGGATTTAGTTACGATAATTGTAACTGAAAATTGCTTTGATCCTATATTGGTATGATCAATGGACGAGATTGTTTGGAAATATCTTTATTTGTGATAGCAAAATTTTGAGCTCATAAAGTTATGCACATTTCTAAGGTAACATATGTGGTCCAAGTGGGAGATTGTTAAAAAAATCCAGTATATGGACGTACATATGTGTTAAAATGTGTGTTGCTATCTTAAAGTATAGTCCGTTTAAAGTGATCGGTATAAGGTTTAAATAATTGGACATTGAATATTAAATTGTCATGGATTCAATGTGCAGAGACAAGAGTGATATTTCTAATTTGATGAGGGGCTAAATTAGAAATATCAATAGTTTTTTTATTAAAGTATTACAAATCAGGGTCAGGTCCCCAATTCATACAATCGACAATTTTCTCTTCTCTCTGTCTACCCCATCAACAGTGAGAAACAATAACCAAAGGGAGAAATTCGTATTGAATTGGAAAATCGTAACACAAATTTCAGTTTCATTATAGATCAAGGTACGCTTTCACATCTTAATTTTATTCTTTTGATTCAATATGGAGATTTATATACATGTTTTAGGGCACAATTTAGGGTTCTTGATATTTGATATTGATTGTGTAATCAAGTATGTTAGAATTATATTATGTTATAATTCCTACAAGTGCGGGATATAATGTCATACATCCTTCTCCCACTCACTATTTGTAGTTTAGGGTTTTCTAATAACTAAGAGTTTCTAAAACTCTATGTTTTAGTTTTTACCTTGATTCTACGGCTAATATAAAATCTAAGTTAACTAGTTATAATAAATTATTTGATTTTTAACACTTAAAAATATAATTTATTATTCAATTTCTAATTTATATAAACTATTTAAATAAACTATAAATTATATGTAAAATTACCAAGTTTTAACTATTAAAACTAAATCATATTATTTTGGTCCAATTATTATTTAGGCCTTAATTATATTAATCCTAATTAATTGATGGACCTAACTAATCTAATTAAACAATTTAATTATTAGATTAGTTCAATAATGAGAATTATCAAGTTTTTACTCCTAAAAACTAATCTCATTATTTGGTTCAATTTTAATTCAAATTTTAATCATATTAATCTTAATTAGTCAAAGAACCTAACTAAATCTAATTAATTAAACACTTTAATTAATGGATTAATTACTTAATGAGAATTACCAAGTGTTTACTCCTAAAAACTAATCTCATTATGTGATAGCCATTTATAAAGATGTTTACTATTTTAATCACATTACAAAAATTAAACAAATAAATCATGGCAATCATGTATGACATGTTATAATGCAAGTGTAGGCACACTTAATCTAGATAGCATGTATATGTATGATCATGCTTTAAACTACCATAAATCATCACATGAAATAAACTTAAAGCATACATGAATGACCGAGTGATATGGGTTATTTAACTTAAACAAATCTAATTACAAGTTTAATCCAATGCATTCCTTAATCTTCAAGTAATCTTCTTCTTCAAGTCCAACTCCTTCTTGTATTGGGTTTCCTATCAAGTCAAACTTGATTTAATTTAATTGACCCATCTCATAGGTTAAGCTATGAGGCTCATCACTTAAATTCCAGCAGCTTGTGGCTAACCAAGAAGCCTATTGGACTATCCTTCTGCAAACTTCAAGTCCACTCACGTACAAGAATTGCACGTAGTGGGCTTGGATGCTTTAGGACTATCCGAATGACTTCTATGGGCTGCCATCTTTTTTACCAAGGCCCACGTGTTACCCTAACACGTATCTGAGGTTCAAACGAAGCCTAAAACAACCCTAACACACGCGAAATCGCGGCTGCCAGCAGCGACAGCCGCGCGCAATCAAGGTGCGCAAAGCCCTCGCGCAAGCCGTGCTTCCGCGTGCGTTGTGGGTATTTCGCCCACAGTTTTTCGCTTCGATTTTCTGCCACTTTTCCTGGTTAATATTCACTAATATTTTTCAGAAAATATGTAGCAAAATCACCCGCAAAAAATCCACAAGAACTACCCCAAAACCTGCCATGACAATCCCTTGCGCACAACAGCACTGACCTAATTTAGGTCTACAGCACCCCCGGCTTGTGGCGGCGCGTGAGGATGCGTCCAGTGCCCATTGCCAGTTTTGTTTGTGCCATTGTCTTTGTTTAGATCTCTTCTTTCCTGTAATTTTTTAATCGCCTCAATCGGACACCATTTGTTATGATTCTACATTATTTAATTATAGTATGTATGAAACAGCCAATAATTCGGCTTTAACAAAAAAAAAACAAAAAAAAAAACCTAGAACCCATGACACCATACAATTAATGACTATTCATGCTTTTAATATATACAAACAAAATCATATATAAACAATATCATACAAACTCTAGATTGTGCCTACACATGTCATACATCAAGAATCAAGCAAATCAAGAACACAAACAAAAATTGTAGTTTTCTTTTTCGCGTATATACAAAAACTTCAGTACCAGCCTCTGATACCAATTGATGGGAAGAAAAATCGATTTTCCTCTGATACCAATTGATGGGAAGAAAAATCGATTTTATCTTATAAACGCAGCGGAATGGGTTTTAAAAATTTTTCTTTTATATTTGAAAACACTTTTCAATCAGGAACGAATTTCTGTATATATGCGAATATCAAATTGAAACTATAATTACCTTTTGTTGCGATTTGACTCTCTGATTTCTTAATTCACCACCAAGCCTTCAGAGCTATGAGCCACGGTCTGATAATGCGTATGCGGGCATGTCACGGATGGAAAGATGGAGGAAGCAGAAAAGCGAAGAAGACTTCTTCTTCTCTTGGCCGGCCTCCCCTTGCAAGGAACAGTCAGAAAGAAACTTTTTTTCTCTTTTCTCTCTTTTATGGTGGCTGCTCCTTTCTTTTCTTTTGCTTATTGCATTAGGTCAAATTTCCTAGTAACATATCATATACATACTGGGGCTCTAGGGTTTTAACTTGATTAAGTCAAAATAGAATTTTAAATCCTTTTATTTTTTGGTCTCTCTAAAGTTTGAACCTTTGATCTCTAGGACTATTAAATAATCACATTATTTAATTTCTTTTGTCATTGTCATGATTTGAATCTGCAACCTCCTATTTAATAATTAAAATAATTCATAATTCATAATTATTAATTTTTATTTAATTATTAAATTATTAATTAAATAATCATATTATTTAATTAATTCTCTTTAATTAAATTGTGTTACTTTTGTAACAGTATTAATTGGACCACCAATTTAATTTACCATGACCCTCGTCATCAACAACTATAAGAGCTAACAAGGGAACCTAATGGACCCACCGTTTTGAGCTCCAATAATACTTAGTAATATTAATTAAACTCTTCTCATATTATCACGAATATATTTTTGGCATAATTTCATTGAAACAAAAATATATATGTGTGGGCCACATAAAAGAAATTAAAAAAATATATATGAGGCCTAACACTATTGGGCCACATAAAATTTTTTTTTTTTTTAAAAAATAATGCATGTGGCCCAACATTAGTGTTGAGCTGCATACCACTTTGACCATATGTCACTTTGTTTCATCATTTATGGCTTGTCTTTTAAAAGCAAGCTACCTCATACACTCCCATTTTATTTTTAATGTGAGACTAATGTCATAAACTTGTCTTTTATATACACTTCCCCTCCTACATGATAAGGATGATCATTTATATACACTCTACCTCCTACATGTAAGTAGTTAGGTTTAAGTTTATTTTATATATATATATATATATATATATATATATATATATATATAGTGTAAACATCTCATAATTACTCTTATATATCAATAGAAAAAACTAAGTCAAGAAGAATGAATTATATTCTCCTTTCCAAATGATCAATGGAATGATCACTAAAATGTTGAACAAAATCACCAACTTTGAATAATAATTTTAATTATAAATAATTAAAAACAATTTTAATCATATATCAATACATGTAAGTAACATTGAAAAACAATTTTAATTATGAAATAATTAAAATAATCATCAACTGTGATAAAGTATTGTAATTTTTTAACCATATTCTCAAATCCCACATTGAAAGTGCATAAGTTTTAAAACCACATTTACTTTTATATATATATATATATATGCACTTCTAAAATCTTTATTTCACATCCAAAATGATTAATTACCCACGTTTAAATTTTTTTAGAATATTTTAATTTTTATTTAATTTTTAAAATATTTAAAAAAAATTTAGAATCGAAACCGGATCCGGAACTAAAACTGATGGTCCACGCCGGTTTTAGAACCGGAATTGAAACTGGTACCCCATGATTCTGATTTAGGGGGGAACCGGAAATGCCAATACTAGAACCGGGACCGGCGGTTCTGGAACTGTGGCCATTCCTAGTTGCTAGAAATTGGGGTGGGCCTTCAAGAGAGAGGTTTGAAGATGGTTTCACTTAGTCTAATTGGTCGTGTCATAGTAAATAAGGAGATCAATAAGGTCGTAAGATCATTCCTAAGGTTATGCGATTTTGATGTTGAGCTCATTGATATGAACACTTTTGTTTTTCAATTCAAGTTCCCTTGGGATCAGAAGAGTGTATTGGAGGAATGACCTTGGTGTATCGATAAGTAACTAATTGTTCTTCGAGAAGCTAAGGGGATAGGAAGAATTACAAATGTTGATTTCCGATCTACCCCATTGTGGATGCATATGCACAACATGCTGCTAGCATGCATGAGTACAGAGGAAAGTGTCCTTTTTAGGAAATTTGGTGGAACATGTGCTGGATTGAGACAGGTCTGTGGTAGTTGCTTGGGTAAGTATTTTAGAGCTAAAATAGAAGTTGATATGATGAAGCCTCTCAAGATGGGTTTGAGGGTGATCATGGAGGACCCTGACGGGGAATCTATAGTGGTATAACGTTACGAAAGTAGATGAATCCCAGATTATATTTGGGGTTTGGATGAGGGTGGTAAGTCAGTATAATAATAGAGATAGGGGTACATAATGCTAGTGCTAGCTTAAAGAGGCCTGTTCATAGTGATTTTTTTTGGGGGGGGGGGGGGGGGGGGGGGGGGGGGGGGGGGGTGGGGGTGGTGTTGTGTTGAGGTGTCGCTCTCGTTTGGGATCTGTGAAGACTGGTATGGGGGAAGTGGAAGTAAATGTTGAGAAGAGTATGGTGGTGTTGTAAGGGTTGCTGATACTTTTTCGAATCACTATAAGGAGAAATGGAAAAGGACGGTTGATGGGTTTATTTGGGCTGCTATAGTTGATTAGGGTAATTACAATGAGATTATTAAGGATTAAGGATAGAGAGAAGCTAGGGCCTGTGTAGGAGTTATAGGGCTATGGCTGATTTTAAAAAGCAATTGATGAGTGTAGCTTATTGGATATGAGATTTAAAGGATGTAGATTTACCTGGTCAAATAGGCAGAAGGGGGATGACTTCATTCAAGAAATGATTGATAGTACTTTGCAACATTAGTGGAGATTATTTTTCACAATAACTTATGTTACGCACTTGGAGCTTTGAGGTTCAGACTATTGTCCCCTGTTATTGCCGAATATAGAAATGGTTCTTCCAGTGATTCTAATAGGAAGTGGAATTCTATATATTTTTTTAGGAAGCCTAGATGGGGGAAGTAGATAATAGGGTGGTGGAGGATACTTGGATTTTTGGTTCTATCTTTGATGCAATCTCATATGGAAATGATAGAATTGAGGCAGTGACTAATCAAATTGAAAAAGTGGAATTAGGAAAAAAAGAGAAATAATGAACTAGAATTATCCTCTCTGAAAGAGGAATGAAAACAACTTTTTAGTATGGAGAGTTCAGTGCTGAAAAGAGTTAAAACGATTGAAGATAAAATTGACAAGATCTTGAAATTTAAGGAATGTTATTGGAGATAGAGGCCCAAAGCCTTGTGATTAAAAGCAAGTGATAAACAAACAAGGTACTTCCACTTGAAAGCATCTCAAAGAAGAAATAAGAACTGTATTGTGGGATTAATAAATGATGTTGGTGAATGGAAGAAGAAAGCTGAAGATATAAAAAATGTGGTGTCTGATTATTACACCAAAT
Source organism: Xanthoceras sorbifolium (assembly GCA_003430845.1). Classification (NCBI taxonomy): domain Eukaryota; kingdom Viridiplantae; phylum Streptophyta; class Magnoliopsida; order Sapindales; family Sapindaceae; genus Xanthoceras; species Xanthoceras sorbifolium. The sequence continues at coordinate 17,596,882 of CM010611.1, forward strand.
TATTCAGTTCTAGTTTAAATCAGCATTATGCTTTGGAAGACATAGGTAGGGCTATGAACATGAGTGTCTCAGATGATGAATATTGTGTTGGAAGACAGTTTTAGTAGCAAGAAAGTGACTGAAGCTCTTAAACAGATGGCTTCCCTGGAGGCTCCAAGGTCAATGGGCTGCCAGTTATGTTTTTCCAACACTATTGGCATGTGGTGGGTTCTAAAGTTACTAGGGAATTTTGGCCATTTTGAATGAAGGTATAGAGATGGGTAGCTTAGGTGAGGCTGTAGTGGTGTTAATTCTTAAAGTTAAGACACCTGTTAGGGTTAGTGATTTTAGGCCAATTAGTCTTTATAATATAATCTACAAATTAGTGATTTTAGACCAATTAGTCTTTATAATATAGTCTACAAATTAGTTGCCAATGTGTTAACAAATAGGTTGAAATTGTATTAAGTAAGGTGAATTCCTTGAATCAAAAAGCCTTTATCTTTGTAAGTTTAATAATGTATAATGTTATAGCGGATTTTGAGTGTTTAAAAATTGTTAGAAATAAGAAGGTGGGAACTAGACATGAGTAAGGCATATGATAAGGTGAAGTGGACTTTTTTGAGGAAGATAATGGAGTGTATGAGATTTCAAAACAGCTGGGTAGATTAGATTATAAAATGTGTGTGGTCTGCCTCTTATGCTTTCTTTATTAATGGAGAGCTAAAGGTAGGGTGTCTCCTTCTATGAGGTTAAGGCAAGGTTTCCTTTCTCACCTTACCTTCTTGTATTCTATGTAAATAGGTTATCGGCTATGCTAATACATCATGAGTCATAAGGTGTATTGCACGGAATCAAAGTAGCCCGAAGTGCTTCCTCAATGTCCCATCTATTTCATTGTAATTTACCCAAAATAAAAATATAATAGGATATATATTATATTTAAAATATAAATAACTTTATTTATCTCAATCAATAAAACATCATTTTAGTAAAATAAAAAAAATTATAAAATATATTCTTAATTTCTAATCACTTACTCCAATTGTATCTGTAAGTTAAATTTACAAGAAAGTTAATGAATACATCATCTGTCATAGGATATGCGTATTTTTATATATTCCATATGTATCTGTATATCTAATATATAAATAAGCGTGGGATATATAAAGGTTTGGAGTATCTATCTTTTATAGTTTATGGTTAGTTACCTTTGTTTTTGGTGAAAGATATATTATGTATTTGTGTATTAAAATGAAGATATAAATGAATAAAAAAATTGTAATTGAATTAACATGAACCAGTGGTTTGCAGTTAATGGTTGCAGGAAGTTATGCTGACAGAGACTTGACTTGATGGATAAACGTTACACAACACTTGTCAGCATTACTATACTTTATCAGAGAGATTCAGATATTCTTTAGTTTTTGAACAACATATTCTTTATCAGGAAACGGAAAGACACCAACAAATTTTAGTGAGACTAGGAGTACTAATGATGAATTTTTAAAATGTGAAATTTTAGTCAGTGTAGGATTCCTGGGTGTGCCTATGATAGAATTTTTAAAATGTTATGTATATATCCCAAACCCAATAGCTAATCCAAAATGAAAGTTTGTTAGGACTGATAATTGGAAAATTAAGATAACTTTTATCTTGTTTAATTAGCATAACCTAATTAAATTAATATTTAACTAATAGTTTGTGTAAGAGTTGGGTGTGCGATTGTATGATAGTGTGTGTGTATATATATATATATAAGGGTATGATCTTTTTTTTTTTTTTTTTAAATACCACTTGCGGTGCTGGTAACTCGAACCTGAGTCATTACTAGACTGAATGAGCGTCTTTCCCACCGAACCACATCGAGCGATGGTTTTTAAAGGGTATGATAGTATATATATTTGGTTTGCATAATTTGATTCTTAGTAAATTAATGCTGTACATGTGTGATTATTTTTATTATTGCAACCGTTGGACTGCCTTTTCCTCACCCAACGGTTGCAGCATGTTAATATTAATTTAATTAGTTTATGCTAATTAAACAAGTTAAAGTTGATCTTAATTTCCAAACTACTAGTTCTAATAAACTTCAAAATTTTGGCTTATCTCTTGGGTTTGAGATATATATGTAACTTTTAAAATTCTATCACAAATTACTACTCCTAGTTGGACTAAAATTTCACACCCAGACCCTATATATATATATAGGGAGAAATTCAAATATAGCCCTTTAAGTATGGAGAAGATTGTTTTTGACCTCATTTTCAAAAATAATTGTTAGTGACCCTATCAAGTTTTTAAAAAACCCATGTAAAATTACAGATGAACCCATTATATATTCATACTTAAAATCAGATTTCCCAACTCTATTCTCATTTTGTTTCTTGCTGGTGTTTTTTTTTTTTTTTAACAAAATGGTAGACAAACAAAATAGGAGAGATCGACGGCGAAGAAGAAGAAGAAGAAGCTGAAGAAGAAGAAGGAGAAGGAGCCACCGATCAGAAGAACAGCCGGACGCGAGGAGATCGACGGAGAGAACACCCATCGGAGAGAAGAACGCCGGCGAAGAAAAAGAAGAAGAAGAAGAAGCCGAAGACGCCAAAGAAGAAGAAGAAGAACCGAACGCAAGAACGAGAAGGAGAACTGGACCCGTTCGACCGCGAGAGAGTTCGGGTTCGTTCAGACGACGGCGAGGTTAGGCTCCGTTTTGTTCGACTTCGTTCGATGTTTGCAGTCGGACTTGAAGCGGTACATCTTGCTGTTTGTGATTATAGATCTCTGTCACCTGTAAAACCAAAATTAAGTTCAACATTTCAAGTAAATTTTAGACGACTAAGCACCTGGAAAATTTGTTAGGAATAGGGGCTTAATTCTGTTTTATATGAAAGTTCTGCAACTGCATATAGTTTGGTCCACCTCTCTCATTTGTATTTATTATATTTATGAAGCAGTTCCCTTCTGGTGCAAAGGCAGCATTATGCTTCTTAACAAGATCTGTTCTCTGCAATAAATAATCTTGTACTCTTGAAGTAACAAAGCCACCACTATATCAATTATTGAAACTCTGTTGGCCAAAAAAATATATTACGGTTGCCTGCCTTCTGCTGAAGTTTTAGGAAAGTAGCAAAATGTTTATGTTTCTGCTTTCAGTTTCTACTTTCTATTAAGCTAACATCAATTTTATTTTGCCTATGAAAGAATGGATATCTTTGAAAATTTATTCTATGGCTTTGGTTTAGAGCTAGTATAGACATTTTAGTTTTTCAAGCTTAAAACATTTTTGACGTATATCTGACCTCGACACCTTGCTTGAACATTTCATAGCAGCTCCTTCAAACTACATTCTTTTAAGTATTTACGTTATGAGATTTTGGTGTTTGACACAGGTGGTGGTGTCCTTGGGAGCTGGACCATGGGATCAGCTATTTTGTGGTGAGAACTTGCCAGCCATTGCTGTTGGAGGACTTGCAGCATTTGCTGGTGGACTTTTAGCAATATTAGCTATTCCTCGATCTAGTGCTCAAAAGCCCAGGGCCCTCACATGAGGTATATTGTTGGACCTATATTTTTTGAGTGACCTTCTATCAACACGGATAGTAAAATGTTAATAAGTAGCGAGAATTTGTAAATAGGTATTGTTATTTCTCTTGATTAATGAAGTTATTTTCCTTTGTTTTTTGGGTCCTGAAAAATCATTTACTTCTGGTGTTTCCTTTGTGCTTTATTCTTTTCATTTCCATTTTTGCCCAATCTTTTGTTTGTCAATGTAGAAATGGAGTTGAATCCCAACCAAAATTACTTCTGTTTGCAGATTTTGAGTTTCTTTAATACGTCAAGTTTATGGAAGCTTTCGAAATACTCGATAAACACTTTTGGTCAGCCGTTGAAATTAATTTAAAACAGTGAGAAAGTTCCAGAAATCAAGTCATAGGTTCTACATAAAATGGCAATGGTGGACTCACTAGGCATATAAGGAATGATGAGAAACCCTCATAACACATAATCTTGCATATGCAATGGTAGGTTTAAGTATAAATATGTAATTTCATTGCTGTAACAGAATTCTGGGTGAGACAAGCTATCTAAACTAGTGGAGCATTGCTTTAAGGAAATCAGTTCTACCTCCTGGAAATGTTGCTTTATGGCTAAAATGCGGATATCTACACCAGAGAATTAAAAACAACTAAAATCGATTGAGCTCTATCATAAACCGCAAATAGTTATTAGAATTTGTGTTTGCATATTTGGGGCAGGTTGGAGGAGGACAAGCCAACATATCAAGTATCAAGAGAGAAAGCGGAAAGTTTGTGGATCAATTTTGTATCTTGGGAGGTGAGTCTCAAAGGCCTAATTCACACCAATCAGCTGCAATATTTATTTATTTTTAGTTGTTGCAGCAACTTTTTTTTTGGTGACAGTGGGCGCCATTTTTTTTTGTTGCTGCTGCAATTTTTTTTTGGTGACAGTAGGCGACGATTAGAAGAGGAAGGAGAAGAAGCTGAAGAATAAGAAGAAGGAAGCTGCCAATCAAAAGAAGAAGGAGAATACATGGTAGCTGCTACAATTGTTTATGAATATATTGATTTTTAAATTTCATGTTGTAAATGTTGATTTTATTTAGACAAATTTTTTTATGAATATATTGAAATTGTTGATATATTTTTTGACAGATTGTTTATTGTATAAATGTTGAATTGTTTTTGACAGATTGACAATTTTTGATATATTTAGAGAAAATGTATTTTTTGATATATTTTGAAGGTGATTGTTTATTATTTATGCGTGATTCACACATTTTCTATGTGATTCACACATTTTTTCCTTTTGTGATTGAAACGTGATTTGAAAGATTTTCGGCGTGATTCACGCACGAATTTTAAGGTTAATGATTTTCTTTTGTTATATATTTTTTTCTATACTAAGAAGTATGTTGTTTACTTGTAGATGGACGACAATCCTGTTCAGTTAACTTACAAGTATGATGAGGACAGATGGTTTGACCTTCGATTTAACATGCATTGCCGCGTTAGTGAATGGGGAACTTTTCGGGAGGCTTTGGTTAGAGAGGGTCAGTTAGATCGATAGATGAATGGAGTATTTGGTAATTTCCTTAGAATGAGAGGAGACCAATACTTTGGTGGTAAGCTATGTCAAATCTTGTTGTGTCGGGAGATCGAATACCCGGGTGCAAGAGAGGATGAGATGTGGTTTAAGGTTGGTGGTAAACCTATGAGGTTTGGGAAGGAGGAGTTCTTACTTTGTACAGGTCTCAGATTTGGTCCCTTGCCTCTTGGAATTGTGTCCCATTACCCGGCCAGCAATGATGGTGTTGAACAGAGGTATTTCGGTAAGCGGCGTATTCACATTAACAAGGTTAAATTAAAGTTAGAGGAGGGGAATTTCACAAGAGATGATGATATGATGAAGTTAGCGTACGTATTCTTTGCCGCTCACTTCCTGCTTGGACGTGAGCGACATCGCACTGTTCCTGGTTGGTTGTGGGGGTTGGTCGAGGATTTGGTTGCATTTGAGAACTTTCCGTGGGGGACTTACGTTTACAGCAGCACTATATACTGGCTAGGGAAAGTCCTTCGCAGCCGTCTTGGTGGCAGGAGTAACAAACAAAATATGAAAGAAAAAATGCCAGCTAAGAAACAGAATTTGGGTATCAACATCTACGGATTTCCGTGGTCACTAATGGTTTGTTTTTTTAAAAAATAATTTAGCTTTTTTTCATTTGTATACGGGACATAAATTCATTTTTTCTTGACATGTAATTTAATTAAATTTTTTTTTTCAGATATGGGCATTGGAGGCTATCCCATCGTTGAATGGTAAGTGTGGGATACGACAGGGTGATGGAATACCTCGTGTTTGTAGATGGTATTGCAGGAAAAAACCAACGGGGCTTGTTAACGAATTCAAAGAAGATGTAAGGACAATTATATTTATTTTAAAATTATTTTGACTCTGTAAATATTGAAATTTATAACCAATGTTTTGTCTATATTTCACAGTTAAAAGTACTTACGACATTGACTGCTTCGGAGGATGAGATGAAGCAGGATTATTATGTCTCGTTTGATCCCGATCAATTAGTTGGGCCTATGTTGCACAAGATTGATGGTTTTGGGAATGACTCAGAGGATGATGATATGGAGAAGGATGTCCCCGTCGAGGATAATGCGGAGAAGGATGTCTCCGTCGAGGATAATGAGGAGAAGGATGTCCCCGCAGAGGATGATGTAGATCCTGCAGACAATGTATGTAATGAATCTGAGGACATCGAAATACACGAAGAGAGGCAATATCGCGAGTCCAAATCGAAGATACAGCATGATCATTTAGATGTGCCTCGACGTAGGACGGAGCCTGTAATGGTAGCGGACCACCCTACTCCACCAACTGTTAAGCGCAAGAAACATAAAAAACAGGTTGGTTTTTAAAACTTTAATTCATAACAATATTAAGATTTGTCACATACTCTAAATACTGCACACTAGTTACTGTTGTTATGAATTATTTTTAGAGTGCATTGCAGGAGGATCTTATGTCATTTATTAGCACAAAGTTCGACGAGTTACAGGAGGAGATACGATGTTCGGAACATCGCACTGGACGTTTGATATATGATCTAAGGGACGATATACATGCTGTCCTCCCTGGTGTGCCAGCGGCACCCCGTTCTGTTGAAGACAATGTGGAAGATTATGGGGAAGATACTTGGTCGGATATCAATTACAAACATTTTGAGGATTTTATGTACGACGCCGAAAAAAAGGCAGATGGGGTTGGAGAAATATATGTATGTACATTTATATGTGTAAATATTTCGACTAGTAATCTGATTTGTTAATTTGACATGTTATAAACATTGCAGGATACAACAGTAGAGTCGATCGTGCAGGCTGATGATCAACTGCGGGAAGATATGTATCCCATACCTAACATTCAGGCGGACAATGATACATTGAGTGTCGAGGCCATTGAGAAGCATCAATTTACCCATAAGAGATTAGGAGATGAAAGGCGTATACGTAGGCCTTCTGCAGCATGTAGGACACCATACATTTTGCTGCGGCGAGGAAAGAAAGGAAATGTTACACGGCGGAAGAATCAAATAGATAACAACTCTGAGAACTGTCAGGCATCGGAGACGGAGTTTAATAAATATATGGCCGAGGAAAGCACTGTATAGTAAGTTGGTTTTTGTTTAATATAAGTTTTTGAGATATGAGTTAAATTGTTGGATTTATATCTACATTTACTCCTATTTGTTTCCAACTGACATTGGTTTTTGGTGAAACAATGAAGTCGTACGTGTGGTTGGACCGAACACTTTACCCCGCATGATTTACACCATATTTTGGATCCATTAAAGGAGATAGAAGGAATGGTAAATATAAAATCAAATTAAATAGTGCATCATAATTAATTAATTTTACACTAATTCAATATCAATATTACAGCATATTGATTCGTACATATGTGTACTACATAATAAGATGAATCATGGTTCGTGGAATTGGGACAGGAAGACCGTCATGCAAGGGACAATGTTATTTGTATGTATTATTCTATTCTAGTTTTATATAAACTTTTCTCACACATTATAGCTCGCACAATAAATACTCCATTATAATTGTACATTACAGGGACATTTAGCAGCTACCTTGAAATGTGAATTTTTATCAACCGGACGGGATATAGAATATGATGCTAGTACGTATGAGTGCCCGTATTTATGGTCAGCGTATGTGAGTGGAGAGAAGGACGCAGGCATTCCTTGGTGGGATATTGAAAATATAAGTATCTTTTATTAGCATGATCAATTTAAACTGTATATATTATTTTGACAAAATGTATATATTTATTTATAATTTTCCACCAGGTTCTTATTCCGTGTTGCATTAACAACTATCACTGGGTCCTGTGCAAGATAGTTCTACGGCAAAAGAAGATATGCATATATGATTCGCTTTGTCGGGGTAAGGATCCGAAGCAGCGAATTAAAGACGTAGAACCTCTCACAAGGTTCTTACCATCCATGCTGAGATGTGGGGGTTTCTTCGATCACACGAACATAGATCCATGGGTTGATGGTATTGATGTGTCCGTAGTCGATCATCAATTACTTCCCCAGCAGCCACCTGGGTATGTCCAGTTTGTCAAGTGATGAAATATTTTTTGTTTATTTTTATATACTATTAACAAATTGAAGATAAATTTTTAACTCATTCTCAGGGTTAGTTGCGGGGCATTTGTGATGAAGTACATGGAGAATATAATGACGTTTAAAGACCACAAATGGGATTTTGATGGGAATGATGAAAAGCGTATACGGGAGGAAATAGCTAGAGATATTTTTCTAAATAGTGAACCACTTAATTGATGTGTATTTTTTATAATAACTTTTCATATTGTATATAAATGGTGGGAAATTGGGACAATACAATGGTGGAAAATGATATGGAAAGTCGTACCATACAATGGAAGGATACGCAGTGTTTGAATAAATTTTGAAGTGTTGGAATTGATTTTGAAAGACTTGTGATTTGCTATAACATGTTGGGAATGTCCAAAATTCAGGGGTAACTCTGTCAAATTTTTTTAATAGGAAATTCAGGGGAAAGTCTGTCAAAATAAATTTGCTGTAACCACCTGAACAAACGACTCCCCACCAACAATTTTCGTTAAATTTCATATACTTTCATTTTAGCGTTATTCACCCTATAATTTTTGCGTGAAACCCAGTTTGCATGAATCACGTAATAATTTGTACAATTATAGCGTGAATCACGCAACAATTTTTGCGTGAAACTTGTTTCACGCAATAATTTTAGCGTGATTCACGCTGAAATGTTTGCGTGAAACCCGGTTTGCGTGAATCACGCAATAATTTTTACGTGAATCACGCATAAATGTAACAATTATAGCGTGAATCACGCAACAATTATTGCGTGAAACGTGTTTCACGCAACAATTATTGCGTGAAACGTGTTTCACGCAATAATTTCAGCGTGATTCACGCTGAAATTTTTGCGTGAAACCCGGTTTGCGTGAATCACGCAATAATTTTTACGTGAATCACGCAGAAATTATTGCGTGAAACGTGTTTCACGCATCAATTATAGCGTGAATCACGCAACAATTATAGTGTGATTGACTCAATAATTTCTGCGTGATTCACGCTATAATTGTTGCGTGAAACACGTTTCACGCTAAAATTACTGCATGAATCACGCTAAAATTTTAGCGTGAAACCCGGTTTGCGTGAATCACGCTAAAATTTCTACGTGAATAACAAAACAATTATGTTAACCATAAAATACGTACTGAGTATTAATAACACGTACTGAATATCAATAACATAAGGTTCACAATAACATAAGATCCACAATAACATAAGGTACACAATAATATATGAATAACTTAAGCATCATCACTTCGGGGCGTCTCAATGGTTGTGTCATCCTCGGTATGAGAGTGGTCAACAAAGGGACATGTCGTGCGATAATGTCCTAATTGCTTGCATGCACCACATTGACGTTGCCTACGAACCGAGACATCTTGACTGGTAGGTGTAGAAGATTTTGTAACTGTTGCTGTACGACGTGGATTGGGACAACCCACGCGATTGTGTCCAGCTTCACCACATTTGGAGCATAAATTTCTACGCTGGGTCTCACCGGCCGAAGGTATCCTGGACTGTCTAGGCCTTCCAGATTGTCTTCTACCTTCGGGTGGTAGGACCACCTGACTGCTAACATCACTAGGTACGTCCCATGAGGATGGACTAGGAATCGGATTTATAGATGGGGCATATGCTGTCTTAAGCCATGATGTACTATAGAACTCGTGGCAAAACGAATTGAAGTCTATTTTCGAGAACCTATTAAAAAAAAAGGAAATTAAATGAGTATGAACACAATGACATGTTTACAATTTAACAGAAGTAAAAATGAGAATATAGTGTGAAAATACCTTGCTACTGCAATAGCATGTGTACAAGGGAGTTGATCTAAGTCCCAATGTCGGCATGAACACTCTTCTCATCGATGTTAACTAAACCATCGTGCTCACCACCTTTTACTAAGTATTTGGTGAGGTCAATAGGATATACCTGAAATGCTAATGACTCATCATACATAACTTTGCAGTGATTAGAAGCCGCAGTTGTAAGATAAGTTGGATTTTTAGCCGCCTTCTCCCGTCGATCGTAGAACCACCTTTGAAGCATATCCCTTAAGAACTTCATAGCTGCGGTGATAGGCAACCTCCGTGCTCTCTTAATACAATTATTTAGTGCCTCTGCAATGTTTGTTGTCATCATTTGGTATCTCCGGCCTGGGCAATATGCACGTGCCCACCTATCAACCCCAGCCTCAACCAATATGTTAAATGAGGATAGGTGAGAATTTTGAATTTGAGTCAAGCTTGCATTACATGAATGAACTTGATATGAGTAAGCAGCCTTAGCATAAAGTTCCATGATATCTTTACGTCCCCTACAATGATTCTTTAGGTTTTGCTTCAGATGGTAATAACATACTAGGTGAGGTACACTCGGGTATACGCTGCTCATTGCCTTTGCAATGCTTTTGTGTCGATCAGAAACTATTACCAAGTTAGAAGGATTACCGTACGCTTCCCGTAGGTGTCTTAGAAAATAAATCCACCCTTCTTCTGATTCACCATCCCCAAAACCAAAAGCCAATGGGTAGCACATTTCGTCCCCGTCCTTACTGGTAGCCACATAAATCACCCCAGAAATGCACCCTTCAAATGGGTAGCATCAATGGCTATGACTGGTCGTATAACTGACCGAAACCCATGTATGCATGGCCCAAGTGCAAGGAATGAGTAAAGAAACTAACTGTTTTCATTTGTCTGTACCGCTGTGACAGTCCCTGGATTAGTCAATCTTAACATATGAAAATATGATGTCAGTAAACTGTATGAATCCTCAGGTTTACCGTAAAGAATTTTCTCCGCATGTTCTTTTGACCGCCAGGCCTTGGTGTACATTAGTTGTACACCATGTTGCTCTCTCATCTCAGAAATGATGTCAATGGGTCGAATGACACGACCATTCGTATTAAGTTTAGGTGCAAATATCTCACTAATGACAACAGCACTAACAGATCGAAAGTGTGACTCATAAGCATCCAATGAACATGAATGGACCGTATTGAACTTCCGTACATGCCATACCGAGCAATTCTCTTTACGGATGGCCCGTAAGACAAACTTGCAATTAATGTCCCTGCACCCTGCCTCAAAACGCCTCTTCGTCGATCGTCTTATCCTATGATTGAACTTCTGCATCATAGCATATTTACCCAGCGCAGCTTTCAAATGATCCTTAGTTTGAAAAATCTTACCAGTATACAAAGCTCCACGTAACGAATTAGAAGTTTCACTTCTGATAGGTTCAATACAATACTGATCTGCCCCCGGAATTACCCATCTGGATGGAACTGCATCAACTACTGGGTAATATGGGGGAACAACACCACCGGCCTGTTGATTATCTGGTTGTTCCATTCCTTAACAATCCTCATCTAACAAGTGCTCTAGAGTATGACACAAGGTTGGAGGCAACAGAATCCCATCATCATCGGACGAATTTGAATGAGTAACATTATCTGACTGTTCGTAATCATCTGCAAATGATGGTGGGATCCCGTGGTCACCCTCCCATAATGGGACAGCCGTAGACGGCGTGAAAGTACTAGTGCTAGCACCTGCAAAATTGGTTCCAAAAGAAGGAGGACGTAGTGCATCTGGAATTTTAGTGGACCACCCTGGAATCGGTGCAGGTATTTGCGGAGAATATCTAACATGATTGTCTACCTTTTCAACAATACCGACATATATCTCATGAACAGCTCGGTCACAAACTAGCAAAAAATAAACATCTTCGTCATGTCGAATGATGTATTTTCTTCTTTCATTCATATCATTGGAGACGACCGAACTGACAACTACATCATGCAAACTTCTATCAACCCCAATCAAACCATATATCAAATCTAACAACTGCGCATATGTCAAATCATCTGTAACCACCTGAACGAACGGCTCCCCACCAACATACTTCAACCCATCCCACTGCCCGTTATAATTAATTATCAGCCTGCGCATAGCCATTTTTCTGAAAAAATTAAAAAAACTTGGTTACAATTCATAACATTTTACATAAAATTTCAGAGTGTTGTAAGCCATATTTCATAAACTTTCATTTTACCGTGAAACATGTACCAATTTATGCGTGAAACACGGTTTGCGTGAATCACACAGAAATTATAGCGTGATTCATGCAATAATTTTTGAGTGATTCACGCAGAAATTTCTGCGTGAAACACGCTAAAATTTTAGCGTGAATCACGCAGAAATTTCTGTGTGAAACCCGGTTTGCGTGAATCACGCAAAAAAAATAACGTGTTTCACACAAAAATTCCTACGTGAATCACGCTGAAATTATTGCGTGAAACCTGGTTTGCGTGAATCACGCAAAAATAAAGTGTTTCACGCTAAAATATTTGCGTGAATCATGCAGAAATTGTTGCGTGAAACCCAATTTGCGTGAATCACGCAAAAATAATGTGTTTCACGCAAAAATTTCTACGTGAATCACGCTGAAATTGTTGCTTGAATCACACTGAAATTGTTGCGTGAAAACCGGTTTGCGTGAATCACGCAAAAATAATGTATTTCATGCTAAAATTTGTACATGATTCACGTTAAAATTTTAGCGTGATTCAAGCATAAATTGTTACGTGAAACCCGATTTGCGTGAATCACGCAATAATTTTTGCGTGAATCACGCAAAAATTATTGCGTGAAACGTGTTTCACGTAACAATTATAGCGTGATTCACGCAGAAATTATTGCGTGAAACGTGTTTCACGCAATAATTTCAGCGTGATTCACGCTGAAATGTTTGCGTGAAACCCGGTTTGCGTGAATCACGCAATAATTTTTACGTGAATCACGCATAAATTATTGCGTGAAACGTGTTTCACGTAACAATTATAGCGTGAATCACGCAACAATTATTGCGTGAAACGTGTTTCACGCAATAATTTCAGCGTGATTCACGCTGAAATTATGTGTTTCATGCAAAAATTTCTACATGAAGCACACTGAAATTGTTGCGTGAAATCTGGTTTGCGTGAATCACGCAAAAATAATGTGTTTCACGCTAAAATTTATACGTGAATCACACTAAAATTGTTGCGTGAAACCCGGTTTGCGTGAATCACGCAAAAAAAAATGTGTTTCACGCACAAATTTCTATGTGATTCACGCTAAAATTTTAGCGTGATTCACGCAAATCGGGTTTCACGCAAAAAATTTTGTGTGATTCACGCAAAATTTTTGCGTGAAACGTTTTATAGGTTGAAGAAAATATTAGGGAATCAATCTACACCATCTCTACTCAATTAATAGATCAATGTAACAAATACTTATAACATATGATGTATTAACATACCTCAAAATTGGTGGTATATTTATGAACCAATACAGAAATATAAAATGAAGAGAGAAAAAAATGTAGAGGAGAGAAATGACGAACTGATGAAGGAAATGAAGAAGATGAAGAAATGTTTCTTATTTTCAATTTGAAATTTTGGTCAAATGGTTTTTTTGTAATTTTATTTATTTTAGGTATTTTTGTAATTTTATATACAATTAATGTGGGGTTCACTTATGTAATTTTCCAGGGGTAGCTTTTGTCAATATTTGGTTAAAATTTGAAATAAAATTTTTAAAGAGGTCACTAACAATCATTTTTGAAAATGAGGTTAAAAACAAATTTTCATAAATTTAGAAGGTTATTTTTGACAATTACCACATATTTATTATATATATATATATATATATATATATATATATATATTCAGTATAATTTGCTGTTTTAACCTTCACCTAGTTTTTGTGCTCTTTCTCCTCCATATATGTGCAATGGGTTGGTTGCTAGAAAAAGCTATGGCATTGCTTCTCCGTGAAACACAAGAGAAGTTTAGGTCATGGGAATTCCATGAAACCCTAGATACAGTTAGGGTAGGATTTCATGAAACCCTAGAGAAGTTTAGGGTGTGGCTTCATCCTACTCCTCAATTTTATTCCAATTTAGTTCGCTTTTTTATCATTTTTTTTACTTGGTCTTGTGTGGGTGTAATGTTATATAATAATGACATTACAACTCCTGAATTTTATGTGAGCTCAGCGTCGGTCAATCCATTTCTCTTTTCCGTTTCTACCTCTCCAATAGCTTCTCCTGAATGGAATATTACTTTCTTAACCGCAATATGGAAGTTCACCTTCTCTATTAAAAATCCAAATGAAAAATGTGATATGTTTTACAAGTCTGTTGACGTTAGTGTTTCTTATGGAAAAGATTATCTATCTAGCGTATCGATCAAACCCTTTGAACAAAAACAAAAAGAAACAACTCGTATGATAGCAACCATTAATGCCTTGCCAGCATTTGTTTCTAAACAAGTTGCAAAAACAATTGAAAATGAGTTGATCAAAAGAGAAGCTCTAAATTTTAACGTAACGGTGCGGGCAGTGAGGAAAGGAAGTATTTTAAATGGTGTTAGTGCCAAAGATATCACAGCCTCATGTGAGAATTTGAAGATGTTATTTTCATCTAATAATCCTACATTTGGAAGGATGTCGGGTCATAAAGAATGTCGAGTAAAATTACAAGAGCATTACGGAAAAATGTTGTAATCCGCGGTAAAAAAAGTGTTATAATATCTTTAACACATTTTTACTGCATACCTTTATGTTTTTATTATATTTTTAATTTATTGTTTTTTATTAATTATATATTCTCTAAAATTTCTATTTTTATAATCTTATACCTTGTGTCACGACCTGGGCCCTAGGCCGTGGCAGAGTTGTAAATAAAATTAATAGTTTCTAATCTTGACTTTATTAAAATTTCATAAAAACCACAATTAATTTCTTTGGATACTCCGGAGTATCAAACAAAACGGAAATCTGTTTACAAACAAAAATATTTCCAAATTTTAAAAGTCAACACCAAATAACCCCACAGATATGTGATCACCCGTTAGAATTCAGGGATTCAATTTTCAAGATAATAATCATACTGAAACATGCTCCAATCATGAAGTCCTAATCATCCACAACTAAAAGATTTGCACATCAACATACATAACTCATAAACTGAGTTATCTCAACATTTTTATAGGTCCATAACAAGTATAAATCCTTTAATCAATACAAATCTCAAATAACATAATTTTAATCACTAATATCAGAAATCTAATCCTTAGATCTTACAAGCCTTCACCCACTTCAACTAACAATCTTCTAATCCGCGTTGGGGGCTCCCTGGGGGGAAAGAAAATAAAAAGGGGTGAGCTAAAGCTCAGTAGGGTCTAATCCCCGATAATGTATGTGGAAAACATCATTTTTATAAAGTCATGGGATAATCCTGCATGGTTAAATACGTTCACAAAATTTTAAGTAAACAGTAACACTTTCTTTCAGAAAGTAATATCAACACGTCCACTAGTCATACCCGGTGGCCTATCATTTTAAATAAAACATTCATACTTGAAATGAAAACATTTGGCTCACCGTGACCCTGGTACTAACCTCATATACAAGGTGTACGTACCATAAAATACCTTGCGCAGTCCCCGACATAAAGTCGTATAATAACATATAATATAATGACTAGGACGGTTACCATTTCAAAATCACCAAACAATCTAAATAAACCCACCATGCATCCCATATGTAAACTCATCATTTTTAATAAAATTTCGGCAGCATAACGGCTGTTTTTATAAAAATCCCAAAATATAAAACCTGCATAAAAATCATATTTTCCACACAATACATTCTAATTTATTTCTCAAATCAATTCCACAATTTAAATAAGGATTTCCTCAAACTTTCACAATCAATTTATATCCAAAACTTATAGGGAAAATATTCTAAAAATTTAAGTTTGAAACCCCTACCTCGTGTAAGCTACCAGTTACTCACAGTAGCCTGGATTTCAAGCCTAATTATCCCGATCGGTAAAATCTACACGAGAATATAATTATTTAATTTATATACGGCGGCCATATAATACAATTAACCTCAAAATAATATCCTACACTTAAAACGAATACGCAAACGTGTTCGGAATCAAATTCTAAATTCAGGAGGTCGGAAACTTACCCCCGCCGTACGTGGCGGCCGGCGGCGACTTTCTGGAAACTTTCCGGCGACCTCCAAAAATCGTCGGGTTTTGTTCGCCTCGTCTCCCTCGTCAATGTTTATAACTGTGGCCGGAGTGGGAAATGGCTAGAATCGCCGGAATTGGAGGATTTTCGAATTGAAAAATCCCTAACTTTCTCCACCAAATCGGAGACTCAAACGATCATGAAAATCTTCAAAGTTGGTACCAATAGATTCTATGTCGCAAGAGCTTTCTATTGGTACCAGGAACGATTGAAACGGAGGTCGGACGTGGTCGGAAATCAAAGTCAAAGTGGGCGGAAAAGTTTGGAAAAATGAGAGAAAATGGCTGCTGGGGAGGTGTCGCGAAGAAGAAGATGAATAGATATAGGACAGTAAAAGTTCTGTTTTGTCCCTCAACTTTTATCTATTTACAATTTTAATTGCCAACTTTTCAAATATATCTTTTACATCCTCACACATTCTTCAAAAGTTTTCAAAAGATTTCAAATACACCCTTCATAATAATTTAAAATAAAATTTGAAAAGTGAGATTTTACATTCTACCCTCCTTAAAAGAATTTCGTCCCGAAATTCAAAGTACAACCTCAAGCTGAATCTCAAACAAGTGAGGGTATTTATAATACATTTCAGATTCTAACTCCTAAGTAGCCTCATCTCCTGTATGATTTTGCCATAGCACTTTAACCATACGGATTTCTCGATTTCGCAGCACTTTGATTTCTCTCGCCAGGATTCGTACGGGTTGTTCCTCATATGTCACATCTTCTCTCGGAGGAATCTCCAAGTGGGGAACAATGTGAGATGGGTCTGCGGTGTACTTTCTCAACATGGACACGTGGAAGACATTATGAACATGTCCCAACTGAGCTGGCAAATTTAAGCGATAAGCAACCTGCCCAACTCTCTCGATAATCTCAAATGGCCCGATGTATCGAGGAGCTAACTTGCCTTTAACTCCAAATCGAGTCACACCTCGCATAGGTGTCACTTTCAAGAAAACATAGTCACCAATCTCATATTCCACCTCACGACGGTGAAGATCAGCATAACTCTTTTGGCGACTCTGGACTACTTTAAGCCTTTCTTGAATACTCCTTACTTTGCTCGTAGTCTCTTCAATAATCTCTGGCCCAATAGTAATCTGCTCGTCTAGTTCAGCCCAACACGAAGGTGACCTACAAGGCCTTCCATAAAGAGCCTCATACGGGGCCATACCGATACTAGCCTGATAGCTATTGTTATAAGCAAATTCCACCAAAGGTAGGTGCTCGCCCCAATTCCCTCCAAAGTCCAATATACAAGAACGGAGCATATCCTCCAATATCTGAATAGTCCTCTCAGACTGTCCATCAGTGTGGGGATGATGGGCGATACTAAGGTTCAATTCAGTCCCTAAGGCAGTATGTAAGGCTATCCAAAATCTAGAAGTAAAACGTGGGTCTCTATCTGAAATAATGCTGGAGGGTACACCATGTAACCGAACAATATTCTCCACATAGAGTCTGGCTAACTTATTAAGGTTGTAGTCCTTCCTTATAGGTATGAAGTGGGCTGTTTTTGTTAGCCGGTCCACAATAACCCATATTGCATCATATCTCTGTTGAGTCAACGGTAATCCTGTCACGAAGTCCATGGAAATCTTATCCCACTTCCACTCAGGAATTGGTAATGGTTGGAGTAACCCTGACGGACGTTGATGTTCAGCTTTCACCTGTTGGCATACCATACACTTAGCAACAAATTCAGCTACCTCTCGTTTCATTCCGGTCCACCAGTATTGTCTCTTGAGATCATGATACATCTTTATGCTACCTGGATGCACCACAAACTTGGACTTATGGGCCTCAACCAACACATCTCTTCTAAGTTCCGGATCGTTGGCAACTACCACTTTTCCTTTATAATAAATAAATCCATCTGCCTTAATTTTCCAACCCTCTAGATGCTCACCATTTATCAAACGATTCCACAGAGTTCTCAATTCTTCATCCTGCCATTGACTCTGCTTAACATGTTGCAGGACACTAGGTGTAGCCACCACATTGTAAACACGAGTTGTTACCTCGTCTTCTTGTAAACACAGATCATAATCTCCAATGACCATAGTTCTCTTCCAATCCTCCAATGCCAAATTGGCCAAAATTCCATGAGATTTTCTACTCAAAGCATTTGTAACCACATTTGCCTTGCCAGGATGATACTAAAGGTTAAAATCATAATCCTCCATGTACTCAATCCATCTCCTTTGCCTCAAATTTAGATCCCGCTGGGTAAAAAGATATTTCAGACTTTTATGATCTGAATAGATGTCAAACTTTACTCCATAAAGGTAACACCTCCAAATTTTTAATGCAAAAATCACAGCGGCAAGCTCCAAATCATGGGTAGGGTAATTCTTCTCATGCGGTTTCAATTGACGGGAGGCGTAAGCCACTACCTTTCCGCCTTGCATTAGAACACCACCTAAACCAGTACCTGAGGCATCCGTGTATACTACATAGGGTTCATTGCTATCCGGTACTATAAGGACAGGTGCTGTGGTTAATCTTTGCTTCAATTCCATAAATGAGGCTTCACAATCTTCATTCCATACAAACTTTACATTCTTCCTCGTCAATTGGGTCAATGGCATAGCAATCCTTGAAAAGTTTTCAACGAAACGGCGATAATAACCAGCTAGGCCAAGAAAACTACGAACTTCTGTCACGTTTGTTGGTCTCTCCCATTGAAGGACAGCTTCCACCTTTGCAGGATCCACAGATATTCCTTCTTGGGAGATCATATGACCCAAGAACCTGACTTCGGTCAACCAGAAATCACATTTGTCTTTCTTAGCATAGAGTTGATTCTTTCGAAGTGTCTGCAGGACTATATTCAAATGCTCTACATGTTCTTCACAAGTTCTGGAATAAACCAAAATATCATCGATAAACACCACAACAAATTTATCCAGGTAAAGCCTGAAAATTCGATTCATGAGGTCCATAAAAGCTGCAGGAGCATTAGTTAACCCAAACGGCATAACAATGAACTCAAAATGACCATAACGGGTCCGAAAGGCTGTTTTAAGAATAACCTGTGCCCGAACCTTCAATTGGTAATAGCTGGATCTCAAATCAATCTTCGAGAAGAACTTTGATCCTCCGAGTTGATCAAACAACTCATCTATCCTGGGTAAGGGATACTTATTCTTTACTGTCACTTGTTTCAACTTTCGATAGTCTACACAAAGTCTCAGAGAACCGTCAGCTTTCTTTGCAAATAAAACAGGAGCTCCCCATGGAGAGGTACTCTCCTGAATAAATCCCTTTTCTAGGAGCTCTCCTAATTGTTTCCGTAATTCTACTAGTTCTGCTGGGGCCATACGATATGGAGTTGTGGAAATTGGTTGAGCCCCGGAAACTAGATTAATACTAAACTCAATCTCTCTATCTGGTGGCAACCCTGGTAACTCTTCAGGAAATACATCTGGGTACTCATCAACCACATATACCTGGGAATACTGGTTTACCTTACTTGTCTCCCCGTGAATGGAAAATACACTACCATAGGTTTCCAGTCTTTTCTTTCCACCAAATAAAGTCTTCAGAATTGGACTTAGCTGTTTTATACCCTGAGTCGCTTGGTAAACAACCTTGTCATTCTTTGTGTAAAGTATCACCTTTTTGTTGTAACAATCGATTTGTGCTCGGTATTTAGTTAACCAATCCATACCGAAAACCACATCAAATTGTCCCATGGGCATCACAATCAAATCATCAGAAAATCGCCTGTCATCAATTTTAATGCTCACTGATTTACAACATACTGTTAAATCATGAGCTTTTCCCAATGGGGTTTCCAAACTCAATGGCATGTTAAGATTCTCAAAACCCAACCCCAAAGTATTTGCAAACAACAAAGAAATGAAAGAATGTGATGCACCAGTGTCGAACAAAGCATAAGCCCAAGAACGAGAAATTAGAACCATACCATCAATCACCCCTGTGCCCGAGTGATCACACTTCTCTTCAGCTGTAGCAGCATAAGCCTATCCGGTGCCCCTTCCTTTTCCTTTTCCCTTTCCTGGGTGGCCCCCACTAGCATTAGAACCCATGTTGTAGCTTGAAGTACCACGGCTCCCAGATGCTTGTGGAACTTGAAAATTTTGAGGAACATTCTGGCCAAATCCCAAAGTAGGTGCACGGTATTGATGTTGGTATTACGGAACATACTAGGCACTGTGGATCAGGAGAGGAAAATGCTGGAGATGATGCATGGGATGGATTGTGCATAGGTTGGCCCTGGAAGGAAGCCGAATCTGAATGGCTCCCTGAGGCTCCTCCACGAGATGATTGGGACCTTCGCGGATATGGACAAGCCTTCTTCAGATGACCCTGCTGTCCGCAATTATAACACTTGCCATATGGTGAACTCCGTCCCGAAGACCCGCTACTTGTGCCACTTCCACTAGTAGCATAATTAGGGCTACGCCACCCTCCTTGATTTTTCTTGGTCATTTTCCTGTCTCTACTACCAGAAAGTTGATTCCTGGGATGCTGGTTATCCCTGAAGTTTGTTTCAGCTAGAATGGCAGCAGCCAAACAATCGGTTAGCTTCCTGAACTCTTGTGTATAGATCCTGTTCCGTATCGTCGGTCTGAGACGCATTAGAAACTTTGACAATAGCAGTGACTCGTCAGCCCTTCCAGCATACTGGGATAACTCCATGAACCTGGTATAATATTCATTTACAGTCATCCCCCCTTGCTCAATATTCTCAAACATATCTGCCAACATCCTTCTATGGCCTGCATTAAAATAATTGTCCCGGAATAACCCCTCAAAGACTTCCCAGTCAACACCGGTCATGTTTCGTTGAATTGCCAAATTTTTCCACCATATAACAACATCACCGATCAACCTGTAAACAGCAAAATCTACCCAGAACTCACTAGGCGTATCAACTTGAGAAAAGGCCCTCTTAATTGCCTTCAACCATCTATCTGCAGTAATAGGATCTTGCTTGCCGTCAAACTGAGTATCAAATATCCGACAGAAATCCCGGAGTCTTTCATTCTTATCCTTCACATGGACAGTTTGTGTGGCAGAAATCCTCATAACTGCTTCCAAGAGATTGACCACTTCCTCATTAATGGGTTGCGGTGGTGGTGGAGGTGGTGTGTCAGTCCTTGATTCCTGCCCTCGAGTTATCCTTCTCGGAGGCATCTTTCAAGCCTATAATTTAAACATCAAATCATCAGCAATTAGTGATGCATGTTTAGTGAAATACCATCCATTCATTCTAGTAGGTGTCACATTCCGAGGTTTGAAAACCAAAAGCTCTGATACCATTTTTCTGTCACGACCCGGGCCCTAGGCCGTGGCAGAGTTGTAAATAAAATCAATAGTTTCTAATCTTGACTTTATTAAAATTTCATAAAAACCACAATTAATTTCTTTGGATACTCCGGAGTATCAAACAAAACGGAAATCTGTTTACAAACAAAAATATTTCCAAATTTTAAAAGTCAACACCAAATAACCCCACAGATATGTGATCACCCGTTAGAATTCAGGGATTCAATTTCAAGATAATAATCATACTGAAACATGCTCCAATCATGAAGTCCTAATCATCCACAACTAAAAGATTTGCACATCAACATACATAACTCATAAACTGAGTTATCTCAACATTTTTATAGGTCCATAACAAGTATAAATCCTTTAATCAATACAAATCTCAAATAACATAATTTTAATCACTAATATCAGAAATCTAATCCTTAGATCTTACAAGCCTTCACCCACTTCAACTAACAATCTTCTAATCCGCGTTGGGCGCTCCCTGGGGGGAAAGAAAATAAAAAGGGGTGAGCTAAAGCTCAGTAGGGTCTAATCCCCGATAATGTATGTGGAAAACATTATTTTTATAAAGTCATGGGATAATCCTGCATGGTTAAATACGTTCACAAAATTTTAAGTAAACAGTAACACTTTCTTTCAGAAAGTAATATCAACACGTCCACTAGTCATACCCGGTGGCCTATCATTTTAAATAAAACATTCATACTTGAAATGAAAACATTTGGCTCACCGTGACCCTGGTACTAACCTCATATACAA
Source organism: Xanthoceras sorbifolium (assembly GCA_003430845.1). Classification (NCBI taxonomy): domain Eukaryota; kingdom Viridiplantae; phylum Streptophyta; class Magnoliopsida; order Sapindales; family Sapindaceae; genus Xanthoceras; species Xanthoceras sorbifolium. Next base: position 17,619,213 of record CM010611.1, read on the forward strand.
GGTGTACGTACCAGAAAATACCCTGCGCAGTCCCCGACATAAAGTCGTATAATAACATATAATATAATGACTAGGACGGTTACCATTTCAAAATCACCAAACAATCTAAATAAACCCACCATGCATCCCATATGTAAACTCATCATTTTTAATAAAATTTCGGCAGCATAGCGGCTGTTTTTATAAAAATCCCAAAATATAAAACCTGCATAAAAATCATATTTTCCACACAATACATTCCAATTTATTTATCAAATCAATTCCACAATTTAAATAAGGATTTCCTCAAACTTTCACAATCAATTTATATCCAAAACTTAGAGGGAAAATATTCTAAAAATTTAAGTTTGAAACACCTACCTCGTGTAAGCTACCAGTTACTCGCAGTAGCCTCGATTTCAAGCCTAATTATCCCGATCGGTAAAATCTACACGAGAATATAATTATTTAATTTATATACGGCGGCCATATAATACAATTAACCTCAAAATAATATCCTACACTTAAAACGAATACGCAAATGTGTTCGGAATCAAATTCTAAATTCAGGAGGTCGGCAACTTACCCCCGCCGTACGTGGCGGCCGGCGGCGATTTTCTGGAAACTTTCCGGCGACCTCCAAAAATCATCGGGTTTTGTTCGCCTCGTCTCCCTCGTCAATGTTTATAACTGTGGCCGGAGTGGAAAATGGCTAGAATCGCCGGAATCAGAGGATTTCCGAATTGAAAAATCCCTAACTTTCTCCACCAAATCGGAGACTCAAACGGCCATGAAAATCTTCAAAGTTGGTACCAATAGATTCTATGTCGTAAGAGCTTTCTATTGGTACCAAGAACGATCGAAACGGAGATCAGACGTAGTCGAAAATCAAAGTCAAAGTGGGCGGAAAAGTTTGGAAAAATGAGAGAAAATGGCTGCTGGGGAGGTGTCGCGAAGAACAAGATGAATAGATATAGGATTGTAAAAGTTCTGTTTTGTCCCTCAACTGTTATCTATTTACAATTGTAATTGCCAACTTTCTAAATATATCTTTTACGTCCTCACACATTCTTCAAAAGTTTTCAAAAGATTTCAAATACACCCTTCATAATAATTTAAAATAAAATTTGAAAAGTGAGATTTTACACCTTGTGTTCTCTTCTATTATTTTAATTTAGTGTAGCAAAATATTACTATTAACTTCTTCTTTTTTTATTAATATGAAGAAATTTTTTATAAAAGAAAAAAAAAACCGAAACATAAAACTCGCAGGTAAAACACTTTTGAATATGTTCATTGAAGTATCTGTAAGCATGCTTATTTCTGTTTTAACAAACTAAACAAAACCAAAATCAGACTTCTTGTCACTTTCACTCACTAACTCTCACTTCTCAGAATATATTTGTTTGAAAAATAATGTTTACGAACAAAAAATTAGGAGGAAATGGTTTAGAGAGATTCCATCTGGGTATTGAAAATTCTTATTGTTCGAGATTCTTAAAAGATTTGGGACTGTGATTCTTTGACCATGACTTTAAGAGAAATTTCGTCCAAACATTTGAATTCAGATGAACGTCTTAGAAACTTTGAATTCCCGTTCCATACTACTCTAAGTCTCTACATACATCCACTAATAGTAAAGTGGTTGAGTCTCACCTTTACGCAGTAAATCATAATGGATGGGAAGACTCTTTCCCTGTAATGAGAGTTGATCTTTCGGACCAAGTTTGTAGTACATGGAGTTGCCAAGAAAAAATTCTCTATGCACATATATGAACATATATGGTTAAATTAGAAGTCAACTTGTTTTGTGTAATAATTTACAAACTCACCTAAAGTTCTCAACACAAAAAATTAATTTAAAACCCAACTTAGTTTTTTTCAATAATCCTTGTCACTCACTCTCATTCCCTCAAACAATAGACCCTTTTCAGATCTGTTTATATTTATTTACACACAAAATTAAAAAAAAAATTCTTCTTAATTAAAATGACGTCTGTCAACAAATATGGTGGATTGCATTTTGAGAAAAAGTAGCCGAAAGCATGCAAATGGGTTAAAGCAAAAGCAAGTGATGGGCACATACAGAAGTGATGGGTAAATGCAAAAAAGCAGTTGTGCACATGCAATGAGTTGGCTGATTCCCTTCTCATGGCCTATAAATAGGCAGGTCTCTCGGCAGAACAAAATAACAACAGAACAACACAATTGTGAGAACAACGATTGAGAGCTATAGCAATTGAGAGAGAGAAAAATAAAGAGAGAATTTTGTTGAGTGTTGTGAGAAAATTTTTGGGTGTGAAATATTGTAAGGGGTTTTGTGAGTTAATCCTCTTCGGGTATTAGAGTGAGATCTCTAATTGTGTACACACCATAAATTTTCTGATATAGTGGAATCGCTTCCCCTGGTCTGTGGATGTAGGCTTATATTTCAGTCAAAACACATAAATTATTGTGTCATTTATTTTCTACTATTTCTTATTTTTGTCATCCATATTAAATATATGTACTATTCGATCCAGCCCCTAGCATAACAAAGTCAACCTTTATAAACAACACATAAAAATTATTAAATGAGTCCATAATTGGCTACTCAAAAAGGCAGCACAACTCATATATTTATTTATATACTTGTTCTTATGCAATAAATAAATCAATAGCAGTTAGTATATAGAATCTAATGATGGGGATTTTAGTAGTAGCTAGGTAACTGCAGAGAAGTTGGTTAAGTTTGTCATTTTGAGTGTATTTATGTCTTAAATAAATACTCAATAAATGATTAAGATTTTATTAATTTCTTCAAGTCAAATTTGATTAAAGTATATTAACACACCGCATCAGCGATCAACAAAAAACATTTACTGATATAACAAATGATGCTTCCTCGAATGAAAGTTGTGTTGGGGTGATTAAGCAAATGTCGAGACTAATTCAAAGCATAAATTTTTATAACCTAATTCAACTTATAAATCTTGTATGATGCGGACGTTTGTTGGATTGTAAAGTCTGAATTAGTATTGCTGTGCTATGCTAAGACACTCAATGGTCAAACTCCTTACAGAGCTTGGCAGTGGTCGAACTATCCAATCAGCTTGGAGGGGGTCAGCGGGCAGTAACCCTAGTCATTTTTTAGTGTGTTATGCTTCAATATTGTAAACAACCATTGACAGTAGAATTGAGTGGTGGTATAATAATTATCTTTGTAGATTGTTTACTCTTATGTAAATATTTCATTAAAAAACAAAAATAAACTAAAAGATATTTTTGGTACTATATTTTCATGAAGATATTTTTGGCATAATTTAATGGATATTTATTTGACCTTCTAAATAATTCAAATATAACAGTTACTATGACTCATATCTATAAAGACATTGGGTATAATAATTAGGAAATTCGTAATAAATAATTAATTTTTGGGGTAATTGTACAAACATCCCCGGAGATTAGGGGTAATTGCACGTATATGGATTTTTTTTTATCTAAAATTGTACAAACATCCCCTGCCGTTAATAGGTAACCATTAGAAGCTAACTATGTAAGGGTAAAACGGTCATTGCATGATGTTGTCATATTAAAATGATTAAAAAATATAGGGAAATGTGTCACGCCGTAAATAACAAAAAGGGATATCATTTCCACTTAAATCAGCTAACAAAAGTCATTGTCACCCTTAGGTCTTCACAGACTCGCGCCAAAACCCTTTGGTCTTCACAGACTCGCGCCAAAACGAAAACTAAAAGTATCCTCTCTGATAAATTTCCTCTTAACTCTCTGTCTTTCAAAAACTTTTCAATTAGAACAAAATCTACAAGTACCGAAGAGAAGGAGAAAGACACACTAGGAACTGTCAACATTGGAAGCGATTTTTAGCAGGTATGTGTTCTTTCTTAGTGATACGTGGTGTTTAGAGGAGAAAATAAATTTTTCTTGGTTTGCTTTTGACGAAAACAAAGAGAGTGTATGGATTTTAACATATTGTTGCCAAGAAGTTGGATTTTTGACAGTTACAATTGTCTAAAAAACTGGGGATTTTTGTTGTTGAATTTTAAAAGACAACAAAAGATTTTTTGTGTTATTTAGGGATATAATATCACTAATTTTGGTTGGGTTTTAGTTGTAATTGAGGTTCTATGTTGAATGAGGATGAGGTTGGTGGATTGAAATAGTTTTATGCAACTTTTATTTTTGTTAAAAAAATATTTTCGGGTTATTTACTTTTAGTTAAAAAATGTCTACTGTGTACATTATTTTTCAGTTTGAATATGTTATAGCTTATGTATATATATGTGCATATGCATGTGTTGTTGATGTTAATGGTATAATTTTAGATTTGTCCAAGTTTTTTGTTATTTACTACATCTTTTTACTTATATGTTTGTGTTGTTCAAGATAAAGGGAGGTTTGTCCAAGTTATGTGTGCAAGTGATGTTGAGTACGAATTTAAAGATGGAAATAAGTATAACATTGTCAAGCTTAATGTAAAAACATGTGACTGTGGATATTGGGCAGTGAGTGGTATATCGTACATGTAATGGTTATGCTAACAGCTACAAGGAGGCAAGCCAATGAATATGTGCATCACTACTTAACTAAGGAGGCTTATGTAAATACCTACTCAAACATCATTCACCCCATTCCAGATGTATCTTCATGGTCTGCAATGACCTTCAATAAGGTCTTACCTCCTGAAAAAAAAAAAGATGCAGTGGAACCTATAAAACACAATAGAAGCAATGGGGGGAATTGCAGTTTCTATAACCAGTTTGGACATAATATCAGGACGTGCCCAGACAAAGAAACCAATGCAAGAAAAAGGGCAAGCAGTAGGGACAAAGATAAGTGCATCTTCAAGTGGAAAATCAACTTTTGAGGTGACCACTTAAGTAATATAAATATAAATATATATATATATATATATATTTGATTGAATGTTTAATTTAACTTATTAGATTTATATATATATGGTGCAATTGGGACTCCAATATGTTTACTGCCTAAAACAAAGAATGTTAAATATAAAAACAAAATACATATTATGTTAAGAATTGAATTTGTGCATGCTTTGGTGATTGACAAGAGAACTTAGTTCTTCTAATATCGAATGTTATGTTATTAATGCAGGTTGGAAGCAGTTCTTGTGCAGGTGAAACCCAAAGCACATATGATGTAATGTGACAATAAAACTCTACTTTTTTATTGAACTTCTGTTTATGGATGTGAATATTGACTAGTTCCATAAGCAGGTTGGGAGATCTATACTGCATCAAGTGCAACTGTCATAGCCTAGAACATCTACTGCACCATTGTTTTCAAGTGCAACTGCATCTGAATCCACCCATATAATAGAAAATGCAGATACTATTCAAATGCCAAGAGTTGTAACAACTACTGCACCACTTTTTGCAACAGTTAATGCTTCTTAACCCACCCAAACAAGGACAGATCCAGGTTTAGTTGACTTGTATTAGTTATATATTAAGAGCAGTTATTTTAATAATATTATAATGCAATTAATTCAGAGTACGATGTTAATTATTTTTGTTGTATTTCATACTATCAAATAGGCACTATGGCAGGCTTGGACCTTGATTGGAGTGGAGCACTGTAAGAAAGCTGCCTGGGTCTTCTGGCCTTATTTTGTTGTATTTAATTGTACATATTTTTGGGTATATTTTGTGTACAGGATGGTGGGTATATTTTGTGTCCATGGTGAATTATATATTCTGGACAAGGTATTTTGGAGGGGTAATTCTATGATGGAAGTTATTTTTGCTTGTTTGTTTTGAGATACTAGTTGGATTAGTATTTTGATCATTTTAATAGATTGAAAAAGTTGTTGATGGTCGGTGCATGTGCATATATTGGGGAACTTGGATTTAATTAGGTAGATTACATTCTTTTGGTTTGATATGTCAAAATTGCAGCACCATGCATGAACAATTTGACAAATGTTCTGTATTATGTACAAGGCCAGGAGATTGTCATGAATGACCTGGTACATTGGGCAACATATTGTAATGTTAGACAATGTAATATTTTATGGAAATTCAGCATTGTTTTCTAATCAATTGTTATTTCCATTACATGCAGTACATGAACTTTTATTTATTTGAAAGTAATATAACTACAACCATGGTTAGACTATAAAAGAAAATGTGAATGTGTTGAAACTGTCTAATGGTGTTATTATACTCATCTTGATTTTAATTCCTTTTATCCATTTTCTCAATAATGGAACTTGTGATGCTTCCATATTTGTAAAATCTGCAAAATAAAAAATAAAAAAAAATTCACATAACCACCCAAACACATGAGGAGAGCAGTAGAAAAATGCCTTTATGTAGAGCCTCAATTATGACCGTTGTGTTCCAACGGTCATCTTGAAACAACGGCTAGATGGAGCTCATTTTTTTAGTAATTCCATTGAGTTTGTAAGGGCAAAATTGTTTAAAACTGTTTAAATAACCAACAAAACAAACATGTCAGTGGGTTGTCACATCAACCTGATCATCCCTTTTCACTTAAAGGGGTATTATAGTCTTTTAGCACATATGAAACAGTGAACCGTTACTTCTAACGGCTACCCACTAACGATAGGAGATGTTTGTGCAATTTTAGATAAAAAATTCATATGCGTGCAATAATCCCCAAACTCCAAGGATGTTTGTGCAATTACCCCTTAATTTTTCCATAGCAGATACCTTTATTTCCACATATCATTCATTGTTTTTGTTATAGATTTTTTTTCATAATTATATTTTGTTCTTTGGTCAATAATACTACTTTAATACTGAGTTTTGAATTCCCATTTATTAATTTCTAAAAGTAATTATCTATTTTAAGTACATTGTTACGATTCTAGTTAACTCTATAAACTTTGTTACATAAATTTTATCAGGACCTAAGATCAGGCTGAAAGGTATAATCGATGGACAACAGGGGAATATTCTTATACTACCCCTTGTGGGTCCCAAGGGACTGAAGAGGCTAGATTAGCTAAAAGATGGTTATCGATTTATCGATGCAAGGTGTCCCTACTTTTTCGAGGTAAGAAGGGGTAGAGAAAATACACCGAGCCAATGTTCGAGTACCAAGTGCTATAGCGGTAAAATAACCCATGCTATACTCCTAGGAAAAGCTCAAACAACCTTTGATATGAATTTACGTATTTTTCTCTTGGTGTATTCTAAAATTCATTTTATGCCACTTCCTAACTACTTTATGTAGTGGCAAAAATGAGCACTAGGCCCAATTATAAGGCCCAAACGCATATGAGGTGTAAGGCCCACTTTACAAGCTTATGAATCCAAGATATATCAAATATGACTAAGGCCCAATTTCTGATGAGATTCCTTTTCTCTCAAAGCCTTTTACACAAAGGCCCAAGACCAATTAGGCCTAATCCAAAGAGAGCAATATGATCTTAAGCCCAAACCCGAGTCTAAGAGACCATCGGTTCAAAATGCAAACCAAGTCAAATGATCAATTGAAGATCCCGAGATTTGGGCCTATAATCCAGGACATTATCTCCCATCAACGGGAGTAATGGAAGAGGATAAAAGGGCAACCCTCACTTTTAGTAAGGGTTCACGCAATTCTATGCAAATTAACACAGAGTAAGCAATATTATCATTTTGTGGATGACATGAAATTGATATGTCTGATATAAGTGCTCGCTACATAAGGGTATAGGACGTTCATGTCAATAACAAAATGATATTATAATTGAGCATTATTACTATTTTAATATATTCAATATTGTGATTGATTTTCAGTTATTGGAGTTAGGTATAAGATTTTTAGATCAAACAATGGAACTTCTTACTCTTAGTTCTATATTAGATCCTACGAATAATTTTGAGTCATTCAACATTGATGATATATGCAGTCTAGCTAAGAAATTTTATCCGTTTGATTCACTGAAAGAGAGGTTCCTGTTTTGTAAGGTCAATTGTAACATTTTAAGAATGATGTCCTCGTTCATCCAAAACTTCAGAATCTATCTTCACTTTCTGATTTATGGCGATGACTCATTGAAACAAGAAAGTCACAATTATTTTTCTTGATTGATAGATTGATTCGTTTAGTTTTGACTCTTTCTGTTTCCACAGCCAGTTCAAAACGTGCATTTTCAGCTGTGAAACTTATCAAATCATCTCTTCGAAACAAGATTGATGCCAACTTTCTTGCAAATTGTGTGGTAATCTACATTGAGAGGGAACTTGCTAGTATTATTTATTTAGAATCAATAATAGATATTTTTTTTATTTTGAAACCTTGTAATGCACTACTACAATAATATTTTATTGTATTTGTATTGCATGCATATTGTTTTTGCATTTTTTTTTTTTGGTGTTTTTCTTACATATGGTATGTACTTAAGGGTAAGACTCATTATCTCAACCTAACTAGGTGTATTCTTTATTCTTATTAATGAAAATTCTCTCGTAGCGTCGAGATTTTACTATTACAAAGAAATTTTCTACTTAGTACAAAATACTAGGACTTTTAAGCTGAAAATTATATTTAAGATTAGCGCACCCAATATAAAGTTTCTGGCTATGTCCCTGTTTCTAGGAGAGACTAGAGAAGAAAAAACTTGTCAAGTTTGGCTTCGGCTAGTTGTAACTTGCAACCAAACTTGCATATTATAGTATAACTCCGTTAAAATTAATAATTATTTTTTCTATTAATAGACGAAATATCGAAAGGATAAAATCTAGGGTAAACTTGCAATGAAATACCCTGATATTTATTTATATTATAATGAAATCGTATTTTTACTTAAAATACAACTTAGTAACTTGGATAATTATCAATTTAACCCTAATGTATTTAAAAATATCACTTTTTGATCTACTTTTTACTTTTTAACTTACATGGTCTTTACATTTTCCAAAGTATATCAATTTAGTCCCTATGATTAAAATTTTAACGGCCAAACCTGACATAAAGTATAAATTGATTCATTTTATATTTTTTTATTAAATTATTAAATTAGAATGACGCTTTTACCCTTAACATTTTAACAACTTTATCTATTTGAATAATCCAATAAGAAATCGATATATGTTATAAAATTTATTTTTTCATAAAAACACTTAAAAGAGATTAAATAATAAAATAAATATGATAAATTTCATTAAAAATAAAAAATAAATATAAAAATATTACAAAATTTTTAAAAATATTACAAGTAATATCATTTATTAAAAATAAAATAAAATTCAAGATTGAATACTTATAAAACTTGAAATTTAATAATTTAATACATACATATATATACATACATATGAATTGACGTATATTGCAGTTTTATTATTATATTTTTATTTTTATAATATAATAATAATAATAAATGTGTGTATATATATATTATAATTTTATTATTATTATTTTTATAATATATATATAATGTATATAATATATATACAGTCTAAAACATGTATATACAACATTTTAACATTTTATTGTTTTAATTAAATTTTGAGTTATAATAAGTATTAAATCTTGAATTTTATTTTTATTTTTAATAAATGATATTACTTTTAAGTTTTTTTTACTTATTTTTAATTTTTAATAAATTTTATAATATTTATTTTTTTATTTAATCTTTTTCAAGTGTTTTTTTTTTAAATTAGGTTTTATAATACATATCAATTTCTTATTGGACTATCCAAATAGGTAAAATTATTAAAATGTAAAAAATGGGAGGGTAAAATCTTACTTCTAATTTAATAATTTAATAAAAAATGGTAAAATAGTCAATTTATAATTTATACTTTATGTCAGAAATAAATTGATGTATTTTAAAAACTTAGGGATCATGTGAATTAAAAAAGTAAAAACATGTCAAAAGTTAATATTTTCAAATACGTTAGGGACCGAAATGATAATTATCCAAGGTACAAAGTTGTAAAAGTCGGTTTGATTATAATATGATCAAATATCAAGATATTCCATTGCAATTTGTTTAATAAATTAAGCATAAGATATAACACCCCCTGACCCGACCCGACTGGATCTACCCTAGGGAGCGCTACCGGGTTTTCAAAACTTTCTAAATTCTTGTAATTTAAGAATGTTTTTCTAGTGAGCCCATCAAAAATTTCAGTTTTAAAATTTTCGGCAGAGTTCCCTCTATTTTCCTGATTTCCCAAAACCTGTTTCAAATCACACTCAATTCCAATAAATTCCACAACAATACTTCAAATCTCATTTCATTCAAATGCGCACTCTGCCGTTTAGTGCAACTTCCAAACAGTTTTTAAAATAAAATAATTCAGAATTCAATAGTTACAAACCTTTTAAAATAAAAACAAACAGAAATCCTAAATTATTTACAAAACATATATATATATATATATATATATATATTTTATCGACTGTACAGACTTCTGTATATGCATGCTTACTGAATATAACATACAAAATTATATATCTACCCAATCAATGTGGTGACTCTGAATTCTTCTAGCTGCAGGTACCTCTTCTCTACTCTTTCTCTACCTCGGTATCCCTGTGACCTACGCGCGATAAAACCCGACGCGCTAAGCATATCGCTTAGTAGGTGTATACTAAACTCAAGTATCAAAATCATAAATAACCTTTCATAATAAAACAAAATATCACAATATAATCAGATATAAACATATTACGATTCAAATTATTTACACAAATAAAAATGGATGAAATCAACTCAAAGGAACACTCATTACAATATATAATCCATATAAAACCAAATCATAAACTAGTTTATAATCATTTCCTCTCAAAGCAATCTCATTTCAAATTCAATAATGAAATAAACGTATGAAATCGATTTCTAAATTCACTTATAAACATAGCATTCCATTCACTTCAATTCTGGCCCTCTAGAATACCCAACATAATTTTTCAAGGACTAGAATATGGGTCTCATCACTGTAGTTTCAATGTGACGTCCGGGGTTGCCCCACAACAATAGTCACTAATATCTATGTGATTGTCCGAGATTGCCCCGCAACAACAATCACTAGAATCGTGGTGATTGTCCGAGATTGCCTCGCAACAACAATCACTGATAATAACGGCGCAGTACTGCCAAACTAACCCAGTTGGTATACCAACCTCCTATATCCATTTCTATGTCTAAGTATCCTAGGGCCGTTTCAATAAAACATTTTCAAATATTCACTGTAAGTTACAAATCAACGGTCACTCAATAAATATACAATTCAAACAATAATCTTCAAATATAAATTGGTTTTCATGGAAAATAAACAATATTCATACAAAAGTCTAAAACAAGTACTTTCAACGAAATCGTAATAATCGAAATACGATCGAATACGATCAAAATAAAATCATTCCAAGAAAGACAATATAGACATATAATCACTAGGTTATTTAAATAAATTTGCAGATTCAGACTAAAAATATTTCATACTTTTGTAAGAGTTTCGAAAACAGGTATACACCAACCTGGATACCGTTTTTCTCTCGACAATCGCGTTTCTAGGTTTTCTTTTTCTTTTCCCTTTTCTCTTTCTCTTTCACCTTTTTCTTTTCTTTCCTTCTCTCTTTCCTTTCTTCTCTTCCTCTTCTTCTTCTTCTTTCTCTTCTTCTTCTTCTTCTTTCTCTTCTTCTTCTTCTCTCCTGCGCTCTCTCGGTCTCTTTTTTCCTCCCTTTTATTTTCTGTTCTTTTTTTCCAGAGACTTTAGCGATAACTTATTTTTTTCATAATCTTTTGGTCGTCGCGACCGTCGTCGCGACCTATGGTCGCGCTACCAGGTCGCGTTGCTCACTAGAGCAACTCCACCGCCTTCATCGCGGTACCCTGGTCGCGCTGGTGGTCGCGATGCTGACTGCCAGAATTTTCACTTTTTCATCGCGAGCCAGTCAGCGCGATCTGTGGTCTCGGTGACCAGGTCGCGTTGCTCACTGCCCGAAAATGCCATTTTTCGCCGTGAGCAGCTCATCGCGATCTGTGGTCGCGGTGAGGGGTCGCGATACACACTGCCCCAGTTTTTCACTCCTTTTTTTCTTCATGCATTATTTCTGGACCGTTCCATCTGGTCCACCTGGAAACCATAAAAATAAACATACTTTTAATTACGTTTTATACCCCTCTAATCATAACTTTTTACATCCTCATTTTCAAAAGTAATTATTCAAAATTTGGGAATGTTACATAAGATTTATATAATTTAATGAAATTATTCAAGTAGTTGTTTAGAGGATAACATAATAACAATATGATATGAAAAACATGTATTTTTATTTTTTTATTATTATTAGAAATTATGCAATTCAAATATAAACCAAACCTTGACCCCTAATTTGTTGGTAGTGAGATTCCATTCGAAACCTCTCATACAATTATAAAAGTCTCACTGATAAGTTACCGTAAGATAGTATGATTTTTTTTTTTATGAGAATGAAGATTTTGAAAACTTCAAAGAAAAAAATTATGCGACAATGAAATTTAAAAAAAGAACTTACAGATTCGATAACAGTAAATAATTTCCAGCAGCATTCCTAGCGGTTATTACCGATAAAATAAAATTAAATCTCAAAGGTAAGAAAATGAATTCAAAAAGCATGTAAGAAATTACTAATTCCTCTTGGATTGATCTCCATGGCTCCCATTTATTTTAAAACTCTTGTCATATACAATAATTTTTTTTTTAAAAAATAAAAATATTAGAATCATGTAACGATTATAAGTACATTTACAAATTGCACATAAATTTACACATACTGGGATATTGCAGCCTTGGATAAGAGAATCTGGTAAGTTTCTGATTTGATTTTGGTAAAAATTGTAATATTTTTATTCTGATGATGTATATTTTGAGAATAATGAGTTTTTTCCTCTTTACTAACCACCTTCTTTCATGAAAACTATGAAACTTGGTCAAAGGTTGATATTTTTCTTTTATAAAAACTATGAAACTTGGTCAAAGGTTGTGAAATCATGGAAGGCAAAAATAAAGGTTGTGAAATCATGAAAGGCAGTACAGGGAGAAGATAGAGAGGAAATTATAGAGATTTAAAGTAATGGTTGATTGACATTACAGTTGAATATATGGTGCCGCTGACATAAATATACTGACAAAAGGAATTTTATCTTTTTAGATTTTATGTTATAAAGCTTTATTCCTTGAAAATAATCCGGCGATGATGCTCTGCTATAAAGTAAAACAAGACCATATGGAGTTTTGTTAAGATTTAGTTTTTGAAAATGACCTTTTGGTGGTGCTCCGCCATAAGATATATATATATATATATATATATATATATATATATATATATATAAAATGACCACATAGTGCGTTTGAAACTTATAAATTGATCATCAATTAGTTTTGTATGAGATTGAAGACCACAAATAAATTTGAAATGATCAAGTTTAAAAGAAATTCAAAACAAGATTGTTGGGAAAAAACTTTTTTCCTGCCAAATATCAATTGATTTGATTAATTTAACTTTCCGTAAAATATTAGTTATCAAATGTACTCTTTAAATGTGAAATAGATTGTATATATCCCTGTTAGCCTAAATGACTTCGAATTTGTTATCTAACTCTACGTAGTGAAAAATTAAAAAAATATATATAATCATGAGTTGATTAATTAATGGAACTATGTGCTATCTTATACATTTTTTCCTCTCTTTGTGACAATATTCTTACCGTACATCGATAGTAAAGAATATATACCTTATAGTTAATAAGTTGAATTGGAGTAGATATAAGCATACTTCCTCTAATTTTCATAACAATAAATCGACTTTCATATTTAGTTAATTTCTTTTTTTAGTATAACATCTCCTTTTTTTGGTATAATACTTGATTTTATGTAATCTGAATAATAAGTAGATTCCACTAAAAAGGAAATTTAACTAAATATGAAAGTCAAATCATTATTGAGATTATAAAAAATCATAGGAGATATACTTATGTCTGCGCCAATTCAACCTGTTAATTATAATTTATGAATTCTCTATTGTTGATATACTATAAGAATATAGTCATAAACATTACTTTCTTATTTGAAAATCAAGATACGGTATAAATTAAAAAGGGAAAAAATATATAAGATAACACATAAATCCATTAATTAATCAACTCATTATTATAATTTTTTTTAATTTTTCACGATATAAAGATACCTATTATATGCAATTCATGGAATATAAAATAATTATTTATTTAAATTAACAAATGTTTTTATATTTATAAAGATTCTGACTTTTTACTTAATTGCAAATCACTTAAATATATTTAAAATATTCTATTATAAAAGTATCCTCCTAAATGTAACCTATTTTCAGTTTTATTTAATTTTACATTATACAATTTTGTTTTTTTACCCTATTTCTTTTAACATACGGCTTCATAAAAAAAAACTCTAATCACTTCTCATCCTCAAAGTTTCTTAGAATCGAAAGATTGAATTATCGCCAATCAAAATTCCGGTAAAAATAATTTATTTATTTAATTTATCGAACTACTTTTCGCTCTGTATAAGTTTATTGTTTATAATGAAAAATTATAACTTTATTTGTGATGTATACACTAATTCTAGTATTGCAGTAGTAGCAACCTAGATACATATATATTATTGTTTGTTTGAATAATTTGCTACAATTTGAGGCTTTATATATATCTCAATCTCAGCTCTTAAGATAAAAATTATTTTTTAATATATTTATCTATTATATTTGAAAGTTTAAGTGCAATGGTCTAATATGAATCTAGGGAGGGGGTGGGGGTGAATAGGTTCTTACCTAATTTTTTTTATTACCAACAATTTAATTAGATTAATTCAACAATTATAAACACATAACAAATGCGAAAAAGATAAACAAAATCAATGCAAGGATTTTAGCATGGAAAACCCCTTCCAACAAGGGATCAAAAACCACGGGACCACTCTTGGCAACTTAACGGACAATCCACTAGTGATAAATGCAGTACACCCTCAAGTTGAAATTACAAGGACTCACTCCTCTTGGACTATCCCGCTCTAGTCTACCCGCAAGCCTTTTCCCTAATGATCTCCTAAGATCTACTAGGTGACTAAACGTATATTCTCAAGCTATCCTACAATTCACACTTATATTGGCGTGAGCCTACACCTATCGTCTCGCAAGAGCCAACTAGTGAAATTCCACACAAATGCAACTTCTGCACAAGAAGCAAACCTTGAGCTTGTTCACAAGACTTCACCTAAAGTCACACAAGCTCTTCCAACAACACAAAGGATTATAGTCTAAGTGTTCAATGATGCATGAACATACAATTAGGATGCATGACCAATACAACCTATGATGCTAAGTGAACTAGTGCACACAATCTACTTAAATAACACTTAGCATAAACACATTTCATGACCTAACAAATTTTGCAACAAATTCAACACTTTTAAGTCATGAAACAAACATATTAAATGCATGAACTCTATAAGATAGCCAACATATGATTTCAAATTTATATGAATGTGATTCTAACAAGAAACAAATTATTATCACAACAACTAACACTCTTGATCCAACCTAGATTAGTACCAATCCACTAAACATATGTGAGATAGAGGTTTAATTCATTCAAGCAAGACATGCACTCTAAATCACAACATGAAGTTATCTAGGTACTAATTCATCTTCCTAAACCCCTTATCATGCATTAAACACAAAACCCACAAGCTTTCAACATCCAATCAATATCTAACTCTCATTCAAGAACAACAAAGATATTTAAATGATATGAAACATAAAACAATTTCAACATACAAGAAAAATATTTACCACAAGTCTCTAGTTTGATTTCATGGATATACAAGAGAGATTGAGTGAGTTTTGAGAGCATGGAGTTGAGAGAGCATGAAGAGATGGAGCTGCTAGGGTTTTTCTTTCTGGTATTTTGATGAAAAAGACGAAGTGGCCTTTATATAGGAAGAGCCACGGGTCGGGTTGCCACACAAAACGGGTCGGGCGCACATGTTGGGTCGGGTGCAGTTTTCTACACTGACCTATGTTCGGTTTTAAGCTAATATCTAAAGAATCGCCACCCAGAAATTTCTGAAAAAAAAACTGAAAAAAGTAGACACATATATGAACAACTTTCATGGGAACACCATTTAAAATTCGGACAGTAAGGGTGCCATATTGGACCACATACATGACATACAAAAACTGTCTCCCCTGTTTTTTCAAGCACTGACCTATGTCTGGTGTTTAGCTATTATCTAGAGACGCGCCGCCCAGAACATTATGAAACAATTAGAGAAGAAGGTAGACACATATAAGAACAACTTTCATGAAGAACACCATTTACAATTCGGATAGAAAGCAGTGACATATTGGACCACATACATGTCAAACAAAAACTGTCTCCCCTGTTTTTTCCAGCACTGACCTATGTCCAGTTTCTATCTAATATCTAGCGAAGTGCCACCCAGAAAATTCTACAAAAATTATAGAAGTAAGTACACACATAGGCCAACAACTTTCATGAAGAATACGCTTTGTAATTCGGATAGGAAGGTGGAGATATGGGACCATCTATAGGATGCATCTGCAGAACATAACATATGAATGCAATACAATGAACTATGCACCATATACCATGTCAATGATAAATGAGATGCCTAGAAACACAATGACTGATATGTTGTGAGTGTGTGAGATCCTAAAAACTTTTGTGAGATTGAGAGCAACTTACCAAATGAATCGATGATCTTGATGCCTTTAACGAAAGCTCCCAAACACAATTACAACCAAAGAGTGTTTTGCACGGAATTAGCCAACCTAGAAAATATTTGACCTAACAATATTTTCATCCTGAATAAAATATTATTAATATATACATAAAAATATTTTAGAATTTATTAAATTATTTAATTTTAGTTGTTTGTATCATAGCAAATGAAAATATATAACAATTAATAGTAATAAGGTATAAATGTCAAATTATCTGTTTTCAGACATTTTTATTTTAAAAAAACAAACAAGTTGACACCATATTCAGTGGTTTGAAAAAAAAAATGTCATTCAGGTTTTAGATTTCAGTCACCATTCAGTTTTCAGTAAAATTCAGGATTGTTCAGTCTTCAGACAAAAAAACAAACGACCTTTAAGTGCATAGAGAAAAACTTGCATAGTAGGGCTTAGCCTCAACGGGGCTTGCCAATAAGGATATTTGTAGTCTGATAGCTGTTGGGAATGTCAACGTATTGTGTTCGACCAACTTATTCATTAACTCATCTCTAATGAGGGAAAAACCATATCCTTTTCTCCACATTCCAACAACTTCATCTACGGAAGTTATAATAATATTTTCAACTCTAAAACAGTAGAGTCTGCAAATTACATCAACATTAGAACTTGTTCCAAATAGGATATAAGGTTAAATAAAAACAGTCAAACAAATTGAGCATAAGGTTTAAGTGACCCGATGAAATTATTCAATAGATATGATATGAAGTTAGACAAAAAAAACATATATATTTTTCAATTTCATTATTATTATTAGGAGAAAATGCAATTTAAATATAAAACAAATCCTTGATAAGATTCAAGCTGTTCTTGAATCACAAACAATAAAAGAATACCTGACATTAGAGAATGAAATTGAGAGAATTATCTTGTATTCAATATATGTAATTACATAAGAATAAAAACAATAAATTAGTTGAGTATATATACAGAAAGAAGAGCATGCATAATGTGTGCTCAATGACTAGAAAAAATATCTAATGAGTGGCCACTAGGAGATTAACAAACTAACAAAATCTAACTAACTCCTAACTGATTTTCCCTCCTAAATCTTGGGAGTTGATATGATGTTGCTACTCCAGCGGATGTGTATGGAATGTAATCATAGGATGTTGGAGTTGCAACATCCTTAAGTGTAGCAGCTCGTTGAGTGACAGCGAGGCAAGCTTGGCAAGCTTCTTTGATATGTTGAACTCTAACATTCCCCCTCAAACTCATGGGAGAGGTTTTGACTGTGAGTTTGTCATGCAGAAACTAAAATTTGGAAGTAGATAAGGCCTTTGTAAATATGTCAGCCACTTGATCTATTGAAGGAACATGGTTGACAACAAGCTAGTTTTTGCAGAATTTCATCCCTCACAAAGTAGAGATCAAGTTTTATATATTTAGTTCTAGCATGAAGAACTGCATTATTGGACATAGGAAGCGTGCTTTGGTTATCACACCAGAGGACTGGTAAGGAAGATTGAGAAATCTGTAGCTCCTGTAAAAGAAAACCCAACCAAGAAACCTCATAAAGGAGTAATCAAGAGCATATTGAAATAGTTTGGCATAGGGACTGGGCCCTTGAAGCACAAGGGAAGCCATTGGATTTATAAGGAATGTAGCTGTATGGAAAGCCTCATCCCAGAATTTGAGAGGCAATGCAACATGTACAAGTAGACTAAGACCTGTCTCCATAAGGTGTCAGTGCTTTCTCTATACCAAACCATTATATTCATGTGTATAGGAACAGTTCTTTCTAAAGGCAATGCCACAAGAGGCAAGATAAGGTACAAGAACAATAAACTCACCACCATAATCAGATTGAAATGTTTTAATTTTGTGAGAGAGAATAAGTTCAACTTGAGTTTTTGAACTCTAACAATCCTAACCCATAATTTGTTGCCCGCGATATTCCATTCAAAAACCTTTAATATAATTATAAAAGATCTTACTACTAAGTTACCACAACATAGTATGTGTTTTTTCCCTTGAGAATGAAAACGTTCCAAAACTTCAAAGAAAGAGAAAATTATGCAACAGTGAAATTTAAAATGATGTAAAAGAACGTACCGATTCGAAAGTAAACTGTTTCTGTAACATTCCCTGGCACCTATAATCTGGACTGAGTAGCTATAAATGGTATCTTTGCTATCTTGGATCCATGCACCCTGTACAACCATTAAGTGAACACTCCAAGTCAACTCATTGTATGTTTCAAAGCAATGTGTATGTATATATACATATGAGACAAGGCCTAAGAATAAAAAATAAAATATTACGTAATACCTTAGGGCTGCGATAGAAATGATATTATCATCTTTTTCCAACACTGCAGTGAAAAAAACTTGTAAAATTTATTCTCATCAAGTTGCACTTGAAACACATAATTTAACAAGTTAAAACGTAATTGAATAGAAATTCATTGTTGAATTTCCTCAACAAATTGATTTATTAAGCTATAACTTCACTCAATAATATATTACAATTATTAATACAACTTTACTACAAGTTTGAAAGAGATATAAGGAGAAGATGTGAAAATAGTTACATACCCACAATTGTAGATGAAATTCTAGAGTACATCGATTCTGGTGTATCCATCGATGTTGGACTCGAAGCATTTCGTCCATAACGGTCCATGCAACACCAATTTTGCAAGTTCGTTTCCATAATTTTTGTGCTTCTCCGCCTCTGAAACCTGGCTCCATAAGTTGCATCTGCTGGAGGGAGACCAAAAAAGTCCATCGTCCAGCTCATTTCTCACCCCCACCATATTCTTGAGTCCATTGTACATCTTTTACAAAAGCTCTTATTAGTCATTATAGTCCTCGATTGCATTTACAAGAATATAAAATATATATTTGCAAGGGGAAGAAGTGCATCATTTGCACGAGTAGTGTTACAAAAAGAGTTTTCCTTTCTAAGGATAATATGTTTATCTCTTCTTGATATTTGGAGTGACCTAAGTGAAAGTAAATCAAAAGTAGATGTAGATTTAGCTAGCAAAGTGCTTGATGTAAACACTTAGGTGTTTGACAAAAGTTCTAAGAGAAAAAAAAAATAATTGCAGAGAAGCCATTAATGGCTGGAAACAATATCTGGGAATTCTTATTGATTTTCAATGATGATTACACGAGAAGGTATTGCATTTTATATGCATAGAATTCTTATTGATTTTCAATAATAATTGAAGTTCAGAAAATAAAGATTTCAGCCAGAGAACATCAACTGTCACAAGTGCCATAGACGTATATTCAGCTTCGGTACTAGAATGGGCAATAACTTGTTGCTTACGGGAGTTTCAAGAGATCAAGTTTCCACCAAAAAACAAACAAATCCCACTGGTTGACCTTCAATCATCAAGGGAACTAGCCCAATCCGCATCAGAAAATACCTCAAGATGGAACTTAGATGCAGGCTGAAACCATAAGCCCTTGGTAATAGTTCCTTTCAAGTAGTGAAGAACCCTTTTACAAACCAACCAATGAGCTTGAGTAGGTGCCATAAGAAATTGTCTCAATTTATTTACAATAAAAGAATTATCGGGTCTGGTATAGGAGAGGTACTACAAAGCACCAATGGTGCTTATATAAGCCTTAGGATCAAAAAACACATCACCATCATGCAAATAGAGCTTTACATATGAGCCAAGAGGAGTATCACATGGCTTGCAATCCAACATATTTGTTCTTTTCAAAGATCCCCAATATATTTGGATTGTGTTAAAAACAGTCCAGTTGAATCTCTATATGCTTCGAACCCAAGGAAGCAACTGACAGGTCCAAGGTCCTCCAAAGAAAAGGTTAAGTCCAACTTACAAACTGACAGGTAAGGAGTATGTCGTCCACATACCGCTAGAGATACATGATTTTACTCGGAGAATGATGTATGAATTAAGGAAGTATCTGAAGTAGAGTTAGTAAATCCCCATGACAATAAGGCAACCTTTAGTTTATGGAACCAAGACCTAAAGGCTTGTTTGAGGCTATAAAGAGCTTTGTTGAGTTGGCAAACATGTGAAGAATGATGAGGACTCACAAAACCCTTAGGCTGCTGCATGTGAACAACTTCATGTAGGTCACCATTTAGAAAGACGTTGTTAATGTCAACTTGCCTATTAATCCAATCATAGGAGATAGCTAGAGTAAAAATAATTCGGATTGTTGCAGCTTTAACCACATGACTGAAAGTGTCCAAGAAATCAAGGCTTGGGGTTTGATGAAACCATTTGGCAACCAACTTTGCCTTACGCTTTAGGAAAGAACCATTGGAATTGAATTTGGTTCGAAAAACCCATTTGTAGCCTACTATATTTATGGCAGCAGTAGATGGCACTAAAGACCATGTGTTGTTCTTAAGAAGAACATTATACTCATCTTGCATAGCTTGAAGCCAAGAGGGGCTGAGCATGGCTTCTTCGATAGTAGATGGCTCTGAGGTTACCAAAAAAGCAAATGATAAGAACCAAGATGATGTAAGGGCCTTATGTTTGAAAATCTCATTTTTAGACCTAGTGATCATGGGATATGTAGAGGGCTGGTTCTGTGATCGTGGCAATTGTAGAGCACCAGCAGCTGTGGTGGAAGGTGCAGAATCAGTGGCAGCTGCTGATGAAGCAGTAGAAGACAAAAGGTACTTGTGAAGAGGATTGATTGAGAGCAATAGAATCTGTACCAATAATAGGTGTAGCTAAAGCCTAATAGTGATTAGAACTAGAAACAACATTAATAACTGATTGAATAAACAGAAACTAAGAACCAAAATTTGAGAAGCAATAAGCTGTAGAGCCTTTGGAAAGAAAAATCTGCTGATAAGAGAACTCAACATCATTAAATTCAGCATGCCTAGTCACAATAACCTTGCCCGAAGGTAGTAAACAACAGTATCCTTTGTGATATTAACTGTACCCTATAAACACACTTGGTTATGTGGAAATTAAGCTTGTGTGTGGAATAATTTCAAAGATAGGGAAAACAATAGCACCAAAAAGTATAAAGGAAACTATGGTTAGAAGGTTTGTAATACAACTTCTCATAAGGTGATTTGAAACCAAAAAGGGCTGGGGGTAGATTGTTTATAAGAAACAAGAAGTGTTGAAAGCTTCAAGCTAAAAATGGAGTGGTATTTGGGCATGTACTAAAAGTGTGAGACCGGTTTCTACTAGATGTTTATGTTTCTTTTCCACAAGCCCATTATGTTCATATGTATAGGCATAAGAAAACCTCATTTTGACACCTTAGTTAGTTAGATAAGGTACAAAAGGGAAAAATTCTCCACCCATATCTATTGTAAGAACTTAATTTTCTTGCCTAATAGCAATTCAACATGTTTTTTAAATTGAACAAACACACTCAAAGCATCAGATTTCAACTTCAAGGAATACATTCAAGTAAATCCAGTAAAAGCATCTACAAGGTTAATATAGTACATATGACCATTTGTTGACAAATAAGGTGTAGGCCCTTATAGATCACTATACACACAAGTTTAAGGGGTTCTTTGACAGAAATCTTAAACTTTGTAAAGGGAAGCTTGTGAACTTTGCCAAGCTTGCATGATTCACGAAAGTCAAGGGCTGCAATGTTACAAGGTAACTGTAAAGAACTTAGAATCTTCTTCAAGATAAGAGGGGCTAGATGTCCCACTCTTGCATGCTACAAAGTTGAGTTGACAATGGCAGTATAAGCAGCTCTCTGGGCTGTCATTTTATTGTGTAAAAGAGAAGCAGTAAAGTCTCCAAAATCTACCCTGCATGTTGCGCCAAACTGTGCTTGTTGTGGAGATGTTCCATTATTGAAATAAAGTTGATAAAGATCATATTTAACAGGTCCTTGAAGGAGTATCACTCCAGTTTTGCGATCCTTAACCACATAACCATTAACATAGAATTCAATTATTGCATAATTATCACTTGTGAGCTTTTATATGCTAAGTAGATTTTTTATAATCATAGGAACATGCAGTAAATTATTCAATCTAACTTGCTTCCTAGGATTTATATTAGAGATAATATTGGTATGACTAATGTTTGAGATTGAGAGATGTTGGCCATTACCTACTACCAACTTGTCATTACCATTGTAAGCTGAATTGATTGCAAGGTTCTTTAGATGCGAGGTTATGTGGTTAGTGGCACTACTATCCACTACCATGAAGGGTCATTGATGACCAATGGTGAGGCAATATATGCTGAAGCTTGACGATATAGTGGTTGTGCTTGATAATATTGTGGTTGTGCTGATGGTTGATGATAATATGGCTGTGATTGCGAGATATCTTGATAAAAAACTCCTTGGGGTGGGGCAGGTTGTTGATCGTTGCTTAGCAAGGTCTGTTCCAACAAATGCTTGAATAGGCCGATTAAGTGCATTGTTGTTGTTGGGAGGACTATGACACACAAAGCTTTGATCAAACCTGTGAAAACATTGGAAAGCATTGTGACCAGGCTTAGTACACAGGTGACAATAGAGTCTCTTGCCACCATATCTGCCTCATTTTCCCCTTCCTCGAGAACCATTTATGTTGTTTTGATAATGGTTGCCTCTTTGCTCCTTCTTGCCACCAGTATCATTTGCTGCATAGTTTGCTGACATTCTAAGTATTGTAACTTGAGAGGAAGAACTTAGATGTTTTATCCTTTTCTCATGCATAAAAAATAAAAATCGGGCTTCTTCAAGGCTCATTGTTTTTTGCTGTGAGGAGATGAGTACAATAACAACATCGTACTCATGTCCAACACCATTTAATAGGCCTAGAATCAAATCTCTTCAGGCACTTCAACACTAGCTGAAGCTAAAGCATCACCAATTGTTCTAATTTGTAAAATGAAGTCACTAATGGAGAGTGCACCTTTCTTTACAGTTTGGAGTTGCTGCCTCAACTGAAGAACTTAGGCCATGGATTTGTGTGAGTATAAATTCTCCAGCTTTGTCCAGACTTTCAACAGCAGATCTATATTTTGTCACTTCTCCTACAACCTTCTGACTTAAGTTAGAAATCAGCCAAAATAGAAGGATCTGATCTGACTTCTTCCATAGCTGGTAATCTTTGTTGAGCCTTTGTTCAGTTCTAGTTGTTCCATCTTCATTTGCAATATGATCATTTACGTACCTATTAGGTGGACTCTTTGATGGATTAATGAAATCTTCAAGTTCCAAAGCTTGTATTACAAGTAAGATTTGTGTTATCCGGCATATAAAGTTTGTCTGGTCGAGTTTGATAGGCAGGTTATAGTTCAAGGTTTTGGCCAAGGAAGAGAAGCCCATTTTGGTGGAAATTAAAGATGAATCTGAGAATAGATCAAGAGAAGATGCATTTGTAGATGTTATAGCGATTGACGTGAGTCAAAGGGCTCTGATACCAAATGAAAGTAAATCAAAAGTAGCTGTAGATTTAGCTAGCAAAGTGCTTAATGTAAACACTTAGGTGTTTGACAAAAGTTCTAAGAGAAAAAAAATAATTGCAGAGAAGCCGTTAATGGCTGGAAACAATATCTGAGAATTCTTATTGATTTTCAATAATGATTACACGAGAAGGTATTGCATTTTATGTGCATGGAATTGCCACCAGCTTTTACAAAAATATGTAACTAATTTAACAAAATTCTTACAATCACTGGGTTGGCTTCACACTGAACTTTACTTAAAAGCGTGTGTGGTCTGTGGTAATATGCCGGTTCTTTTGACCATCACGCTCCCTTATCTTATGCCGTTAGCCTAAACAAGGACTGGCCTTCCACGTGATCTGCCTTTGATAACGACCTAATAACAAAATTTGCTGACTTGGCAAATTCTATTATTTAGAAATAATCCGTTGCACATCAGTCACTAAGCTCCCATGTCCACATTTGATCTGCTTAGCCTTGTAGGATAATCATGATCATTGTCTTTGATCACATGATCATGACCTTTGTTGATAGGATTCTGAAAATCCTGGACAACTGCCTTCCCTTTAATATTTTCACCTGTAGCAGCTGTATTACAATCAGCTGTGCTCTCAGCTTGTTCATTTCCAATTACCTTCACAATCTATAACAAGTACAAGTCAGGTTAGAACTTCTGTTGTGTTTGAGAATAGAATTTTCTCGTTTAATAATAAATTAACTTATATTTTTAAAATATAAATTAATGGAGATCATGAAGCGCGAGAGGAAAAACTATATAACACTTCATTCAGCAATTTTATCAAAAATATATTTATTTTGTCATATTTTTAAAACTACATCACTTTTCTCGAGAGATTTACATGGCTTGTATATATTTAGTCAATAAATCTTATGGAAATGAGTATAGAGTTTAGACTTTTTCAAATCTTGAGGAGTTTAGTTACCTATTAACATTTGAATTTAAGAGTATATTTGAACATATTTTTCAAAAAGCCTTTTTAATTAAAGCAACATTGTTGTTATTGCTGTTGTTGTTATTATTATTTGAAAAATAGTTAGTAAGTGTTATTTCGAAAAATAATTCAAGCATCTTCCTAAATTCGATATCAATTGTTGTTATTTCAATAAAATTTTACTTAAAAAATACATAAACAAAATCTTATATTATACAAACTTATTTTCTTTCTCTTTTTCGAAATATATACACTTGTTTTCAATAAAATGATAAGTACTTTCGAAAAGGGTTTAAATGTACTTATGAGAAAACGAAAGGGGTCCATCTATAAATTTACTCAAATAAAAGGAAGTGGGAGAACTTACATTTCTTTTCGCATTGCATGCATGACTCTACATTACCAATAGGTATGAAGCAATACTTGCAAAGGCAGTAATAGCATTGTCAGTCTCCTTTGGGTATGTTCTACAATTCAAAATCCAACAATTCCCAGAAAAAAAAAAAACAGTAATAAAAATAACGACGAATTACAGCAAACCTACCTGAGATTTACCCTTTTACAGACAGAAACAATTTTATTAAAATTTGACAGTGAACCCCCTCTGCCGTTACTATTGACCGTTGACTATTTTAAAAGTGAAAAAGGACCAAAATACCACTAATAAAAAAAAGACTAAAATTAAAAAAAGACAAATTGCAGCCAACCTACCTAAGATTTAGCTTTTTACAAGCGGGATCAACTTATTGAAAAACTAATAGTTAACTCCCCTGCCATTATCATTGACCGTTAAAGATGATCGTTGACCGTTTTAATAGTGTAAAAGGACCAATATACCCGTAATTAAAAAATAAAAAAACTAAAATAAAAACAAATCTATATCTCCACCATCTAAGTGGATACTTCGATGCTGGAGATTTATTCAAAATAAAAAATTTAAAATTGTATAAATTAAAAAACAATTACAATTAAAAAAAAAAACTCAGAATCCATTAGATCCACGGAGGTTTTCCATGGGAGACCACGAAGGGCAGGCTAGCCTCCCTTTTGTCGTACGACGAAGGTCGTCGCATCCAAAGAGGTGAAGAGCCTCCTCTTTAAGAGGAGGCTCGTCCCCTTCCCTTTGTCGCACCAGGTTGAACCAGTGGACGCTCTTTGCTTCTTCTGATTTGCTGATCTCCATGGATCAGTAAATTATTTTTTATATCCATTGTCCATATAAGATAGATGGGTGAATGGTAGAGATCTTAAGTGTTTTATTTTTTATTTTTTCTAAATAAATCTCTACCGTCCATCTCATGAGATGGATGGTAAAGGTCTTAAAATTTTTTATATTTTAAAAATAAATTAAAATGACTAAAATGCCCTTGGCATAGTTGACTTTGACCAATATTGACTAATATTTTATAACGGTTAACTAACAGTAAGGGAGTTAACTGTTAGTTTTTCAATCAGTTGATTCCGCCTGTAAAAAGGCAAACCCTAGGTAGGTTGGTTGTAATTTATCTCAATTTAAATGACACTAATCACCGTTTTACCCTTTCAGTTAGTCTCAACTGTTAGCACTTAACAGTCAACGGTAACGGCAGGGGGATTCACTATTAATTTTTCATAAAGTTATTTTCGTCTGTAAAATAGCAAACCCTAAGTAGATTAGCTGTAATTTTTCCTAAAAACTATAGCATCCTAAAAAAATATGCTGATTATGTATATACCCACACAAGCCCTAACTAATCAGTAAATAGCAAAAAAGAAAAGAAAAGAAAATGTCACCTGCATGCCCATGCAAAAATAATGGAATGTGGAAGGACATGTGTCACAGCAAATTAAGTCTCCACCATCAGCACAAATCATACAAGCATCGTCACTCCTATTTGTACCACCGGCACTCGCGACGTTCTTATATCCTCGACTTTAAAAAAGCGGTGACGAGCTTACTTATTCGTCTTCTCTATTCAAAACTGAAGTCATCAACCACAAGAGTTTCCTCCCCAACGGCCATGTCGTAACCACATAGTTGTACAGCTCGTTAAAGTTGCTATGCTGATGCCTCTCAAATTTATACGCATCAAACACTTGTTCACAGCAACAGCACCGCATACCATCATTGTGAATATGCCCACTGTAATTCCATCATTCAGATAAAATACTTCTTGACCTTCTGGAAGTATATGCTCTTGTCTGTCAATCATGACAATATGGTCTTTTTATCAGGCTCAGGCTCCGGCTCCGGCACAGGTGCTTCTCCGATCGTAACCAAGATCACTCTGATTCATTTCCATTTTATATATTCATATCCTAGTGAATAAATGTCAAAAGAATTCAATTTCCTACTTTTCTATTTATTTATATATAACTAGTTGTTGACTTGATATTCCTAGACCTTTCTCCAAATTGGAACCTTGGAGCATGAAATTAATTTTGTGTTTAATGCTTCAAAAGTAAGGAGGAGCTAAGTGGTTGCCAAATAGTTTATGACTTGAAAATTCGAAAACAATAAAACACCATGTTTGTTATTTCCTATAATTTTTTTTTTCTTTGTTACACCTTTTTGGACATTTGATGCAATAAAGAAAAAAGAACAAACAGGACAATATAGTTTCCATTACATATCAAGATATCCGCTACATATAATGGGATGTTCTTAATTCAACAATCATCAATCATTAATGTATCATCAAATAGATGTAAAGGATGTTGATCATAGCAAGAAGTGCAATCTGATTAGCTTGAGTCAACATCAACAGAGTGGTACTCAATTCTGTAATGCTTTGCAACAGAAATGTGATGGTGCAGAATTATGTGGTACCTTGCAAGACAAGGTTCTTAGTAGTAAACACATGTGGTCGTTATGATGTAATTGGTGTAATTTGTGATGTGTAAATTAGTTGCTTAGTCAGCTGGTGACTGGTAGCAGTAACAGAATGCCACCTTGGCAGTCCAACTACCTGAACAGATTTGTACGGACCTATAGCTATACATTTACAACTTGTATTAGTTGGTAGCTCTCATGTCTTTTGGCATCTATTCTTTGATAATTTGTTAGAGATGATCGGTTAGGATTATTTCTTATTCTTGTCTATATATGTTGATAAGTTGTTTTCAGATTAATTAATGAGAATGAGTAGCATATTTTCATCTCCAGAATTCTTCTTTGTTTCTGCCATTGTTGAAGCTTGTTTCCCAAGCTTATAGATGCATTACTAAGCATCTAAGAATCCAGATCTATACTAGATCTTTTCATGGTATCAGAGCCTATTGCAAAAGTCATTATGGCTATCAACTCTTAATCTTCTTCTTCCACTCAAACAGTTCAAGATTCATCTACTTTTTTTCATTATATGGATTTCAATAAACACTAAATTTCAACCTTTCTCTTAAACTTGACAAAATAAATTATGTCAATTGGAAAGCTCAAGCCACAGCTGTCATTCGAGCTATTGAGCTTGAAGAGATGATATCCAGCTCACATCAGCCTCCTGACCAGTACATCGAGGAATTAGATAATGAATGAGTCAAGATACTCAAACCAAATCCTCAATACAGAGCCTGGAAGAGAGCAGATCAGATTATGTTCAACGATCAGTATAGGGGAGCTTGGTCAAGTAAACAAATCGAAAACCTCCATTGAAGCTTGGTCAATACTTGAGAGGCTGTATGCTCAACAATCTATAGTAAGAGTCCCGCAATTTAAACAACAGCTGCAAAACATAAAGAATGGTACTCTTTCCATCAGTGATTTCATAATGAAAATAGGAACTATTGGAGATGCATTGATAACTGTTGGTCATGAAGTTAGTGATTATGATATGACATTGAGTATTTTGAATGGATTAGGTCATGAATATGATCTCGTTGTAGTTTTGATTTCCTCTCAAGCTAAAACCATGAATGTTCAATATGTTCAATATTTGCTTATGTACATAAACAAATAATACGAGAAGTTAAATACATCATCAGTTCTTGATGTATCCTCTGCTACTTCTGCAAATTTTGTGACACATTTTGATGGAGAAGGTAGAGGTCAACAAGGCAGAGGAAATTGACAACAAAGAGGAGGTAGTTCTCATGGTAGGAAGAAGAAGATGAAGAGGTGGTAGATGGAATAATCAGAAGTTACACTGTCAATTATGTCAAAAGCCTAGTCCTGCAGCTCTTTAGTGTTACAAACATTTTGACCAAAATTAGAATGGTAATGTTCAGTCTCATAACACACAGCAAGCTTCTCAGTCAGCTAGCAACTCACAAGCTCATTTGACACAGAACATCGCCTTTTATACCTCACCAGAAAGTGTCAATGATTCAGCCTGTTATGCAGATAATGGAGCTACTAATCATGTGACGGCTGATTTCAATAATCTTGCCATTAGTTCAGAGTACAAGGGAAATAACAAGGTAGCAGTAGGCAATGTTAAACAACTTCCTATCTCTTATGTAAACAGCTCATGGTGTTCTTCTCACACTAATCCAGACAGATTCATTGCTCTTAATCAAATGTTGTTTGTACCTAAGATTAAGAAAATTCTGCTTAGTATTTCTAAGGTTACAAAAGACAATAATCTAATTGCTGAATTTTGTGATGACTTTTATGTGTTAGGATAAAACACAGGGAAGATTTTGCTCAAAGGAACACTCAATGATGGTCTTTATAGCCTTCATCTTTCAATTAATCCATCTTCCTCTCGATTTCATGCACTGTCATCAGCTACTCAGTCACCACATTCAGATTTTCACAAATGTAATTATGTTAAAAATCAGTATGCTAATTTTGGTCCAGCTTGTCAATCCATTAGTGTTGTTAATTCGAGTCACGCAAATAAAAGAACATTCAATGTAGCTCTTGCTGCCAAAACTTATTCAAGTTTATGGCATGCAAACTTGGTCATCCATCTCCTCTTGTGCTTAGCAAATTTTTGAATTCAATGAATTTAATGTAAATGTTTCTGCCTTACCTTTATGTGATGCTTAGTAAAGGATGTTGATCATAGCAAGGAGTATAATCTGATTATCTTGAATCAACATCAACAGAGTGGTACTCAATTATGTGATGCTTTGTATTAAGCTAGGAAATGAAAACCTAGAATGGAAATGAGAGAAAAGAATGTTTTCATATATCTCATGTAATATACAAATAAAAAGAAGCTATTTATATAAATAGCTCTAACCACTAGTTAGGTAAACTAACTATAGTAACGAAATACATGGTTTGGTTACTAAATATAATCTAATACTCCCCCTCAAGATGACTTGTATATATCCTTGACAGCCATCTTGGACAATAAGGGAAATAAAATATGATAAGGTAAAGGTTTAGTGAATATATCTGCAAGTTGATGTTGAGAACGAATGAGAAGCAATTTTAGAGCACCAGCAGCCACCTTCTCACGCACGAAATGACAGTCAATTTCAATATGTTTCGTGCGCTTCATGGTAGATAGGATTGGAAGCAATACGAATGGCAGTTTGATTATCACAAAAGAGAACAGTAGGAGAAGAAACAACCATCTGAAAATCATGAAGAAGATGTTGGAGCCAAGTGATTTTGCTGGCAGTGGAGGCAAGCGCTCTATATTCAGCTTCAGCTGAAGAAAGAGAAATGGTGGCCTACTTCTTAACCTTCCAAGATACCAAAGAATCACCAAGAAAAATACAAAAGCCTGTCACAGATCGTCTAAAGTCAACACAAGACCTCCAATCAGTATCTGAAAATGCCTTGATACATACAGGACCAACAGAGGCAGAGGAGAATAAAATACCCTGACCAGGGCTGTTCTTCAAATAATGAAGAAGATGGTGCACAGCTTTGAGATGTGGAAGCCGAGGCTAAGATAGAAACTGTGTAAGTCGATGTACAGCATATGTAATATCAGGCCTTGATAATGTGAGATACAAAAGCTTGCCAACCAGCCTATGATATTGAGTAATACCTGGGAGAATATCACCATCTAGAGCAGATAATTGGATCTTGGGATCCATAGGGACAGCAGTAGGTTTACAATCCAAGTAACCTGTGTCTTCAAGAAGCTGTAAAGTATAATGACATTGAGAAAGGATAATTCCCTTCGAAGAGACGTCAATTTCAAGGCCAAGAAAATACTTAAGAGAACCAAGATCCTTAAGCTTAAATTGAGTATGAAGAAAACTTTTAATCTCAGAAATACAAAGGATATTAGGACTGGTGATTATGATATCATCAACATAAACCAATAAAGCAATAAAGCTAGTACCATTCCCTCTAGTAAAAAGAGAATAATCAGACTTGGATTGAAGAAAACCATACTTGATCAAAGCTTGAGAAAACTTAGAATACCATTGTCTCGAGGCTTGTTTGAGCCCATAAATGGACTTGTGAAGCTTGCAAACAAGCCGACCATGAGAAGACTCCCCATGTCTACTATAACCAAGAGGCAAATCCATATATACTTCCTCAAATAAATCGCCATTGAGAAAGGCGTTATTGACATCAAGTTGAGCAATGTGCTAATGATGAAAGGCAGCAAGGGCAAGAAGTACCTTCACAGTAACTAACTTCGCCACAGGAGAGAAAGTCTCTACAAAATCCAGACCCTCATGTTGAGTGTACCCTTTTGAGACCAAGCGAGCTTTATGTCTCTCAATGGACCCATCAGAACGGTACTTGATCTTATAGATCCATTTGCAACCAATGGTATGCTTATCACAAGGCAAAAAGGTAACAATCCAAGTACGATTAGCTTCCATGGCCTATAATTCCTTCTGCATAGCCAATCTCCAGTGAGGATCCTTCATAGCTTGATAATAGAATTGAGGCTCAACCTGTGAAGAAATTTGAAGAACCAAGTTCCTATGAGAAGTGAGACAATGCATCATAAGACAAGTAATGAGAAATACAATGAGGAACTTTTTGGAAAGAAGTGACAG
Organism: Xanthoceras sorbifolium; assembly: GCA_003430845.1. Taxonomy (NCBI): domain Eukaryota; kingdom Viridiplantae; phylum Streptophyta; class Magnoliopsida; order Sapindales; family Sapindaceae; genus Xanthoceras; species Xanthoceras sorbifolium. The sequence goes on from CM010611.1 coordinate 17,651,178, forward strand.
CCCTATGAAGAAGATTGCAATGATAATCCTTCAAGTAAGCAGGAGGTTGATGAACCCGAGAAGACCTCCTAACAGCAACCAAGAAAGAATTACAATTATTAGAAACAGAACCAGCAGCACCAGATGAGGCAAAATCAGAGGGAACAGAACCACCCAAAACAGAACCAGCAAGACCAACAACAGGAACCTGTCTAGTAGCATCAAATAAAGTAACTTCTGGAACATCTTCAGACATAGGAACAGATAATGAAGAATGAGGCAGCACTAAATCAGAAAAAGGATTAAAAATTGCTGAATGTTGAACCACTGAATGGAAAGGAAATAACATCACGAGAAATAAACACCTGTTTAGTTTCCATATCATACAACCTGTAACCTTTAACCCCAGGAGGATAACCAATAAAAACACAAACTCGAGCTCGAGGATGAAACTTAGACCGATTAGCAGCCAAAGTAGAAAAAAAGCCAAGCAGCCAAAAACTCGAAAACTTAAGTAGGGTGGTGGAGCTTTAAAAAGCAATTCATAAGGAGTTTGATGCTTAAGAAGAGGTGAAGGTGTCCTATTGATAAAAAATGCAGCTGATAGAATACAATCACTCCAAAACATTATGGAAATCCTAGACTACAAATATAAGGACTGGGCTACATTCAATAGGGGTTGATGTTTTCTCTCTACAACGGAATTTTGTTGTGGTCTTTCAACACAAGAAAACTGATGTAATACACCCTTTGTATGAAAAAAAATCAGTAAACATAAGTTCATGAGCATTATCTGAAACGAAACACCTTGATCTTAGCATGAAATTAAGTTAAAACCATGTAAATAAAACAAGGAACAATATATGTAGCATCAGATTTGTTCTTCATGAGATACACCCAAGTGAAACAAGTACAATCATCAACAAGAGTAAGAAAGAACCACTGCCCTAGAACGAGAAGCAGTATGATACGGTCCCCAAGTGTCACAATGCACTATATCAAAAGGAAACTTAGACAAATTGTTATGTGAATAAAAAGATAAACGCCTTTGCTTAGTAAGAGGGCAAATATAACAAGGTTCGACTCTATGTAACCTAGAAACATCACATTGCAATTTATCCTTTATGCTATCAAGTTTCTTGAATGATAAATGGCCTAGCCTATTGTGCCAAATATGAGCAGAAATATTATTTATAGAAGCAACAGAAACAGAATTCACAGTATGCATTTGCAGATTTTTTGTGTGGAGAACATAAAGACCATGGACTTTATCACCCCTGCCAATCATCTTCTTGGTATGAAGGTCCTGGACAACACAACCATCATGAAGAAACTGAATAGTAAGAGAGGAACCAGCAAGCAATGCACTTACAGATAACAGGTTAATCTGAAACTGAGGAACAAAAAGAACATCTTTAAGAACCAATACAGGACTCAAGTGAACATCACCAGCATACATAACAGGAATCGTGGCATGATTTGGCAAGGTGACAGTAACATGAATAGCTTTCAAAGAAGTAAAAGCTTGTACTTGAGAACAAATATGTCTTGTGGCACCAGAATTAACAATCCATAAATGAGGAGAAGAGAAGACAGCACCTAAAGATAAAGATAAACAAATACTTGTGGGAGTAGTCCCATGAACACGTGCGGGAGAGGTAGACTGAGATGTAGCAGAACTCGTTAAATGTTGAGAGAACATAGACAAGAGTTGCTGATATTGATTTGGATTAAGATTCTGCACAAATCCTCCAAAAGAAGTAGACTGAGATGAGAGAACATCTGAAGCAGAAAGCTGATGAACAGCAGCTTAATGTACATCATTTGCAGTATTTTCAGAAGACTGATGTATAGGTGAATTAAAATCTTTAGACTTCGGTTTATAACCTAGAGGATACCCATGATTCTTGTAACATCTATCGATGGTGTGACCTAAAAATTTGTAGTTGGTACAATAAGGACGATCTATTTTCTGTCCTTTGTATCCGCCAGAGTTGGAATTCTGAGGAGACTTTGTAGAGTCAGTCTTCACAAGCAAATGCCATTATGCCAGTAGGATCAGAAGAAGCAGGAGCTGGTTGAGAGACCTTCCTTTGATGCTCCTCTTGAGATATTAAAGCAAATACTTTGTTGATGGGAGACATAGGATCCATAAGCAACAATTGACCACGGACTTGAGAGAAAGAATCATGAAGTCCCATAAGAAAGGACATGATATACTCTATTTGGTAATGATCATTGAGATTCTTGACACCTCCACACGTGCATTTGCCACAGCAACAAGTAGGCCTATAGTTACTTAATTCCTCCCAAATCGTCTTCAATTTTGTAAAGTAAATACTAACAGGATTCTGATCCTGATTAAGATTCATCAATTCCCTACGTAGCTGAAAAATTCTAAGACCATTTCTTTGTTGAAATCTATCTTTAAGATCATCCTAAATTTCATGAGCATATTCGGTAAAAATAATACTAGCAGAAATGTCCTTAGAAACCGAATTCAATATCCAAGAAATAACAATATTGTTATTACGAATCCAAGAGTTTAGAAGATCAATCTGATTACCATCGGGTTTGGAAATAGAACCATCTATGAATCCAAGTTTATTCTTTACCGAGAGAGCAATTAACATCGCACGACTCCAAGAGGCATAGTTGTCGCCGGTGAGCTGTTGCGAGACCAGAACCAAATCAGGACTGTCAGAATGATGGAGATAAAACAGATTCGAAGGTTCAGTCATGGCTGATCAAGCAGAATTGGCATGATTACCAAGAATGGCGTGACTCGAATCAGCGGAATCAGTAGTCATTGAAGAAGAGACAATCGATCGAAAAGAAGGAAGGAAACTCGAATCGAAGATCAGAGACAAATTTTACAGCGGATTAAAATTTGCTCTCTGATACCATATTAAGCTAGAAAATGAAAACCTAGAATGGAAATGAGAGAAAAGAATGTTTTCATATATCTCGTGTACTGTACAAATAAGAAGAAGCTATTTATATAAATAGCTCTAACCACTAGTTAGGTAAACTAACTATAGTAACGAAATACATGGTTTGGCTACTAAATATAATCTAATACTTTGCAACAGAAATGTTATGGTGCAGAACTCTGTCGTACCTTGAAAGGCAAGGTTTGTAGTGGTAAACACAGGTGGCCATTGTGATGTAATTGCTGTAATTGGTGATGTGTAAATTAGCAACTGTAGGAACCGTTTTTCCGTTCTACAGGTCACGCAGCAGAATTGGGGTTTAAAAATTTTCATACAGATCGCAAAAGCGATCTGTGATCAGTAAAACTTTAGAACTATATTTTCGGAACAATGAAAAAAAACTATATCAAATATATATTTATTTTACAAACAGAAAATTGTAGTCAATTAAAAGAATGAAAAATAAGGAACTTATCACCGTTGGATGCTCCTTCGTATTTTTTCCTGCAGCTCCTTGTTTGTACCACTACGTCTTCCTTGCTATGTCCCGGCACCGGTAACTTGCGTGTGGGCGCGTCACGTTGTCAGGAACAGTGAAGAGGTAGAATGAAGAGGAGTTCGATAGATACTATATCTCTCCGGTCACTTTTCTTTTTTCTGTATATTTTACGTAAAACAAACTTTGAACGTAATACTTATTTGGTTTTTTTTTTGTTTTGTTATATTAAAAACTCTTTTTCATATATATTTAAGTTATTAAATTAATAAAAAATCTTTTTAATTAATTTATCAATAACTTTTTGAATTTAAACTCTTTTAAATTCAAATAATATTTGTTTATTTTATTTTATTTAATAAATGAGATAATCCTATTATCTCTTTATTCAAAATAAAATAAACTATTATCAGACTTTTGAATTTAAACTTTTTAAATTCAAATTTATTTTATTTTATTTAATAAATGAGATAATCCTATTATCTCACTATTCAAAATAAAATATCAACTATCACCCTCCTCTTATTACTAATTACATAAGTAAATAATCTTATTATTTAATTGTTATAATTGCCATTATTTAATAATTGAATAATCACATTACTCAATTAACTCCTAACACGTGTTACTTTCGCAACACTATTAATTGGATCATCCAATTAATTATACGTGACCCTTGTTACCTAAATGCTAGCAAGGAGACCTAATATACCCACAGTATTTTAAGCTCCGATAATCCTCATAATCATTCATTAAACTCTTTAATTAATATTCCTTGATTATCAACTCCAGTGTTATTCCACTAAAAATCCGAAACTGCATTCTCTCAACTGCGGACGCTTTTACACAGACCGATATCACTCGGTGTCCATCGATATAGCTATTACATATGGTGTGACCCTTTACAGTAGTTCATAATTAGAGCTGGGTCATAATGTCCGTTATACCCCTCTAATTATATATATCCTTTAAGCACCGTTGATTATCTAATGAACAATAAATCCTGTTTCCTCACGGAATCAGGAGAGTGCTCATATTGTTCAATCCCCGAATCAACTCTTAAGGGAACTACTCTCTACTTCTCACAAGAAGGAGTAGATTCCACTATTGTGTACAAACCTTCCCAGCCACAAGCCAAATCGCAATCCCAACATACGGAGAATATTGATAGGGAATAATCATCCGACCTCACCCATGGTATATCAAATATTACGATCTAACCTAAAGGAGTCGATAAGACACTCAGGAATTGAGATCACCCACATATAGCCAACATAAGTTGATGTATATGAATCTCATCGGTAAACGGATCTTGGTGAGAGATTCATATAGATCATGGCCCAGTCCTATATGATCATATCATATAAGGTGCCTCCATTCATATATCTCTATATGAATGATTCAGGATAGAATCATCGTACAATACAGAATGGACCGCGGCTATAGATTAACAACAAATAAAGTACCCAGCTTTATTTACTATATATGGACTCTTTAGATTGCACATCTCTTACTGTATCCATTTGCATATGACAATCATATACACAGTACGATATTACATCCGGCAATCTAGGATGTTATAATGCATAAGTTTATATAATATAAATGACACGATAAGAATGAATTGAACTCTTCTTTTATTTATTTATAAAAAACCATTTATAAATTACATCTTTAAGCAAAAACCACAACAGCAACTTAGTCAGTTGGTGACTGGTAGCAGTAACAGAATGCTGCCTTGACAGTCCAACTACCTGGACAGATTTGTACGGACCTGTAGCTGTAAATTTATAGTTGTTATTAGCTGGTAGCTCTTATGCCTTTTGGCATCTATTCTTTGGTAACTTGCTAGAGATGATCTGCTAGGATTATTTCTTATTCTTGTATATATATATTGATAATTTGTTTTTAGATTAGTTAATGAGAATGAGTAGCATATTTTTTTTTCTATAAGAATTATTACTTTTAAGAAACAGAGAATCTTAATTTCATGTAAATTTGAATTAGAAAAAACACATTTATACTTTCAAGAAAAAAGAACAAAATAGTTTCATCAAAATTGACTCTTAGTTTTAATCACCAGTTTGAACTATTTTTATACATAAACAAGTTAAGGAACAATGATACAATATTAAAATGCGCTTCAAATTTACACAACATTTTGAACATTAACTAGAAATGTATATCAAACTTAAATTCATGATATATGTATAAATTTGTGTAATGTGTGTGTGTTTATGTGATATATGTATAAACATGTATGTGTGAGTGTGTGTTTCTTATGTCTAGGACAATGGTTCTAAAACATTAAGAATTACTTCTCTAACACAAGATAAGGGGTCCTTGATTCTAACGTTAGAAAAGTGGTTCTCTAATATTAGAGAATCATTGTCCCGAACATTACTAAGCCTGACATCTCAGATCTGAAGAGTACCACAAAACTCACACTAACTTTATTAGAAAAAAAAAAGACTCATATATATATCCACAAATACACATATGACAAGCAAAGATAAGTTAGTTTCACTAATAACAATAGTGATTCATATGATCTATTCATTTGTGAAAATTCATAAAATTTTAGGTTAGTTGATATAAATAAATATAGTGACAGATATCATAATCTTATATCATAAATTGCGATACGGAAGAAAGGTTACCTAAGATGTCTTTAAGGAGGTCTCAACGCTTCAGATTACTGACATGCAAATTGTTTTCTTCGAAATTCCAGCACCAATCGTCAAGAAAGTATTATCAATAACTTTTTAAAAGACCTGCACAACTCAAAAGCATTAGCTTTAGAATATCGAAAAAGATTTGATCATTGTTCGTAAGTTTTGAAATTTATTGCGTGTATGCAATTAACGAAGGGATATATAACAAAATTTAAATTATGGGATTGTGCATAAGCAATTTTAGGTTTTTTTTTTTTTTTTAATTTTCTCGACTACAAATGGTTGAAGAGTTCGTAGGGAGAACAAGTAAAAAGAAGACAGAGTGAAAGAAAATATAAGAAAGTGAGTCGTAGGATCAAAATAAGAGATACGAGTGGTTATAAAGAGACAAAAGGATTAAAATTGTATGCCAGTCTATCCAGGATTCAAATAAAAAAAAATTATTTAGAGGGCCCATATATAACATATAATATTTAGAAGGGCCTAAGGCCATCTCCAATGGTTAGCTGTTTTTTCAAATTGGAGAATATGAACTCTCCAACCATGCTCCATAGTGGTCTTCCAAAAAAATATCAAATGGAGATTGACAAATAGATCTCCCAATTTGGAGATCCATTATTCCAATCTCTATTACTTTTTCAACATTATGTATTCCACTATTACCCTTCCATCTATTTTTTAAACAAATTTCATTCCTCCCATATTCTTTTTAAATTTGTAACTAAACTCAATTAACTTATTATAACTTTTTATTTATAAATGTAATTAACATAAAAATTATAACATTAGAAATATTTTGTTGAGATCTTTCAAATGAATATAATATTGGCTATATTTTAATTATTTTTAAAATTTTCATTTATCACATTCGTTTATTAATCAATAACCTAATAAGCATTTTATTTAAAGATAAATTATTTCAAAGCTTCAATATATATATATATATAATTACCTTTTAATATAATAATTAATTCAAAATAATTTAGTAAAATAAAAACAATTACATTAACATTTTCAAATTAAAATATTATAACTAATAAGGAAAAACAATAAAGCAATTATATAAAAAATTAAATTAAAATCAACAAAGAATTAATTATTAAAAAATTTAGATTAAAATTGTTACATGTAAAAATAGCTAGGTGTAAATATATTATGTGAGTAAATCATTATCTAAGTAAATTATTATCTAAAATAATTAAGAGAAAGTTTGAAAAATAATTTATTAAAAGTAAAAAATAATAATATTTTATTATTTGGAGATTGTAAATTGGAGAATGGTTGGAGTTGTGAATTTATGGAGATAGAATATTCTTGAAAAATAAGCGCGGGTTGGAGCAGTCCTCCGAAGCTTGTTCCTCTACTAGCTTTGTGCCTCCTCTGTCTGAAGACCAACTGAACGCTACTTCAAAGGCTGTCTCCGAAGAAAAAATTCCTTTTGCTGCGAAGATATCCAAAGAGGAGGAGTCGGACGAAGAGAAGCTTGTGCGTCACTTTGTGGGTAAGGACAAGGGTCCAGTAGCCCAGGAGATTGTGGTAGCCTCCGAGTCTGGAAACGGATAAGGCGTCAAGCTTCTCATTCGTCCGGTTGAATTCACATAGAGTTCTCGGGCTAGTGAGGTTCCTGCACCGCCGAGCCCTCCTCGGACAATGTTCTCAGAAGGCTGCTAAGTAAGGACATCCGTTCCTCGCATCAAGCGGATGCTAGATAGCTTTTTGGGAGAGACTGTTGAGAGGTAACTCCAGTCTTTCTTTGTTCTTTCCTCTTCGGTGAGTTTTGTCCTTACTGTCTCAATACATTCTTTCTACATTTTGGTCATTCTAATCATTTTCGTCTACAACTTTATTGAAGTTTGATGCTACTGTGAGAGACAGAGAGGTTCTGTAGATCGGATTGCAGAACTTGAAGCAAAGAGAGATTCATTCGAAGTTAATCGTGAGGCTGCGAAGGAGCGAGACGCTCTTAAGGAGAAGGTGGAAACCCTCGAAGCCGAGAAGGTCGCCCTTGTTGCTGAAAAGGATGAAGCCATTGATTCTGCCAACAGTCTACTCGATGCTATCGTTTTCGCTCGAGTTGAGGTGGAAAAGAAGCTTGCCTAGTCGGAAAAGAAAATCAAAGAGCTGAACAACATGGTGGATTCTTATAAATTTACTATGGAGGGAGCTAAGCTTGAGATGGAAATCAGGGCTGTGGATCGCTACAAGGCTTCTCATGCCTTTGAAGCCTTCATGCACCAAGAGTTTAGAAACGGCATCAAGGAGTGTTAAGAACTTATGGCATCTGATGTTGGTCCTGAAGTGCTGAAAGTGATAAATCTCACCGTCAGCCAGCAATATGGATAAGTCCAAGAGAGATCTTCAGCATGCAAGGAAAGTGTGGCGAGCTCATTGTCGAAGCTAGAAGCTGCTTATTTTGTACATGCACATAGAGATACCCAATTAGGCTAGGGTGCCTAAGATCTATGGCAGCGAAAAGTTGGGGTCTAACATCATCGAATCAACGGTGGACACTGGTCCCGATCCTGACATCTAGTATGAGCTTTCTGATAGGGAGAAGAATATTGCTCTCAACTGAGAAGGAAGTTTCTACATCATTTAAGACTGATCCCGAGGACAATCTCAGCCTATTGGATCTTGTTAGAAGAGAGAAAGCTTCGGGAGACCCTGGCCCCTCCGCTTCGTAGTGTAGTTTCATGTTTGTTCTGTAAACTCTGTAGCTAGTAATTTTATTTTTGTAACCAATAAAATAATATCCCCTTATTTATGAAAATCTGCCTTATTATTTTTATAATTCAATTGTGTCTTTATGTATTTTAGTTGTCAGTTCTTTGAACCCATAATAAACTTTTGCGATAAAGCAAACGCATTTTCGAGGTGGCTTTGTGACTTTACCCCCGAGTCCTGAATATTGGTTTAAGAAAAAACTTCAAGACTTATCGTGTGAGTTGGATTGAGGTGGAGAGTGAGCGATGTCTCTGTTGTCACCAAGTTTTTGGAGAGAGTTTTAAACAACCTTTCTCTAACTTGATTTTTAGTATTTTGGGTGTTCTCGCCATTACCAAGTCTTTTAGAGAGGGTTTTAGTTAACATTTTAATTATTTTTTAAGCATTCTCTCTATTACCAAGTCTTTTTTAAGAGACTTTTTAGTTTTTTTTTCTCAGACTTAATTTTAAATAATTGGGCTGTTCTCGCCATTACCAAGTCTTTTTAAGAGAGTTTTTAGTTAATTTTTCTCAGACTTGATTTTAAATAATTGGGGTGTTCTCGCCATTACCAAGTCTTTTTGAGAGAGTTTTTAGTTAACTTTTCTCCGACTTGATTTTAAATAATTAGGGTATTCTCGCCATTACCAATAGTGAAAATAATTTGCACACTTATCTTTGAAAAGATCGTTTTCTTTATTCCTTTGGAGATTACAATTGTACATTTTGTTTTTCCCATAGGGATAATACAACTTTAGATATTGCACATTCCATGGGTCGTGCGATTTCTTTATTCCTTCTGGTCGTGCGATTTTATAGCATTCATGTCATGCCTGTCCGACAATCTTATATGGCCCTTCCCATTTGTCTGTCAGAGATCCCACTGGATTTATCTTTCGTGTTGAGTGAGACTTTTCTTAATACTAAGTCGTTGAGTTGAAATCTCCTTTCTCTCACTTTGGAGTTGTAATATCTGGCAACCCTTTGTTGGTACATTGTGTTTCTTATATGGGCCTTATCCCGTAGGCTTTCTAACTCGTCGAGGTTTGATTCCAAGGCTGAGATGTTTTGTACATGATCATACAGATGTACTTGTGGTGACTAGATTCTCATTTCAATAGGGATGACTTATTCGACCCCAAAAGCCATTGCAAATGATATTTCTCCCGTTGAAGTTCTTGCGGTTGTTCGATATGCCCATAGAACCTCGAGAAGTTTCTTAGCTCATTTTCCCTTTTTTGAGTCAAGCTTCGCTTTTATGGTGTGTTTGATGATTTTTTTTACAGCTTCGACTTGTCCGTTTGTTTGAGGGTGAGCCACTGAAGCGTATTAGTTCCTAATTTCCCATTTTCGATAAAACTCTGGGAAATTCAAGTTATCGAATTGTGTACCGTTGCCTGAGATAATGGTGTCTGGAACTCCAAATCTGTAAATAATAGATTTCTTCACAAAGTCCGTGGTGTTTTACTCAGTGATTCTAACTAGTGGTTCTACTTCGGCCCACTTAGTAAAGTAATCGATGGTCACTATAGCACACTTAGCTTGTCCCGCCGTCGCTGGCATAGGTTCTATGAGGTCAATCCCCATTGGGCGAAAGGCCATGGAGTTGTGAGGCTTCTGATTTTCTTAGATGGTTGCTTAATGTTGCCAGCGATTCTTTTACATTTGTCGCAGCTAGACACCGTTTCTTTAGCATCATCAAACATGGTGGGCTAATAAAAACCATGTCGCAGAGCCTTGTGCTCCTAGGTTGTTTCCACCTGCATGTTTCCCACATATGCCTTATTGGATATCTTTCAAGATCCTCGCAGCTTCCTGTGGATTAACACATCTCTGCAAAGTTCTGGAGAACCTCCTGAGATATACTTCACCATCTATCATTGTATACCGTGTTGATCGGTATCTTAGGCGTTTCGCTTCATTTTTGTCTTCGGGGAGAATTCCTTGTTCTAGGTACGCTCAGATAGGTGTTATCCAGGTGACTTCTGCAAGGTTGAGCTCTGTGACTTCGGCGACCTCCTCTTCATTTATGCTTGGTTGTGAAAGGTGAGCTACTGGAATTGTCTTGGACAAAATGACATTAGTGGCAGTGCTAGTTTTGATAAAGCATCAGCTTACAGGTTCTCCACCCTTGGTATCTGCGTGATTCTAAATTTTGTAAATCTACTAAGTGCTCGCTGGGTTCTTTCAAGATAGGCTATCATTCCTTCTTCCTTGCCCTGGTATTCGTTGTATATCTGATTGACTACAAGCAGCGAATCACTTAAGATGTCAATCCTGTCAGCACCTAGAGCGGTAGCTACTCTTAGTTATACGAGAAGAGCCTCATATACTGCGACATTGTTGGTGGCTTTGAAATCGAATCTCAATGCGTATTCCACTTCGTCTTGTTCGGGTGTTGTGATGACTACTCCCGCCCCGCTCCCATGGAAATTGGAAGATCCATCAACATAAAGCTTCCACGAATATGTTTCATTTTCTAGTTCGGCGGTGGTAAGAATAGTTGTATCGACCAAAGGTTCATTTTGATTACGGTCCTTAGTTCGAAGCTTATTTTGAATTTGCTCAGTTCAATTGCCCATTTAGTCAATCTCCCTGAAACTTCTGGTTTCTGCAGTATTTGTTTCAATGGGCAATTTGTGAGCACTTTTATGATATGCGCTTGGAAATATGGTCGCAGTTTTCTTGCTGCTATAGTCAGTGCTAGAGCGACTTTTTCAGCATCTGGGTATCTGGTTTTTATAGCGACCAACTCTTTGCTGACATAATAGACATGTTTTTGTATCCCTTCCTCTTCGGGAATGAGTACAGAGCTTGTCGCCGTTGTAGTCACTAAGAGGTACAAGTATGAGGTTTCATTGGCGAGAGGTTTCAAAAGTACTGGCATTGATCCGAGATAGGTTTTCAATTGGTGGAGGGCGTTATCACATTCTTCATTCCATTCTACCCCCTTCCCTTTATTGATTGCTGTTAGGTCGAATATTTTCTAGGTTGGCTAATTCCGTGCAAAACACTCTTTGGTTGTAATTGTGTTTAGGAGCTTTCGTTGAAGGCATCAAGATCATCGATTCATTTGGTAAGTTGCTCTCAATCTCACAAAGGTTTTTAGGATCTCACACACTCACAACATATCATTCATTATGTTTCTAGGCATCTCATTCATCATTGACATGGTCTATAATGCATAGTTCATTGTATTGCATTCATATGTTATGTTCTGCAGATTCATCCTATAGATGGTCCCATATCTCCACCTTCCTATCCGAATTTCCAAGTGTATTCTTCATCAAAGTTGTTGGTCTATGTGTGTACTTACTTCTGTCAGTTTTTTAGAATTTTTGGGGCGGCACGTCGCTAGATATTAGATAGAAACTGGACATAGGTCAGTGCTGAAAAAACAGGGGAGACAGTTTTTGTTTGACATGTATGTGGTCCAATATGTCACCCTTCCTGTCAGAATTGTAAATGGTGTCATTCATGAAAGTTGTTCATATATGTCTCTACCTTCTTCTCTAATTGTTTCAGAATTTTCTGGGTGGCACGTCTCTAGATAATAGCTAAACACCAGACATAGGTCAGTGCTGAAAAAACAGGGGAGACAGTTTTTGTGTGTCATGTATGTGGTCCAATATGGCACCCTTACTGTCCAAATTTTAAATAGTGTTCTTCATAAATGTTGTTCATATATGTGTCTACTTTCTTCAGTTATTTTTTCAGAATTTTCTGGGTGGCGTTTCTCTAGATATTAGCTTGAAACCGAACATAGGTCAGTGTAGAAAACTGCACCCGACCCAACATGTGTGTCCGACCCATTTTGTATGGCAACCCGACCCGTGGCTCTTCCTATATATAAATGCCACTTCGTCTTTTTCATCAAGAATCTAGAAAGAAGAATCCTAGCAGCTTCCTCTCTTCATACTCTCTCAAATCCAATCTCTCTTGTATGTCCATGGAATCAAACTAGAGACTTGTGGTAAGTGTTTTTCTTATATGTTGAAATTGTTTTATGCTTCATATCATTTAAAACTCTTTGTTGTTATTGAATGAGAGTTAGATATTGATTGGATGTTGAAAGCTTGTGGTTTTTGTGTTTAATGCATGATAAGGGGTTTAGGAAGTCGAATTAGTACCTAGATAAGTTTATATTGTGATTTAGAGTGCATTTGTCTTACTTGAATGAATTATACCTATATCTCACATGTGTTTAGTGGATTGGTACTAATCTAGGTTGGATCAAGAGTGTTAGTTGTTGTTATAATAATTTACTTGTTGCTATAATCACATTCATAAAAACATGTTGGCTGCCTTGTAGAGTTCATGCATTGAATATGTTTGTTTCATGACTTGAAAGTGTTGAATTTGTTGCAAAATTTGTTAAGTGTTGAAATGTGTTTATGCTAAGTGTTATTTAAGTAGATTGTGTGCACTAGTTCACTTAGCATCATAGGTTGTATTGGTCATACATCCTAATTGTATGTTCATGCATCATTGAACACTTAGACTATAATCCTTTGTGTTATTGGAAGAGCTTGTGTGACTTTGGTGAAGTCTTGTGAACAAGCTCAAGGTTTGCTTCTTGTGCAAAAGTTGTATTTGTGTGGAATTTCACTAGTTGGCTCTTGCGAGACGATAGGTGTAGGCTCACGCCAATAGGAGTGTGAATTCTAGGATAGCTTGAGGATATATGTATAGTCACCTAGTGGATCTTGGGAGATCATTAGGGAAAAGGCCTGCGGGTAGACTAGAGCGGGATAGTCCAAGAGGAGTGAGTCCTTGTAATTTCAACTTGAGGGTGTAATGCATTTATCACTAGTGGATTGTCCGTTAAGTGGCTAAGAGTGGTCCCGTGGTTTTTGATCCCTTGTTGGAAGGGGTTTTCCACTCTAAAAATCCTTGTGTTGATTTTGTTTATCTCTTCGGCATTTGTTATGTGTTTATAATTGTTGAATTGATCTAATTAAATTGTTGGTAATCAAAAAATTGGGTAAGAACCTATTCACCCCCCCTCTAGGTGCATATAGACCGTTGCACTTAAATTTTCAATTGGTATCAGAGCGGGTAGCTAGACATACATAGCTAGATCTTTGGGTGTTTATTTGCTTGTTTGCTATTTGTGTGCAATCTTTGTCTATTCTTGATCCCATGGACTCCGTAGTGAGAGAGGGTGCATCCCATACCAAACCTCCACTTTTAAATGACACAAACTACTCATTTTGGAAAGTCCACATGAGAGCATACTTGAAGTCCATAGATGAACATGTATGGACAAGCATCGAAGAGGGGTACATACCTCCCATAACCACAAGTGAAGATGGGAGAAGAAGAGTGAAACCCAAGTCAACTTGGACACCTGCAGATTACAGTTTGACAACTTGGAATTCAAAGGGGTTGAACGCTATTTTCTGTGGCGTTGATGACAGTCAATATAGGCATATTCAAAAATGTGAAAGTGCCAAGGAAGCATGGGAGATCCTCCAAATCACACATGAAGGAACTACAGCTGTCAAGAGGTCCAAGCTTCAAATGTTAACATCTCAATTTGAGAGTCTTCGAATGGAAGAAAATGAGACCTTTGCAGAATTTGAAGCCAAGCTCACAGACATCACCAACAAGAGTTATATGTTGGGAGAAGTCTATTCTAGCTCGAAGATTGTTAGGAAGATTCTAAGATCCTTGCCCGAAAGATTTCAAGCTAAAGTCACAGCTATTGAAGAAAGCAAGGATGTTGATTCCATGAGAGTAGAAGAACTTGTTGGTTCCTTGAAGACTTTTGAAATGAGATTGAAACCAGTCAAGAAACACAAAAGTATAGCCTTCAAAGCAATCAAGGAAGCTGAAAATTCAGAAGATGATAATGATCTCAATGAAGCCGAGATTGCCATGTTTGCTAAGAGGTTCAAAAAATTCCTCAAGACAAACAAAAAGAAGGGTGAGAACTCCACAAGAACCAAAGATGCAAAGAAAAGCTTTTCAAAGAAAGTTGGCACCTCAAAAGAAAAGATCAATAAGAGAGGCGTCCAATGTTATGAATGTGGAGGCTATGGGCATATCTCAACCGAATGTGCCAACAATTTGAAGAAAAATAAGAAAGGTAAGGCAATGAAGGTATCATGGAGTGATAGTGATGAAGAAGATGATACAAGCTCCACAAGTTCAGAGGAGTTAGTGAGTAACTTCACTGCCTTTGTTGCAAGTCATCATAGCAATGAGGAAGAAGCTAGTGAAGGTGAAATGAGCATGAGTGAGAGAGAGGAATCAGATGAAGAAAGCCTTGAGGAAGCTTTTAATGAGTTATATGCAGAAAGCCTCAAGATAAAGAAGGAAAATGTTTCTTACAAGGTTAAACTCAAGATTCTTGAGAAAGAGAAGCAAGAAGCATTATCAAGGGCTCAGATTGTTGAAGAAGCCATCCAAAAACTCAAGAAAGAAAAAGAAGATGATGATCAAAGAATTATTCTAATGAAGAAGGAACTGAGTGAGAAAGAGAAGACCTTGCAAATTGTGAGACATAGGGAACAAGAATGTCTCAAGGAATTGGAGGATGCAAGGAAATCAATCGAGGGGCTGACTTTAGGGTGCACTAAAGGTTGATCAAGTAATTAATCTTGGCAAGGCTTATGGAAACAAGAGAGGCATAGGCTATGAAATTGAAGAAATCACTCCTTCGTCAAGCAAGACAACATGTTTCAAGGGAGAAAATTTGAAGCAAACACTTGAACAACCAAGGATAACAAGCAACCCCAAGAAGGCACCTCTTAGACAACCACAAGCACAAGGTAAAGTTTCTAACACCACATCATGCCGACGCCAAAGAAATGAATGGCAACCAAATCATCAAGGTAAATTTTCTAACTTCATTCATATTTGTCATTTTTGTGGTAGGAAAGGGCATATTAGACCTAGATGTTTTGATTACATTCAATTGTGCCATAATGAAATGGAATCTAGGGATTGTCACTTTGAAAGATTTTCTAGACAAATGCCTAATAATGTTGTTAATTCTAAACCACAAGAAAAGAACTTGAAAAAGAAAATGAGAAAAGCATAGGTTAGAAAAGATGATTTCATATGTTATGCTGCTCATTATGCCTTGAAAGCCATTAATGCAAATTCTTGGTACCTTGATAGTGGTTGTTCTAGGCACATGTCCGGAGATAAAAATGTTTTTGAAAATCTTGTGATGAAAGATGGAGGATGGATCACTTTTGGTAATGGTTCTAAGAAGAAGGTGATAGGTAAAGAGTCAATTAAAATTTCTGGTTTACCTAGTCTTAATGATGCTCTTCTTGTTGATGGATTGCAGGCAAACTTGATTAGCATTACACACTTGTGTGAAAGTGTACATTTTGTCAACTTTTTTAAAGATACTTGTGCAATCTTAGACTCTAAAGGAAATGTTATTTTGCAGGGAAAGAGAACTGATGATAATTGTTATTGTATTGATGTTAAAACTCTTAAATGCAATTTGACTAACCATGAACAGGTTGAACTTTGGCATCAAAGACTTGGTCACTTGAATTTCAAGGACCTAAAGAAACTTGGAAAGATGAAGGCTGTGAGAGGTCTTCCTGAGCTAGGAAAGAAATAGGAAGGTGTATGTGGACCATGTCAAATTGGGAAGCAAACAAAGGGAATATACAAGAAAAATAAAGGTACAATGTCCAAACGTCCCTTGGAGCTTCTTCACATGGATCTCATGGGTCCTATGCAAACCGAAAGCCTTGGAGGTAAGCGGTATATCTTTATGTGTGTTGATGACTTTTCTAGATTCACTTGGATTGATTTTCTTAGAGAAAAGTCAGACGCTTTTGAAAAATTTAAATCACTTTGCATTAAACTTCAGAATGAAAAAGATCTTAAAATCAAGAACATTCAAAGAATTAGGAGTGATCATGGAAAGGAATTTGAAAATGCTAGCTTCGGTAATTTTTATGATAACCTTGGTATTTTCAATGAGTTTTCTGCTCCTAGAACTCCTCAACAAAATGGTGTTGTTGAGAGAAAGAACAGGGTACTGCAAGAGATGGCTAGAGTTATGCTCAATAGCAAGAAACTTCCAAGGAATTTCTGGGCTGAAGCTGTCAATACTGCATGCTACATTTCAAATCGTGTTTTCTTGAGACCCGGCACTAGACAAACTCCATATGAGTTATGGAAAGGAAAGAAGCCGAATATAAGCTACTTTCACACATTTGGGAGTAAGTGCTACATTTTAAATGATCGTGACCAACTTGGTAAGTTTGATGCTAAAAGTGATGAAGGTATTTTTCTAGGATAATCTTCTAACAGTAGAGCATATAGGGTATTCAATTCAACTACTCATACTATTATAGAATCATCTAATGTAGTTGTGGATGATGCAGGAATTGTGTCTAATATTGATGATGAGTATGTTGTTGAGAATTCTGAATGTGCAGGTTTGGACTCAAATGTGAAAGAAGAGGAGACTGAAGAAATGCCAAATCAAACAAATCCTGCTCCTTGGGTTAGGAGGTCTCATAAAAATGATGACATCATAGGAGATGTGGGTGAAGGAGTACGAACAAGAAGACAACTAGCTAATCAAGTTTGCTATGTTTGCTACACGTCTCAGTTCGAACCTAAGAAAGTTGAAGAAGCACTTCAAGATGAGTTCTGGATTGGTGCCATGCAAGAAGAACTCAATCAATTCCAAAGGAATGATGTGTGGTTTCTCGTCCCTAGACCTAAGAGTACCAATGTCATTGGTACAAAGTGGATTTTCAAGAACAAATCAGATGAAAATGGAAATGTAGTGAGGAACAAAGCAAGACTAGTTGCTCAAGGCTACACACAACTTGAGGGAGTAGACTTTGATGAAACTTTTGCTCCAGTAGCTAGATTGGAATCTATTAGACTTTTATTGTGTGTTTCTTGTGTGTGCAGGTTCAAACTACATCAAATGGATGTGAAGAGTACATTTCTAAATGGAGTTCTTCAAGAAGAAGTATACGTTGAGCAACCAAAGGGATTTGTAGATCCACATCATCCAGAGCACGTATACAAATTAAAGAAAGCACTCTATGGATTGAAACAAGCTCCACGAGCATGGTATGAACGTCTCACCCACTACTTGCTTGAAAACAAATACATAAGAGGTAGTGTTGATTAAACCTTGTTCATCAAATGTGAAAATGGTGAGTTATTCATAGCTAAAATTTATGTTGATGATATTGTGTTTGGTTCCACTAATGAAAAGCGAGTGAGTGACTTTGTTAATGTGATGACTCGTGAGTTTGAGATGAGCATGGTAGGTGAGCTAACTTATTTCTTAGGTTTACAAATCAAGCAAATGAGTGATGGGATTTTCATTTCCCAAGCTAAATATGCTAAAAACCTAGTGAAAAGGTTTGGGTTAGAATCGGCAAAACACTATAACACACCTATGAGCACTTCATTGAAATTGAGTAAAGATTCAAATGGAAAAAGTGTTGATCAGAGTCTGTATAGAAGCATGATAGGAAGTTTGTTGTACTTAACTGCTAGTAGACCTGATATTTCTTTGAGTGTTGGTTTGTGTGCCAGGTATCAATCAAATCCGAAAGAGTCACATCTCACAGCTGTGAAAAGAATAATTCGATATGTCAATGGAACTTCGGACTTTGGAATTTGGTACTCTTTTGACACTAACCCTAACCTGGTTGGCTTTAGTGATGCAGATTGGGCAGGATGCAGTGATGATCGAAAAAGCACAACTGGAGGATGCTTTTATCTTGGAAACAATCTTGTGTCCTAGTATAGCAAAAAGCAAAACTCTATCTCCTTGTCAACTGCAGAGGCAGAATACATTGCAGTAGGTAGTGGTTGTACACAACTTCTATGGATGAAACAAATGTTGGAGGATTATGGTTTGAAACAAGGTACTCTGACAATTTATTGTGACAATACCAGTGCTATAAATATTTTCAAAAATCCTGTTCAACACTCTAGGACTAAGCATATTGACATTCGACATCATTTCATTAGAGAATTAGTCGAAAGCAAAGTAGTGTCCTTAGAGCATGTGTCCACAGAAAATCAACTTGCTGATTTGTTTACCAAATCTTTGGATCATGCTAGGTTTCAATCACTTAGTAAATCCATTGGTGTATGCTCTCTTCATTAATTGTGCCATGTCATTTGTAACATGTGTTGTTCATGTCTAAGAGTGGACTAGTGTCATATTTGTGTAAAATGATCTGTATCATTTATCTACTCTTAAATTCCTGACATTAGCCCTTCAGATCTTTGTTGCAATTGACAAAATGCCCATATTTGGACTTGTATAAGCAATTGTGTGAATGTTGTGTGTCTATTAAACTCATCCAGTTTCTGAATGTCAACAGATTTCTCATTGCTCTCAAATGTTTTTGAAAATAGTTTTCTTGTTGAGAAATGTATAATTGGATTAATAATGGCTTGGTAAACAAAAGCTTGGAAATGGCTATGCCCTCTGGAAGAGTGAAAGCTACCTCTACAATATGCTTGAAACAATATCTTTATCTCCAAGTTAGAGGAGAAGGCTACCTCCTTAGGTGCAATGAAAGCCGCCAATGCCTTTGGAAATTAAAATTAAAGTTGAAATACAAGAAAAGGAGAAAAAAAAAACAAATAGAGAGAGAGAGACGAGCTTGTGTTGAATGATAATGTAAAGCTGTTTTGTAGTTGATATCAAAATATTTCCTTCAAAAGCTTATTTTTGAAATTTTGCGACTTTCTTGAGACAGGATGATATATATTTATATATATATGTGCTTGCATGTATATTGGTCACTTATTGTGGGCAAATGTTAATCTGTTAATGAAGTGATGATTGTGTTTGTGTTTTTGAAGTTGAGATGGGACTTGATATTTGTTGTGGTGCATATTTGTGACTATTGGTTCTTTAAGGATATGACTCTCATGTTACTTGTGTATGGCATTCAAGAGGAGTTGGTACGTGTATTTTCTTGTCTCTTGTGCGATTTTCCCATATCTTTGTCTACTGTGTTCTTCCTTTGCCTCTCCCGTGACAAAAAGGGGGAGAAGTTTGTATTGTTGTGTAGTACTCAGGGGGAGAATTTGAGGGGGAGACACTTGTGTTCATCGTTTTGTGTCTGTTGTTAATGATTATGTTTATCTACAGGCGTTTATATGAACCGCACGGTGTCTACTAACGTCTTTTGTTTTGTGTTAGTGTGCTTTCTTTTGTTTCAGGTTCACCTTGTCCGGAAATGATCTCAAGCTTCAAGTTTTTAGTTTTAAGATCATTCATTGTAATTTTGTGAGGTTGTATTTGTGAGTTCAAACTTTGTATCATTTTGTATATTTGTGAGGTTTGAGGTTTTGTCACGGAATAGCCGGAGATTGTTAGGTCGAGTATTTTCTAGGTTGGCTAATTCCGTGCAAAACACTCTTTGGTTGTAATTGTGTTTAGGAGCTTTCGTTGAAGGCATCAAGATCATCGATCATTTGGTAAGTTGCTCTCAATCTCACAAAGGTTTTTAGGATCTCACACACTCACAACATATCATTCATTATGTTTCTAGGCATCTCATTCATCATTGACATGGTCTATGATGCATAGTTCATTGTATTGCATTCATATGTTATGTTCTGCAGATGCATCCTATAGATGGTCCCATATCTCCACCTTCCTATCCGAATTTCCAAGTGTATTCTTCATCAACGTTGTTGGTCTATGTGTGTACTTACTTCTGTCAGTTTTTCAGAATTTTCTGGGCGGCACGTCGCTAGATATTAGATAGAAACTGGACATAGGTCAGTGTTGGAAAAACAGGGAAGACAGTTTTTGTTTGACATGTATGTGGTCCAATATGTCACCCTTCCTGTCAGAATTGTAAATGGTGTGATTCATGAAAGTTGTTCATATATGTCTCTACCTACTTCTCTAATTTTTTCAGAATTTTCTGGGTGGCACGTCTCTAGATAATAGCTAAACACCAGACATAGGTCAGTGCTGAAAAAAACAGGGGAGACAGTTTTTGTGTGTCATGTATGTGGTCCAATATGGCACCCTTACTGTCCGAATTTGAAATAGTGTTCTTCATAAACGTTGTTCATATATGTGTCTACTTTCTTCAGTTATTTTTTCAGAATTTTCTGGGTGGCGTTACTCTAGATATTAGCTTGAAACCGAACATAGGTCAGTGTAGAAAACTGCACCCGACCCAACATGTGTGTCCGACCCATTTTGTATGGCAACCCGACCCGTGGCTCTTCCTATATATAAATGCCACTTCGTCTTTTTCATCAAGAATCCAGAAAGAAGAACCCTAGCAGCTTCCTCTCTTCATACTCTCTCAAATCCAATCTCTCTTGTATGTCTATGGAATCAAACTAGAGACTTGTGATAAGTGTTTTTCTTATATGTTGAAATTGTTTTATGCTTCATATCATTTAAAACTCTTTGTTGTTATTGAATGAGAGTTAGATATTGATTGGATGTTGAAAACTTGTGGTTTTTGTGTTTAATGCATGATAAGGGGTTTAGGAAGTTGAATTAGTACCTAGATAAGTTTATATTGTGATTTAGAGTGCATTTGTCTTGCTTGAATGAATTATACCTCTATCTCACATGTGTTTAGTGGATTGGTACTAATCTAGGTTGGATCAAGAGTGTTAGTTGTTGTTATAATAATTTACTTGTTACTAGAATCACATTCATAAAAACATGTTGGCTGCCTTGTAGAGTTCATGCATTGAATATGTTTGTTTCATGACTTGAAAGTGTTGAATTTGTTGCAAAATTTGTTAAGTGTTGAAATGTGTTTATGCTAAGTGTTATTTAAGTAGGTTGTGTGCACTAGTTCACTTAGCATCATAGGTTGTATTGGTCATGCATCCTAATTGTATGTTCATGCATCATTGAACACTTAGACTATAATCCTTTGTGTTATTGGAAGAGCTTGTGTGACTTTGGTGAAGTCTTGTGAACAATCTCAAGGTTTGCTTCTTGTGCAAAAGTTGTATTTGTGTGGAATTTCACTAGTTGGCTCTTGCGAGACGATAGGTGTAGGCTCACGCCAATAGGAGTGTGAATTCTAGGATAGCTTGAGGATATACGTATAGTCACCTAGTGGATCTTGGGAGATCATTAGGGAAAAGGCCTGCGGATAGACTAGAGCGGGATAGTCCAAGAGGAGTGAGTCCTTGTAATTTCAACTTGAGGGTGTAATGCATTTATCACTAGTGGATTGTCCGTTAAGTGGCCAAGAGTGGTCCCGTGGTTTTTGATCCCTTGTTAGAAGGGGTTTTCCACGCTAAAAATCCTTGTGTTGATTTTGTTTATCTCTTCCGCATTTGTTATGTGTTTATAATTGTTGAATTGATCTAATTAAATTGTTGGTAATCAAAAAATTGGGTAAGAACCTATTCACCCCCCCCCTCTAGGTTCATATAGACCGTTGCACTTAAATTTTCAATTGCCTTAAAGAATGGGAGGCACTTGTCGGTGAATCTCACTATGAATCTGCTTAGTACTGCTAGACATCCCGTGAGGCGCTCGAATTCCTTGAGTGTTGAGGGGGGTAGGGGTTTCATCTTAATAAGGGTGTCTATCTTTTCTGGGTTAGCCTTGATTCCCCTTTGGTGGACCAAAAACCTAGAAATTTGCCAAGCGACACTGAATACACATTTATCGGGATTTAGCTTCATCCCATATTGTCGCAACACTTCGAATGTTTCTCGCAAATTGTGTGCGTGTTCCTTCGCGGTTAAGCTTTTGGTCAGCATATTGTCAATATATACTTCAATGGTTTTCCCTATCTGTTTGGCGAACATCTGGTTGACCAATCTTTGGTAGGTAGCTTCAGCATTCTTCAGACCGAAAGGCATCACTTTGTAGCAGTGGTTGGTGGTGAATGTTGTTTTTTCCTCGTCAGGGGCATGCATTTTGATCTAGTTATACCCTAAATATGCATCCATGAAAATGAGGAGTTCGTGGCCGGCTGTAGCATCCACCAGCTGATCAATTTTTAGAAGGGGAAGACCATTATTTGTACAGGCCTTGTTCAAATCTGTAAAGTCTATACACATTCTCCACTTCCCGTTCTTCTTTTTTACTAACACTACATTAGCGATCCAAGAAGGGTAATGTGATTTTTGGATAGACCCTCATGCGAGGAGTTTCTCGACTTCCTCCCTTATTGCTAAATTCCTCTCGGAGTTGAAACGCCGCCTCTTTTGGATCACTGGTTTTGCATCGCGATGTACTTCTAATCAATGAGATATGATTGACGGGTTGATTCCTAGCATGTCGGTGTGGCTCCATGCGAAAATGTCTTTGAATCTTTGGAGCAGATTCTTCAAATCTTCTTTGATTTCAACTTTTAATTTTGCTCCTATATTGACGATTTGCTCTAGAGAGCTCTCGTCGAGCATTACATTCTCGGTTGGCTCTATTTATCCATCATTCTCCCATGCTGTGGGTTCTCGTTGGTCCAAGGTGAACTCCCTTTCTTCTTCTTCCTCCGACTTTTTTTCCTTGATCTGACAAACCTCTACAACCCCCTTGTTCTTGAAAGCGGATAGGTTGGTTTGTCTAGCAGTTTCTTGGCAACCCCTTATCTCTCCGACGCTGTTCTTGGTGGGGAATTTCACATTTAAATAGTACGTGGCCGTTCCTACTTTGGTTTTGTTGAAAAAGACCTCCCTACTAGTGCGTTGTACGGCCAATTGGGTATGTCCACCACCACGAATTCCAGCATCACTATTATCCTGCATGGTTTGGCTTCTATTCTCACTAGGAGCATCACGATTCCCCATGGCCTTATCTTTGATCCTCCAAAAGCTCGGAGAGGAGTGTCGAATGGTTCCAGATCTTTGCGTTGGAACCCTAACTGATCAAACACTTAAATGTGTAGGATGTCAGCAAAGCTCCCGTTATCGATTAGGATACTACACACATTTCTATGCGCAATTTAGAGCTCTACAACGATTGCATCATTGGGTTTGGCAATGACTCCTACGCCATCTTCTACGGTGACCCAACAGTCGACCAAGTCCAAAGATAGGCCTAGCGGTCGAAGAAGCCCTGTAACTCACTGTTAAACCCAGAAGGCAAGCCCAACAGTCGACCAAGTCCAAAAGCCATCTCATAGGTGACCAAGTCAACATTTGACTAATTCCAAAGACTTAGTCAAGTGGTTAGTCAAACAGCTCTGAGATAACCAGGATCCCTTATATCTCGGAGCACAACATCCTCAACGAAAAAAGGTGCAACAGCTAGCACCTACCTCAATAAATACAGCCTTATGGCTTCATTAGTAGGGGTCAAGCATTTTTTACCAAATTTGTTACTCTACTATTAAGGCTATTAGATTCGCGCACGACATAACTTTGATCCAGCCACGCTCGACATAGCCAACTCCAAACCTATAACCTATGCTCGACAAATTAGTTCACACACTATGCTCGACATACGATTGCTTCAGGTAGTATCTTACTTTTATTTTCCCGTTTAGATTCATAATCAAACTTAGGCGTCGAAGACTATTTTGCTAGCACCACCCTGGTGTCCCAAGAGCATGACTCTTCTTTTCTTTTTGCAGATTATCATCCCCTCTACAACAACGCCCTACACCGCCAGGTCATTAACGTAGATTTCAATATCTACAATTTGGTGCCTACTGTAGGGCATGACATCATTTAATCAGCAATTACCGATATTCAGATTATGGTAGAAGAGTCGAATCCTATTACTTTGGAAGCCCAGCTCGCAATGCTAATCGAGCAAATGAACGAAAATTCGGAGCGACTTTGAGCAGTGGAAGTAGAAAACAAAGCCGGTCATGCTGAGAACAAGGATTTGCAAAACAAGGTCGCCACCTTGACAACATCGGCTACGCCACCACTAGGGTTCGGCCATATCTATTACGAAGTCCACACCAACCTCACATCTGCTACAAGACAAATGACCCCTGCGACGTTAACCTCCAACTCTCGCCATCCAATTTTTGAGCTGAGGTCCAGCCAAACAATATTTCCGTACTTGAAGGTGATCAGGTAGCAGAACCTGTCGCATACTATACGGTAGCACCAGCAACCGTAACGACTGCTACCTAAGGGGGAAACAAACCAGCCAGCTCCTACCCAACAAATTCTCCTAATCAGCACGGAAATTGTTGTCCCTTTGACAGTAACCGCGACAAACGTGCTCACACCACTGGCGTTGCAAACGACAGATATAGTAGGCTCGACCTCCACTTTATCTGACCCTAAACTTACCCGCAGGTTCACAGAAATAAAAGCTTTAATCCAACGCATTCTTGAAATGCTGGCTCCAATCAAGAAAAGCTCAATCAATAGCTTTGCTGACTCTCCGTTCGTTGATGCCATTGCACTTGTCGAGATGCTAATGAAGTTCAGCTTTCCCAATATGAAGCACTACGATTGTAACATCCTTAATTTTCAGTAATTATGAAAAGTACTCTTCATTGTTGTTAATTATGTGAAATTAATGCAATGTGTTTACTTGGATTAATTTTTAGGTATACAAGTGGACCAGGTGGAGCGGTCCAGAAATAGTGCATGAAAGGAAAAAGGAAAATGTTGGTAGTGAGCATCGCGGCCCAAGACCACGATCAGTGATCGCGATAGGGTGCTCGTGATAAAAATGGTGAAATCTACCAGTGAGCATCGCGACCAACATCGAGACCAGATACTGCGATTGTTGATCGCGATGAAAGCGGTGAAAACACTCTAGTGAGTACCGCGACCAAATGACGCGACCACAGGTCGCGATACGTGGTCGCGACAGCAAAAATTTTATAAAAAAATAAGAGGCGGTGAAAAGCTTCAGGAAGAAGCAAACAGAAAAGAGAGAGAGACCGAGAGAAGAAAAAGAAAAAGAGAAAGAAGAAGAAGAAGAGGAAGAAAAGAAGAAGAGAAAGAAGAAGAAAGAGAAAAAGAAGAAGAAGAAGAAGAAGAAGAAAGGAAGAAGAAAGGAAGAAGAAGAAGAGAAGAAGAAGCAGGTAAAGGAGAAGGAGAAGAGGAGAAAGAAAGGAGAAGAGAAAAAGAAAAAGAAAAATGAAATCCAGGAAAGAAAATTTCGGAAAAAAAAAAGGGTATCCAGGTCGGTGTACACATATTATTCGTTAAGTTTTGATTTAATTGATTTGTGTATAAATCTTTGAAAATGATTTTGAATTACATAAATGTAATTATGTTGGGTTTAATGATTTTAATTTACGAAATATACTGTTACGCTTCGTTTTCTGTTACTTTATCTGTTTTTGAATATCTTGTTTTACAAATATTGATTAATATTGATTTTGGACTAATTGAGAGAATTTTTGTTTTGTGAAGTTTATTTGAATGTTGAAAAATTGAGCATATTTGATGATTGATAAAATCTGTAATCCCTAAAGTATGGCCCTGATATATGTATAGGGAAATATGGATATAGAAGGTTGACATGTCAATTGGGTACAGTTAGTAATACTGCACTGATATTCCTGATGATTATAGGGATACCATTTCATTTTGAAGTGGGAAACCCGACTGTGAATATACGGATATCATTTCATTCTGAAATGGGAAACCAACTGTGAATATACGGATACCATTTTATTTTGAAATGAGAAACTGACTGTGAATATAGGGATACCATTTCATTTTGAAATGGGAAACCCGACTGTATAAACCAGTAATCCAGTCTTGTAAAACCCTGTTATGTGTATCAGCGGCCCAATTAAGAACTAAAAACAATAAAACGATGTTGAAATAAAGAAATATTATTGAGAGTTCAATCCAGAAACATTTGAAAATGTTTTAATTAATATAGTTTCAGTATTTGAATATTATGTTGGTTTTATAAATGTATGTACGTTAATATGTATTTCTGAAATTTAGTTTAATTGTTTTATATGATATTGAATATATTTTAGTGTACACCCACTAAGCAATATTGCTTAACACATTGATTTTATCACGCGTAGGTAATAGAGATACCAACGGAGAAAAAGATTGAAGAGGTGATAGCTGCAGATAAGGACTCAGAGTCACATTACTTGGGTAGTTTTATTTAAACCCTGTTAGTATATTATTTACTTAAGCATGCATATACAAAAGTTTGTAAAGTTATAATATATGAGTTTTGTAAATATTTGTATAACAGTTTATGTTGTTTCAAAGTTTTATAACTAGCAATTATGTATTGTTTTATTGAAAATGTTTGAGGAAGTCGCACTATATTGAAGAGTGCGCAAATGATTGAGAAATGAATTTTGAAGTGTTTGATATTATATTGTTTGAGTTTTGTGGAAAACAGGATTTTTGGAAAGTTAAAAAAATAGAGGAAACTCTAGCAAAATTTTTGAAATAATTGATGGACTCACCATAAAAGATTTTTAAAGCCAAATTATGTTTATGTTTACAAAGATTTCAAATTATAAGCTAAGTTTAGAAAGGTTTTGACTATCGGGTAACGCTCTTTGGGTTGATCCAAACAGGTCGGGTCAGGGGGTGTTACAACGATGGTACGACAGATCCAGACGACCACATCGCTTGGTACCGCCAGCGCATGTTCATAGCAGTACTACCCAGAGATCAGCACAAAACATGCATGTGCAAGGGATTCGGATCAAGCCTAGTAGGCCCAGCACTACAGTGGTACACGAACCAGCCGAACAACTCGATAGCCTCATTCGCATAGTTGAACGATATCTTCGTCGAGTAGTTCACCAGCAGCTAAAAGCTGGAAAAAACAATCAGACGACCTATATACAATCAACCAACGTCGCGGCGAGCTATTATGAGACAATGTGGGTCGATTTAACAAGGAGAAAGTGTCGATTCCTCATTGTAACCAGGCTACGGCAATCTCCACTTTCAAGAAAGAACTCCTTCATAACTCCGACCTCTATAAGGAGCTGAAAAAATATCCATGCAAGACAATGGAGGAAGTCCTCACCAAAGCATAGGCCCAAATTAAATGGGAAGAAGATGAAGTCAACTACACCCCGTCGAAGAATAACTGGAATGACAAACGATGCAATTATCGCATCGAACGCAAATCAGTAGAACGCATTCCAAAGCCATATCCAATCGGTCGCCGAAATGATAGATTGCATGACAACTGTGCCCCTCGTGACAGGCCACCTTGTCAACCAAAGAGGAATAGAACAAGAGTGCTCGAATACAATCTAAACATCACACCTGTCGAAGTTTTCGCGGTCATGAAGAACCTAGACAATTCAATGAAGTGGCCTGGGAGGATGTCAAGTCGCGTAGATAAGAGGGATTCCACCAAGTGGTGCGACTTCCATGGAGACCACAGACATAGAACCGAAGATTGCATCGCCCTTAAGTTTGAAGTGGTCGAGCTCCTAAAAAGGGGGCACCTAAAAGAGCATCTCACCGACAAAGGCAAAAATACCTTGGCTCATCGGGATAAGTGCCAGAACAAGGACAATTCACCACCTCCTGATCCCCCACAACACAAAATAGTCATAAACGTCATCATAGGCGGATCAAAGATCAGTGGAGTTTCTTACTTAGCAGCCAAACGACACACCCGATTAGCAGGTAATCCTGAAGTCCACCCCAAAAGATAAGTCGACCCTATTTTCGACCACAATATCAGTTTCAACAACAATGAGCACACTGAACTGTTCAATCCGCACCACGACATGTTTGTTATATCCCTTCATGTGGCCAACAGTTTGATAAAACGCATCCTGGTAGACAATGGCAACTCTACAAACGTCTTATTCCTTAAAGCTCTACGGGAAATGCATATTCAATAAGTCGAGCATCATACGACGATCAACTGTGTTAGTTGGGTTCAGCGGCGAGCATAAGAATAATATCAAGGAAATCACCCTCCCCGTTTATGTAGAAGGTATCAACATCAACACCCAATTCATGGTGCTCGACTGCCCATAAAATATCATCATAGGTCATCCCTAGATACACGACATGCATGTTGTTCCCTCGACTTATGGCCAAACACTCCGCTTCCTAACTAAATGGGGAGTACACGAGATCGTGGAAATCAACGAGTTTCAAGAGAATGCTATACCAACACCTTGAAGAACAAGCCATCACAATTATAGCAATTACAAGAGTCGACCCCTGGGCTCGAACAGCATAGTCCAAATATGGAAGAGCTCGACGAAGTTCAAATCCATCCAAACTACCCAGAGCACAAAGTCCAGATTGGGTCGCTCCTCAAACTAAACATCAGGGCTCGACTAATCGACTTCTTAGCCAAACACTACGACTACTTCGCATGGTTACACGCTGATATGACAGGGATAGACCCTAATATCATGGTCCATGTGCTCCGAGTCGACCCCGATGTCAAACCAATCAAACAAAAACGAAGAAAATTTGCCCCGAGCGAAACAAAATGATCAACAAAGAAATATATAAACTTATCGACATTGGTTCAGTAAGAGAAGTCCACTATCCTGATTGGTTAGCGAATGTAGTAGTCATGCGAAAGAACAATGGGAAGTGGAGAGTCTGCATCGACTTCACAGACCTCAACAAGGCTTGCCCTAAAGACTCATTTCCCCTACCTCACATCGACATGAAGGTAAACACTACAGCAGGGCACGAACAACTCAGTTTCATAGATGCTTTTTCAAGATACAACCAAATCCTGATGCATCCCGACGACCAAGAAAAAATAGACTTCGTGACCGAGCGTGGCATCTTATGCTAAAAGTAATGCCATTTGGGCTCAAAAACACGGGGGCAACTTATCAACGATTGGTCAATAAAATATTCAAATAAATGCTCGGCACGATAATGGAAGTATATATCGACGACATGCTCGTCAAATCCCTCCAGGCGGAGCAACATCTGGAACACCTACAGCAAGCCTTCGACACACTTCAAAAATACGGTATGAAGCCAATCCAGACTAGATTTAGTTAATCATGGGAATCCCTTCCCCCCGATCGATGAAAGAAGTTCAAAGACTCACCAGTCGAGTAGCAGCACTTAATCGTTTCATCTCCAAATCTTCATAAAGGTGCCACATTTTCTTCGACACATTCAGGAAAAACAAAAGCTTCGAGTGGAAAGAAAAGTGTGAAACCGCACTATAACAGCTAAAAACTTATTTCTCGAGTCCTCATTTACTCTCGAAACCAGCCAATGGAGAAACACTTTACATCTACCTGTTAGTATCAGAAATAGCTGTTAGTGCAGTGTTAGTCCATGAAGTTGAGCAAAAATAACTCTCAGTGTACTATACCAGCAAGTATCTGCTCTACGCAGAAAAAACAATATCGTCAAATGGAGAAACAGGCTCTATCACTAACATCAGTAGCCAGAAAACTACGGCCTTATTTCCAATGTCACCCCATAGTGGTGCTCACTACATTCCCGTTAAAGAATGTACTACACAAACCAGAGCTCTCCGGTCGACTCATTAAATGAGCAGTCGAACTAAGCGAGCACGACATATCCTATCGACAACGGATTTCATCGCTAACTTCACTCCAGACACTTTTCCTTTAGCGGAACATCAAATACTTACCCTAACAAGGGAGTCGATGTCGAGCTGGACACTTTCAGTCGACGGGTCCAGTAACTCCAAAGGTAGTGGATTAGGCCTTGTACTACAGTCACCTGAGAACAACATCATCGAGCAATTAATCAGATGTAACTTTAAGGCAACAAACAATGAAGCCGAATACGAGGCCCTCATAGCCGGGCTCACACTTGCCAAAAGCATGAACATAAAACGAATTAAAGTTCGGTACGACTCGCAACTGATCGCACGACAGCTCGATGGAACCTACCAAGCCAAAGACCCGAAGATGATTGCTTACCTAGCCGTGGCCACAGAATTGCGCTCGACATTCGAACGATTTGTGTACAAACAAATACCAAGATCAGAAAACGCGCATGCAGACGCCCTAGCTAATCTAGGCTCGGCCATTCAAATCGTCGAGCCCAAGAACATACCATTGGTATACTTGCATTAGCCAGTAGTGTGGACCAATAAAGAGGAAATCTTCCCAGTCGACGTCGACAACAGCTGGATGACTCCTCTGCTTGACTATCTCATCAACGACACACTCCCAACAGATCGACGAAGCACGCAAACTTAGAATAAAAGCCACCCGCTTCAGTGTCATCGAAGGTAAGCTATACAAAACGTTATCTGGACCTTACTTATTTTGTGTCGACCCGACAAAAGCTAGCCTCATCCTCAAAGAAATTCATAAGGACGACTACGAAAATCACTCAGAAGCCTCGCAAGTCGAGCACTCACAGCGAGATACTACTAGCCAACCATGAGATTCGACTCGGTCAACTACGTCAAGAAATGTGACCAATGCCAAAGATTTGCACAAGGCGTACATCAACCGCCAGGACGACTATACCCCATCACAACACCATGGCCCTTCATAAAGTGGGGCATGGATATTATGGGCAAAATGCCAACCGCAGCATGCGGAAACGTCTATATGCTAGTCCTAACTAATTATTTCAGCAAATGGGTCGAACCCGAAGCCTATCAAAGAATCAGAGACTTCGAAGTAAAAGGCTTCATATGGAAAAAACATTATGTGCCGGTTCGGCATACCCAAAGAAATAGTCACAGACAACGGCTCATAATTCATTTATTTTGACTTTCAAGATTTCTGCAAGAAATACGGGATCAAGTTAAGCTTCTTGACACCACACTACCCTCAGTCGAACGGACAAGCCAAATCGACCAACAAGACAATCGTCAACACACGTAAGAAGAAACTTGACGCAGCAAAAAGGCTTTAGGTCGACATGCTCCCAGAAGTCCTTTAGTGTCGTACAGAACCACTCCTCGAGTGTTAACTAGACAAACCCCCTTCTCCTTGACATACGGGGCCGAAACCTTTTTACCAATTGAAGCAAAACTTCACACTGCAAGATATGAGCACGCCACAGAAGAAGAAAACTCGCACACACTTTCATGCGAGCTCGACACACTTGATGAACGTCGAGATCAAGCCTCCATTCGACTAGCCAGCTATTAACAGATGGTCACTCGACATTACAACAAGAATGTCACCTTTGTACACTGCTTTACACACGAGCATTAAAATTACATTCGATAGTTGTAAATTTCCCTACACTGCTCTACACAGGAGTATTAAAAATTTAGTTCTTGTAAACCGCTCTACACACGGTCTTATTTAGTTTCGTTCAATAATTAATGATCGCTTTACATGAGCATTTTTATTATGCTCAACACTTGTAAATTACTTTACCGTGTTCTACACTCGAGCATTACTTTACATTCGACGAATTATAAATTACTTTACATAAGCATTAAATTGCGCTCGACAATTGATTATCTCTCTACACACGACATGATTAAATCCACACAGGAATCAAGTGAACTTACTCTTACAGGTCAAGCGTTTGTTTACTCTACGTTTTTTACTTGAGAATTTGGCAAGATCTATTCAAAAGGATTACTTATCTACGCACGACATTCCAAACAAAAATTGTTCATACAAAAGGTGATCGACAAGAAACTACTGCACGACAAAATATATTGAAAACTTATAAACAAAATCCAAAAACATGGCAATTCTCGACCCAAAAGAAAGTAAAGAGGCATGGAAACCCAGTTCGATAGGGGCAATTTTCGGCCCCAAAAGTTAAAAGGCACTAGGCCATGTTCAACAAAAAAGAACTAAAATTTAGACGTCTTCGACATCTTGTTGTTCTTCTTCTTGTTGTTGTTGTTGCTGCTAATCATTGAGTTGGTTGCCTCCCTGTGCACGACTGGTCTCTGCATTTTTATTCGTTGCCTCCTCAACCGTCGACGTGTCCATTCTCCCGTCAGTCGCTTCTTCCTTCAGCTCGGTAGCTACCAGCTCTAAGACTTCCTCCCAAGCGACGATCGCTTCATTGACATTCCAACTGTCGGCCTTACCTTTCTTGAACGCTTTCATCAGCTCGGCTTTCGTCTAAATAACAGCGTTGCCGGCAATAGAGAAGGCTCATCTGACTAAGGAGGTTGTCGACCTCAGCCTTCTGCTCCATTTTGTGCCTATCTTCATTCGTAACAAACACAGCCACCCCCTGCTCCAGTTCCTCGAGCTTCTTATCTTTCTCACGCTCGACCTTCTTCTTTTTTAGCTCATCCAGCTTCTTGTTGCCGAGCTCTTTCTTTAAAGAAACGATCTGCTAATGACAATCTTTCAAGTGTCTAACGGAGTTGGAGAGCTCATTCTTCAAGTAAACCTAAATCTCTAGAGCCTGCACACATATGTCGTCAAAAATTAGTCCGAGCCCTCAAATTAAAAAACAACACAATTTCTAAGTTACTTATATGGAAAGCACTGGCGATCCCCCAATTAATCATGTTCAGCATGTCGATACTCATTATGTACTGAGCGTTGCTCCCGAAAACAAACTGGTTGGCACCTTCGATCAAAGTTTTGAAGTCCTTGTAGGTGGAAGTGCTGGCAGGGAAGGAGATCTCGATCTCAGAACTCGACTCATCCGTCACCTTTTGCCTTTTCTTAGCCTGCTTGGAGGCATCCTTTTCAAGGTTAGGGCTAGAAGGCGATGCAGATGCAAGAGTTGAGGACGGGTCGGCTTGTAGCATTTGGGCCATGTTCTGTTGGCCGCTCATCTACTCCCTCTTCTGAGCCGACGCCTATGCCCTCTCACAACGCCTAGCCAAGGCCTCATCAGCATTCAAGATCTTCGGCTTAATGTTCGACATGGAATCTAAAGTGAATTTACAATCAACCTCAGAAATGGGAGTAAGGAAACGAGTCCCACAAAGCAGTTCAAAGAAATGTCGATCCCAAGCGTAAGTTACTAAATTTTTCAACTTTGGAAAAAGAGTACCTTTTGCGTTTAGGTCAACGTGTGCCCACAGACAACTCGGCCTTAAGCTTTCCTCGCTCAACAGTTTTTTTCCAACTCCTCTCCGCCGGGTCGACAGAATAGATGGGCTTCGTATGCGTTTCATTATTACAACCAATGAGGATATTATAAGCGGCGACAATCTCAGCAAAAAGAAGGCACAGATCAGGAAAACAATTAAACGAAAAATTAAAAAGCTTGCGAAATGGAAAATATACAAAATCCCACCAGGGATATTCCACGTCAAACGTATATAACGGTCGCCCTCAAATGGGCCTTGTGACCAACTCGCCCTTTGCAAAGAAGTACTTGTCCTTCCACCCACGATCATTTGTAGTGAGGTCGGTGATAAGATGCGGGTGATGGGGACGAGCCAAAATCAAGTTGCGCCTTAGCTCATCTTCGTGTCCCTTCATATAATATGAATGGAACAAGTTGCCCAACGAGAAAGGTAGACCCCTCTTCTCATGAAAAGCTTCGATTGACATCAGCAGCCTCCTGCCATTTGGCTGTAGGAACCATTTCTCCATTCCACTAGCCACGCAGCGAAATTAGGGTTTTAAAAAAAAAAATTATACAGATCGCAAAAATGATCTGTAACCAGTAAAACTTTAGAACTGTATTTTAGGAACAATAAAATTAATATATATCACATATATATTTATTTTCACATACAGGAAATTGTAATCAATTGAGAAAAAGAAAAAAAAAATAAGAACATACCACCGTTGGAAGCTCCTCCTTTTTTTTTCTGCTCCTTGTCTGTACCACTACGTCTTTCTTGCTATATCCTAACACTGGTAACTTGCATGTGGGCGCGTCACGTTGTCAGGAACAGTGAAGAGGTTGAAAAAATAAGAGTTGGAGAGATACTGTATCTCTCCGGTCACTTTTCTTTTTTTTTTTCTTTTTACGTTCAAACACTTTGAATGTCAAAAAATATTTATTTAAGTCGTGTGTTATATTAAAAACTCATTTTAATATATATTTAAGTTACTAAATTAATAAAAACTCTTTTTAATTAATTTATCAATAACTTTTAAATTTAAACTCTTTTAAATTCAAATAATATTTGTTTATTTTATTTTATTTAATACATGAGATAATCATATTATCTCTTTATTCAAAATAAAAATAAACTATTACCAGTAACTTTTGAATTTAAACTTTTTAAATTTAAATTTATTTTATTTTATTTAATAAATGAGATAATCCTATTATCTCACTATTCAAAATAAAATATCAACTATCACCCTCATCTTATGATTAATTACATAATTAAATAATCTTATTATTTAATTGTTATAATTACCATTATTTAATTAATTGAATAATCACATTACTCAATTAACTCCTGACACGTGTCACTTTCGCAACACTATTAATTGGACCATCCAATTAATTATACGTGACCCTTGTTACCAAAATGGATCGGGCTAGCAAGGGGACCTAATGGACCCACAGTATTTTGAGCTCCGATTATCCTCGGAATCATTAATTAAACTCTTTAATTAATATTCATTGATTATCAACTCCGGTGTTATTCCACTAAAAACCTAAAGCTGCATTCTCTCAACGGCGGACGCTTTTACACAGACCGATATCACTCGGCGTCCATCGATATAGCTATTACATATGGTGTGACCTTCCATAGTAGTTCATAATTAGAGTTGGGTCATAATGTCCGTTACACCCATCTAATTACATATATACTTAAAGCACCGTTGATTCTCTAATGAACAATAAATCCTGTTTCCTCACAGAATCATGAGAGCGCTCATATTGTTCAAGCCCCGAATCAACCCTTAAAGTAACTACTCTCTACTTCTCACAAGAATGAATGGATTCCACTATTGTGTACAAACCTTCCCAACTACAAGCCAAATCGCAATCCCAACAAACGGAGAATATCGATCAGGAATAATCATCCGACCTTACCCATGGTATATCAAAAATCACGATCTAACCTGAAGGAGTCGATAAAACACTTAGGATTGAGATCACCCACATGTAGCCATCATAAGTTGATGTATATGAATATCTTCGGTAAACGGATCTTGGTGAGAGATTCATATAGAACATGGCCCAGTCCTATATGATCACATCATACAAGGTGCCTCCATTCCCATATCTCCATATGAATAATCCACGATAGAATCATCATACAATACGGAATGGACCGCAGCTATAGATTAACTACAAATAAAGTACCTAGCTTTATTTGCTATCTATGGACTTTTTAGATTGCACATTTCTTACTGTATCCATCTGTATATGATAATTATATACACAGTACGAGATTACATCCGGTAATCTAGGATGTTATAATGCACAAGTTTATATAATATAAATGACACAATAAGAATGAATTGAACTCTTCTTTTATTTATTTATAAAAACCATCTACAAATTACATCTTTAAGGCAAAAACCCCAACAATCTCCCACTTGCATTAAAGCATATGAGGCATTAGACGTAACCCTAGACCTTCTAGGTGACCCGTAAATACATTGGCCGGTAAAGTCTTCGTAAATGGATCAGCATGATTGTCTTAAGAGGCTATCTTGATGACGATCACATCTCCTCTCTGCACTATCTCTCTATTGAGATGATACTTCATCTCTATATGTTTCCCTCTTTTATGGCTTTTTGGTTGTTTGGAATTAGCTACAGCACCACTGTTATCACAATAAAGCGTGATGGGCTTATTTAGCAGCTTCCAAATCACTCAAGAACTTCCGAAGCCAAACAGCCTCTTTAGCAGCTTCACAAGCGGCTACATATTCGACTTCCATGGTAGAGTCAGTAATGCAAGATTGCTTAATACTTCTCCACACAATGGCTCCACCACACAAGGTGAAAACGGATCCAGACGTGGATTTCCTAGAATTCATGTTTGACTTAAAATAAGAATCCGTGTATCCTAACGGGATCAAATCCTGTCCGGAATACATGAGCATATAGTTTCTCGTTCTCCGAAGATACTTGAGAATGGTCTTGACTGCAACTTAATGATCTAACCCCGGGTTGGACTGGTATCTGCTGGCTACTTCCACTGCATAGCAGATGTTCAGTCTCGTGCATAACATAGCATACATGAGACTTCCTACTGCAGATGCATAGGGTACACGTCTCATATCCTCAATATCTTGAGGTGTCTTAGGACACTGTTCCTTAAACAAGTGAACTCCATGCCTAGAAGGTAAATTACCTTTCTTGGAATTCTACATCGAAAATCGCACAAGAATCTTGTCAATATACGATGCCCGAGATAGTGCTATAAGTTTGTTCTTACGATCTCTTATAAGTTGGATCCTTAGAACATAACTCACCTCTCCCAAATCTTTCATTTGGAATTGGCTAGACAGCCAGCCCGCCCTTAACGTCAGACAATACTCCCACATCATTCTTAATGAGTAGGATATCGTCTACGTATAGGACTAAAAAAACTAACTTTTTGTCAATGATGCGCTTGTATACACAAGGCTGATCAACATTTTGCTCGAAGCCATAGGTTTTGATCATAACATCAAACCTTATATTCCAAGATCTAGATGCTTGCTTAAGTCCATAAATGGACCTTTACAGCTTGCAAACTTTTTACTCTTGATCTGGGGACACGAATCCCTCTGGTTAAATCATATAGATGCTTTCGTCAAGATTGCCATTCAAAAATGCAGTCTTGACGTCCATTTGCCAAATTTCATAATCGAAATAGGCAGCAATGGATAAGAGAATCCGAATAGACTTAAACATGGCAACTGGCGAGAAGGTCTCTTCATAATCGACCCCCTCCTTTTGGGTATAACCCTTAGCCACTAGCCTTGCTTTGAAGGTCTCTACCTTCCCGTCTACTCCTCTCTTTCTCTTATAGATCCACTTACACCAAATGGGTTTTATCCCATCCGATAAGTCTACGAGATCCCAAACTGAGTTGGAGTACATAGACTCCATCTCGAGATTCATGACTTTGAGCCATTCCTCTTTATCAAGATCTTCCATTGCATTCTTAAATGACAATGGGTCATCCATACTATCAGTAGAGACAACACATTGTCCCTTACCCATACCTAAATAGCGTTTAGGTTGTATCACAACCCTCCCACTACGTCTAAGTGGTAGTGTATCCCGATCAGGAATCATCTGACTCTCAAATGTTTGTGGATCAACAACTCTTGTTGATGAAGTGCTGGTCTCACCAAGCTTCAGTTCATTTAACATAATCTTGGATCGAGACTTATGGTCACTAATATAGTTGTCC
The DNA here is from genome assembly GCA_003430845.1 of Xanthoceras sorbifolium. Classification (NCBI taxonomy): domain Eukaryota; kingdom Viridiplantae; phylum Streptophyta; class Magnoliopsida; order Sapindales; family Sapindaceae; genus Xanthoceras; species Xanthoceras sorbifolium. Next base: position 17,689,053 of record CM010611.1, read on the forward strand.
TCAAGAAGCATTGCATTTGTCAATAAAGACTTTGTTATCTTCAGGACTATAGAAGTGTCCGCCTCTGGTCTCTTTGAAGTATCCTACAAATAGGCAGACTTGGAGTCTAGCTTTCCATTTTTGTTCTTCAGCACGTGTGCTGGACACCCCAATATGCGGAAATGTCGCAAACTAACTTTACAACCATTCCATAACTCTAGGGGAGTCTTAGGAACAGATTTGGATGGCGCTACATTCAAAATGTATGCCGCTGTTTGTAACGCATATCCCCAGAAGGAATTTTGTAATGATGAGAAACTAATCATAGATCTCACCATTTCCATTACGGCTCTATTTCTCCTCTCCGCTACACCATTTTGCTGAGGTGTACCCGAAACTGTGAGTTGGGATACTATTCCATGATCGACCATAAAGTCTTTAAACTCTTAGTCAAGGTACTCACCCCCACGATTCGATCGTAGAGACTTGATAGTCTTACCTAACTGATTCTCAACTTCAGCTCGGAATTCTTTGAACTTTTCAAAAGTTGCCGACTTACGTTACATCAGGTAGACATATCCGTATCTAGAGTAGTCATCTATAAAGGTGACATAATACTCATAATCACCCCTGCCTTTAACATTCATCGATCCGCAGACATCAGTATGTATAAGCTCCAGTGGCTCTTTAGCTCTAAGGCCTTTTTCCAGTAAAAGGTCTCTTAGTCATCTTACCTTCTAAATAAGATTCATAGACAAGTAAGGTGCCAACCTTTAACTCGCTTAAAGGTCCACTTTTTATTAGTCTGTCTATTCTGTCAAGGTTAATATGACCAAGCCTTAGATGCCAGAGATACGTGTCATCATCTGGAGAAATCTTATGTCGTTTGGTTTTAGTTTTTTCAACCTTAAACAATTCGGTGTTGAGCAGTGTTGTGTGTATTAACGGCCTTAACACATACAAATTGTTTTCATTAATTCCTGAACAAATATTCAGACTATTCTTTGAAATAATAACAGATTTACTATCAAAAGAAACAGAATAAAATTGTTCTAACAATTCAGAAACGGAAATTAAATTTCGTGTAAATCCAGGAATATAATAAACATTGTCCAAAAGTAAAAATCTAGCATTATTATAAAAATTCAATTTTATTGAACCCACTGCTCGAGCCGATACAACATCCCCTGACCCTACACGCAACCAGAAAGCTCCCTCCTCTAGCTGTGTCCAAAAATCAGTCCACTGCAAAGAAGAACAAACATGGTTAGTGGCCCCCGAATCAACTATCCAGGGTAAAGAATCATCTTCCACTAAACAAGATTCAAGAACTAGTAAATCATATTTACCTTTCTGCTTCTTCTTCTTGGTTACCTCCTCTAGGTACTGAGGACAGTTCCTCTTCCAGTACCTAACCCTGTTACAATGGAAACATTTTCCCTTGTCTTTGTCGGTGGAGGTGCCCTTCTTTTTGCCTTGGGCTTTCTTGGGCTTGAGCTTACCTTTAACCTTCCCAATAGACCTCTTCCTCTTCTTATTTCTAGAGAAGGAAGATGGTTTGGCAACATTTGCCTCACCGGTCTTCACCTTACTGTCCTTAGTCAAGGCCTCGAAAGTGGCGAGCCTCGTTAAGGAACTGAATGAGACTGAACTACAACTTGTTCATCCCGTAGTTGCTCTTAAACTGATCGAAACTCTTCGAGAGAGTTATTAGTATGATGCTCACTTGGCTAGGTTCATCAATGGCCTTGCCATTGATTTCTGCTGTGTTGAAGTAGGATATCATGGTCATGACATGTTCACGAACAGATGTACCTTCCTTCATGCGAGTAAGCATATCGGCACGAACAGCTTCATGGTGCTTTTGCTCAGAGGGTTGCCCGAACATATGAAAATGGCAAAACCTGGCAGTGAGCAACGCGACCAGCCACCGCGACCACAGGTCGCGATGGACTGCTCGCGATGAAAGTGTCAAAAACGGGCAGAGAGCAACGCGACCAGGGCGCGCTCGCGACGAAGGCGGTGCGCGCACTCCAGTGAGCATCGCGACCTGGTGCCGCGACCACAGGTCGCGACGGCGGTCGCGATGGCGAAAAAAAAATATAAAAAAAAATAGAAGCTTCTCGCAGAAGCGAGAAGCCAGAACAGAGAGAGAAAGAACCGAGAAAAAAAGAGAGAAAAGGAGAGAAAAGAGAGAAGAAAAAGAAGAAGAAGAAGAGAGAAGAAGAAGAAAGAAAAGAAAAGAAAAAGAGGAAGAAGGAGAAAGGAAAAAGAGAAGGGAAAGAAACCGTGGAACCGCGGTTTGTCGAACGAAAACACGGATTCCAAGTAGGTGTACTCTCGTTTTCGAAATCGTTTCGAGAAGTATTTCGTTTACTTGTTTTTCGTTTTAGTTTTCGATTTCGTTAAAAGTTTTCGATTTCGATTTTTGTATGAAAAGTGTTTGCTTATAAGAAAAATTGATGATTGATGCACCTATTGATGATTCCGAACTGGTTTTATGTTAAATCGCGTTTTGATCGTATTTCGATTGTGTCGATTTTGTTAAAAATACATGATTTATACTTCTGTATGATTATTGATGATATTCTTGAAAAATATTGTGCGAAATGTATACACTGATTGTGAACCTTACTTATTGTAACGGCCCTAGGATACCTAGACATAGATATGGATATAGGAGGTTGGTATACCAGCTGGGTTTTATTGAGCAGTACTGCGCCGTTATTATTGTGTGATTGTTGTTGCGGGGCAATCTCGGACAATCACACCGATTTTAGTGATCGTTGTTGCGGGGCAATCTCGGACGATCACAAGGACATTAGCGATTGTTGTTGCGGGGCAATCTCGGACAATCGCGATGATATTAGTGACTGTTGTTGCGGGGCAACCCCGGACGTCACATTGACCCATATTCCAGTCCTAGAATGTTTAGTATTCTAGTGGGCCAGAATTGATTGAAATTCAAAAGTGAAACGAACATTATTGACTTCATTATTGAAATTAAAGTAATTGGAATTGTTTAATGCTTTGATTTTCGAAAGTTAATTGTTTTGAAATGCAATAGAAATGGAATTGTTTTGAAATATATATATTGTGATTTATATACATTTATATTATGATTTATTTAATTGAGATTTTAGTACACCCACTAAGCTTTATGCTTAGCGCGTTAGTTTGTTTCTAACGCGTAGGTACCAGGAATCCAGAGGAGGCTAAAGATTGAAGGAAGAGCAAGTTGCAGACCGAGTCACAGAAATTGTACAGTTGGGTAGCTATATTTATGTTATGTGTATATATATTTTGAAAGCATGCATATACAGGAAATTTGTAAATACGTTTTGTAAAATGTTTTGTAATTAATTATTGTATGGTTTCTGTCTTTTATTATTTAAATGTAAATAGTATTGTGATGAAAGGTTTTGATAAGTCGCACTAAACGGCAGAGTGCGTAATTGTTTGAAATTGATATTGAAGTGTTATTGAAATTGGTATTGAATTGATTGTGTAAAAAAAAAAAAACAGGTTTTGGAAAGTCCGAAAAACAAACGGTACTCTGCCGAATTTTCGTAAAACGTTTAAAATGTTTTATGGGCTCACACTGATTTTAAAATGAAAAATGAAGTTTTGAAAGAATTTGAAAGTCCGAGTAGCGCGCCCCGAATAGCTTGCAATGACTCCATGATTTCGAATGTTGTAGTCATTGCTTCATGCTTTGTGACAAGCACTTCTGTCATAAAAGCTAACAGATATGTATGGGATTTCTCATCAGATGAGACCCATCGCTGGTATGCCTTACGAACTCTTTGTGGCGCATTGACAGCAGGCTGTGGAGGACATTCCTCCGTAAGCACAAACTTAAGGTCTTTGGTGACCAAAATCGCCTTTATGTTAAGTTTCCACTTTATATAGTTATCACCAATTAGTTTGTTGTGTGCAAGTATTTGTAATAACGCAGAAGACATTATTGCTGAAAAATAAATAAACATCCATTCAGTCATATATTAAAAACCAATGCTAATGTTTTGGCATAAATTTAAACATGAGGCATGTACATATTTAACGAACTACAACTACAAAAAAAAAAAATTACTATGCCACGATAATCCAACATACCACAAAGAAGTACCGCCTTAGGGTCAGTCAAGTCCTTGCATATTGGACCGAGACATTCTCAATCAAATAATATTCTAGAATACTCTTTTCCATATTATTTAACCATCGTTTATTTAGTCAGGTTTTCGATTAACTACTTTTAATCTACACCTTGTGCGTGTAACCCATCATTTCAGATCTCATAGGCTTAACTTGAGAGTGCCGCCTTAGGGTCGGTCAAACCCAAAATACCCCCAGAAATCCTACCCATTAGGAAGTCAACCTTGATATTGACTTTTGTGGAAACCCTCCTTAGGGAGGACGAACACGAGGCTCCACTCGGATCTCACGGTATTGAACTAACGATAGAGACTGCGGGATATATATGTCATATATCCCTCTCCCACTCACTATTTTAAAACTTAGGGTTTTCTATTCGTTAATGCACCTAGACTCTACAGGATCAAACGGCTAATTTTAATCAAGTTATCTAGGACATTAACTAATTTATTATTATAATCATATTCTAAATAATTAATAATTTTTAACACTTAAAAATCTATAAGTGAATAATCTAAATTTAGGTAAACTATTTACTAAAGTCAGATTATTAATTTGGTGTTTACCAAGTTTTAACTATTTAAAACTCTAATACATTATTTAGTTCATTTATTTATTAGGTGATTAATCATATTAAACCTAATATTAATAAATGTACATATTAATCTAAATTTATTAAACACTTTAATAACAAGATTAATATTAAGAGAAATACCAAGTTTTTAACTATTAAAAACCAATCATTTTTCATAGCAAAGTATAAATACATTATTTACCATTTTAATCTCATTAAAAAAATAATAACATATAAATGCTATGATGCATGTATGACAATATCAACATATATTTGTGTAGGCGTACTTAAATCTAAATGAAATGTATATGCATGACAATGCTAAATTATTACATAATAAAACATACATGAGTTGACCGAGTGTTGTGGATTATTTAACCTAAAAAAAATTAAAAACTAAATTACAAAAATAACCCCAAGGCATTCCTTGGTCTTCTTGTAACTTCATAGTTTTTCAATCTCTTCAGGACTCTCCAATTCATCTCATAAATCTAGAACAATAGTTGATTTGTACACTAAATAAAAAAACCTTAGATCAGCACACAAATTGGATTTGTGCACATGACACGCACTAAACAATTTGTGCATGTACTGTCCGACATTGCAATGCATTAAACCCGTAGATTTTTTTTGTTTTTTTTGAAAAAAAAATTGCAAGCATTTAATGCTTGTGTCCAACATCTTCGTACACAAAAAAATGCTTGCATTAATGCTTGTGTACAAAAACTGATTTGCACACAGTGCATAAACTGATTTGCGCAAAGTCCATTTCATAGTAGCGCAACAATTGTGTTTTGTATCTGTAGCCAGCTGATCCAGTTCCAATCATAACTTATTCTTCGATTTTCAGCATTTTCGTTTTCGATTACATTTTATATAAAAAACAAACATAAAAATTGGAAAAATAAAATAAATTAATTGACAACCCAATAACACCTAAATCCACAACACCATAAACAATTATGACCAACCATGTTTAAAATTAAACTATTTAATTTAAACAATCATACAGTCAAATAAAAAAATATGTCTACACATTCATGCATCAGGAGCATTGAAAACAATTTCCTGTTCCGAAAATAAACCAAGCTCTTATACCAATTGTAGGAACCGTTTTTCCGTTCTACTGGCCACGCAGCGGAATTGGGGTTTTAAAAAAAAAAAATTATGTGACCAGTAAAACATTGGAACTGCATTTTGGGAACAATAAAATTAATATATATCACATATATATTTATTTTCACATACAGGAAATTGTAATCAATTGAGAAAAAGAAAAAAAAATAAGAACATACCATCGTTGGAGGCTCCTCATTTTTTTTTTCTACTCCTTGTCTGTACCACTACATCTTCCTTGCTATATCCCGGCACCAGTAACTTGCGTGTGGGAGCGTCACGTTGTTAGAAATAGTGAAGAGATTGAAAAAATAAGAGTTGGAGAGATACTGTATCTCTCCGGTCACTTTTGTTTTTTTTTCTTTTTACATACAAACACTTTGAACGTCAAAAAATATTTGTTTCAGTCGTATGTTATATTAAAAACTCTTTTTAATATATATTTAAGTTACTAAATTAATAAAAACTCTTTTTAATTAATTTGTCAATAACTTTTGAATTTAAACTCTTTTAAATTTAAATAATATTTGTTTATTTTATTTTATTTAATAAATGAGATAATCCTATTATCTCTTTATTCAAAATAAAAATAAACTATTTGTAACACCCTCAAAATTAGTATTTTAATTATCGTTTGATAAATTACATATTAGTATTAATATTATTATAATTGAAAGTCCAAGTTATATCGAATAGAAATGAGAGGTAGATTATATTATTATTATTATTATTAAACGATAGCCTAGTGGGAGTTAATTAAACGGATCCATATTAGGGCCATTGTGATATAATTAAATGAGCTTGCAATGATGGTCATAATGGGGATTAAAAGGTTAAAAATTTTATTGGAAAGGATTTAAAAAATTGGAGGGGATTAGTTGTAAATAGCCACCACTATCACTAAAATTCAAGACCATATATAAATGCCATTATTATTATTTTATTTCATTCTTCTTCTCCATTGCCGTGCACAACCCATGTCATTTTCTTCATCATCAGCTTCTTCTTCTTCTTCATGAAGCCGTGAACTTCATCTCCAATTCTACTCCATTTTCACTTCAAATTTCTACTTGAAAATCACACCAATTCACTCCCCATCCATCCTTGAACAAAACCCATACATTACAAGCTCAAAATCCACCACATGCAAGCTCATTTTGGTGAGGATTTCAAGTTGCAAATGAGCTTAAATTTTGAGAAAATAGGAAATCAAGAAGAGTAAATGAGTTTGGGGATTTTCTAGCTTGAAATCAACTTTCAATTCATGGGTCAAAGCTGCATTTTTTTTAAATTTCAGTATATACATGGTAGATTAGGGTTTATTTTTCACACTTTTGATGGATTCATGGTGTCTAGGGGCTGTGAAAAATCAAGAGCAAGCTTGAGGGAGTGATTTCCAAGCTTGGAGAGTGATTTTGATGCAATTTTAGTTAGTGCTTTACTAACACTTGAAATTTAATTTTGTATGTGTTGTTAGATGTTTAATTGTGAGTTTTGATGTGTTAGAAAGTAGAAATAAATTTGCATGTGTGGTTGATTGCTTGGATGAAGGATTTAAAGTGTTGAAATTGAAAAATTATGAGAAAGATGGATGGGTACTGCTACCGTGGAAGTTTAGGGGCTGTTATGGTGTGTTTTGTATGTTTATGGTGACAATCAATTAATATATATGTGTGTGAGTGCTACCATCATGTGTGCCTTGCTGCCATTGTATAAAAAAATAGGTTTCGAGCGATAAAATTGAAGTTTGAATGCGAAAAAGGATCCGTAAAAAATAGATAAACTTGTTATGAGTTTAATTGATTGTATTGTGATGTTTTGAATGTAGTTATGCATGACATTAATTTGTAATTTGAATGCTTGCTGCAATTGTATGTTTTGATGCTTAGAAATCTAAAAATTTATGTGTTAGACATGGATTGAGTGCTGCCAAGTGATTAAGGGCTGTTATATACGTGTTAAAATTGTTATTTCGGTGTTGAATTCATGTAAATGAACATTGAAATGAGTATTAAAAACATAGGGGCTGTTATGTGTAAATTGGGTAACAAATTGCATGAGTTTTATGATTGAAAGCATGTAAAAGCTATTAGAAAATTGTTTGGGATGTTGTGAGTGTTTTAGATATTAAAATGCATGGAATTTATTAATTGCATATCAAGTGTTTGATGTGTGAAAATAATGTGCAATTTGATGAAGATTAAATGTCTATATTTGTAATTGAAATTAAAATTAGAATGATGCTAATAGGTTAAATGTTTGAGAGCAAATTCTTGTTGAAAATGATGGTTGGGATTGGAGTACCAAATAGTATACATGCTGCCCAAGATTTTATAATATCATATCGGCAAGTCGAAAACAAATTGATATCAATTTTTGTGAGTCAAGATCGAACAAAATATTCATGAGTTGATTGTCTTGAATTATAGTATGTAAACTTGTTTATGGAATTGAGTATTAATGAAAGAATTGATAGGAATTGAATTTAAACTTTATATGCTTAAATGCCCTAGTTAAATTCGTACCTCATTGTTGAGGGATTGGATAGGTTGGTGTGCCAATAGGGAATTTAGCAGTACTGCACCCGTTATTATGTTTAATCATTGGACTTCGAGAGGCTTGGGTGCCCGGTCATTGGATTTGATTATGATTTTTCAAACTTTGAGAGGCTTTGGGTGCCCCGTCCGCGACATTGTTGTAATTAAATAATCAATCTGCAGCCTCCATTGAGGACAGTATTGGTTAATCCCATTATCCAGTCTATCGAAAATGAGTTAGAATTGGCTAAGGGCAATAAAATACTTAATTCATAATTGTGTAATTGAACGATTCAATTGAGAAAATTCATATTGGTATGACATTTTTAGAATGTATGCATATTACATGATTGTTTGAATCAATTGTTTCATGATAGAGTATTATAAAATGTATTAAATGTTTATTCCCATGAAATGTATCATGTTAGTATGTTGTGTAATATTGTTAGGAATTATGAAATGTTTATCCTTGATTGAGTTACTTTTGATTTATATGCATGTTAAAACTTTTAGTTAACCTTGTGTTAAGTAAAGCACCACTAAGCGTTATGCTTAGCGTGTTGGTTTTCCGCGGGCGGGGGATAGACGGTGATCAGACTGGATCTGCAGGGTATCAGAGTCACACAAATTTTTGGAAGTCTTCTTGCAATAAACCTTTTGTTAGCATCCATGTTGTGAATCCTTTTGATATATGTATATATTATATATTAGCATAGTATGTTAAGAAACAAAGAGATTGTAATAATACTTTCCTAATTATTTTGTCATGTTAATATTCATAAAATTTCATTTATGAATGCGTATGTTTTTAATTACAGAAATGGTTTTCTTCTGAAATGTTTATACTATGTTATGAATTGATTTGAGACGGACCTGAGGTCCAATTGGAAGTAATAAAGAAAAATGCATAAATTTTGAAGTGTTTATAAAGAGATTTACAGGTATTTGAAAAGAAATTGGTAATAACGCAAAACAGCCGTTGTGCTGCCGAAATTTTTGGATAATCAGAAAATGGTTTTTATAGATATAATAAATTGGATTTGATATTTAAATTCTGAATCCGACCGTAGTATCCCAAAACCGGCTCGTCCGTGAATCGGATAGGGGGTGTTATACTATTATCAGTAACTTTTGAATTTAAGCTTTTTAAATTCAAATTTATTTTATTTTATTTAATAAATGAGATAATCCGATTATCTCACTATTCAAAATAAAATATCAACTATCACCCTCCTCTTATGACTAATTACATAATTAAATAATCTTATTATTTAATTGGGTAATTATTTAATTAATTGAATAATCACATTACTCAATTAACTCCTGACATGCGTCACTTTCGCAACACTATTAATTGGACCATCCAATTAATTATACATGACCCTTGTTACCTAAATGGATCGGGCTAGCAAGGGAGCCTAATGGATCCACAGTATTTTGAACTCCGATAATCCTCGGAATCATTAATTAAACTCTTTAATTAATATTCATTGATTATCAACTTCGGTGTTATTCCACTAAAAACTCGAAGCTGCATTCTCTCAACTGCGGACACTTTTACACAGACTGATATCACTCGGTATCCATCGATATAGCTATTACATATGGTGTGACCCTCCACAGTAGTTCATAATTAGAGTTTGGTCATAATGTCCATTACACCCCTTTAATTACGTATATCCTTTAAGCACCGTTGATTCTCTAATGAACAATAAATCCTGTTTCCTCACGGAATCATGAGAGCGCTCACATTGTTCAAGCGCGAATCAACCCTTAAAGTAACTACTCTCTAATTCTCACAAGAATGAGTGAATTCTACTATTGTGTACAAACCTTCCCAACTACAAGCCAAACTGCAATCCTAACAAACGAAGAATATTGATCGGGAATAATCCTCCTACCTCACGTATGGTATATCAAAAATCACGATCTAACCTGAAGGAGTCGATAAGACACTCAGGATTGAAATCACCCACATATAGCCATCATAAGTTGATGTATATGAATATCTTCGGTAAACGGATCTTGGTGAGAGATTCATATAGATCATGGCCCAGTCCCATATGATCACATCATACAAGGTGCTTCCATTCCCATATCTCCATATGAATGATTCACGATAGAATCATCGTACAATACGGAATGGACCGCAAGCGATAGATTAACTACAAATAAAGTACCCAGCTTTATTTGCTATCTATGGACTCTTTAGATTGCACATTTCTTACTGTATCCATCTGTATATGACAATCATATACACAGTATGAGATTACATCCGGCAATCTAGGATGTTATAATGCACAAGTTTATATAATATAAATGAAAAAATAAGAATGAATTGAACTCTTCTTTTATTTATTTATAAAAACCATCTACAAATTACATCTTTAGGGCAAAAACCCTAACATTGGCATTAACTGGCCCGGAGCAATGTTGAACAAACATAACACCTTGCGACTAAGGGTTGGGATGGGGAACCTGAGGCCCTGCCGAAAGGGCAATTCATAGAAATAAGTTCAGTTGCCATCCAACGAGTCGGCTCGCTCTGTCGACGTCGGTAGCCTTAGCTCGACGGACTCGGGTATCCCATACTAAAATCTTATCTTGAGTAGATCAAACTCAGTAAGCTTACTCACCAGGTTTAAACCTACAAGCAGAATCCCCCCACCAAATGTTGAGGCCTCACCTGGTCACTCGACCTCTCATTCATGGCGAACCCTACCGGATGTCATCCACCACCACCGTAGAAAGTCTGTTCCCAAAGTCGGAGTCCAAATCGATGATCCTCATCGAGTTATGGCAGCTAGGGGACGCAGCTTACTATCTGTAGTCTCCCTGTTCGACTCACGTAACTCGACATCCTTCATTGCCTCCTCAACTGGACTCGACATGGCTCCGAACACCATCGAGCAAAAATAAACACTTAGTGAGGAGATCAAATATATACCTAGATGACTCTACTTAGTGAGGAGATCGAATCTATACCTAGATGGCTCTACACTTGACACTACTCGCATTTCGCACGATAGCTACTACTAAATGCCCTAGAGTCAGTAACAAATAGTTTTTCAAAAGAAACTTATCTAAAATAAGATCTAGAGGCAGTTACCTATCAAGTTTTCAAAAGTAATAAAACAAGAACATGCAAGGGAAAAGTGGCAGTTCATCTAAATCAAAAGAAAATTACCACTACAAAGCAGAAACATAATAAAAAACAACTAAAAAAGTGATACGAAGAAATATACCTTGAAAAGATTGAAGAAAATGGGACGAAGAAACACTGGCATCGTCTAGAAATGAAAAAAAAAAAATCTTTGCTCTGAAAAACTTTTCACTTTACTAATGGAAAAATTAGAATTGCAAAAGTGTAAAAAGTGAAAAAAAAAAATGGGCTTCCAACGACTTATATAGACCTCTAAAGGGTCACTACATGACTGACACGTGGCATACAATGGTTGGCCACATGATCCCCAATGAGACAACTAAAAAGACTCTCAATCATTTCGAACGTCTACCCTTCCTCAAAACCACACGAACATTTAATGCAACACGTCAGCCCTAGTTGCCACCTTGGGTAGTCAAAAGGGCCTCATTAAAGACCTCTACGGTCGACACCACTGCCTCACATTCCAAATATATGAAACACCTATGCCGCCACGTGACATATATCCAGTCGACGAGTATAATCCCTATCACCCTCACAAAGCAAGATTGTCATCCTCATGCGACAACAGTCGCTCTCGAGGTTAATGGGTTCTGATAGACAAATGTTGACCCCCGTCTACGACTTTACATTGCAGCATCTATGAAGTTTGGTCGACAGTTATCACTCGCACGACTTTGACGTCCCTTGGTGGAGAAACCAGCTCGACACTTCGCACACATCGCATTCGAGCTCTTTTTGCTACTCTCTGAGCTTTGGAAAAAAACTAAAAAAGTAGGGGGCAAACTGTAATGGTCAAAAATAGCCTAAAAAGGCTTAGACCTAAAAAGAAAGCCTAAAGTGGATAAAACAGCCCAATACAGACCCAGCAGACGACAAAGTCCAAAGATAGACCTAGCGGTCGAACAAGCCCAGCAACTCACTGTTAAACCTAGAAGGTAGGCCAAACGATCGACCAGGCCCAAAAGCCATCTCATAGGTGACCAAGTCAATATTTGACTAAGTCCAAAGACTTAGTCAAGTGGTTAGTCAAATAGCTTCGAGATAACAGGGATCCCTGATATCTCGAAGCATGACATCCTCAACGAAAAGAGGTGTAACGGCTAACACCTACCCCTATAAATACAGCGTTATGACTTCATTAGTATGGGTCAAGCATTTTTTACCAAAGTTGTTACTCTGCTATTAAGCTATTAGACTCGTGCACGACATAACTTCGCTCTAACCATGCTCGACATAGCCAACTTCAAGCCTATAACCTATGCTCGACACATTAGTCCATACACTATGCTCGACACACGATTGCTTCAGGTAGTATCTTACTTTTATTTTCCCATTTAGATTCATAATCTAACTTAGGCGTCAGAGGCTATTTGGCTGGCACCACCTCGGTGTCCCAAGAGCGCGATTCTTCTTTTCTTTTTGAAGATTGTCGTCCCCTCTACAACATCGATCCTAGAACGTCAGGTCATCAATGTAGATTTCAGTATCTATAGGACTCAACCTTCTTTCTGCCTTTTATCACTTCCTTGCACCAAGTTTATGTCTAAGGTGTTGTTGCGACTAGAAATTTCTCAGATTTTCGTTTTTCTTTCTCTATTGCTGGTGCCCGTTCCAGGACCGCCATGTATAGTATTGATGGGGCTCGCTTTTGGGCTTTGGAACCATTCGTCAGACTTTTTTGTACTTCGGAGGCGAGTTGGTCTCGTTGGTCCCCTGGGTCGCTCTTGTCTTTTGTCCACCGGTCTCTTAGTTTGGCGATAAGCATTGTCGCCGTCCCTTCTCAAGATAAACTCATTCAAGTGTCCATCTCGGATCAAATTCCTTATATGGTCTTTTAGCTAGAAGCACTTTGAAGTGTCGTGACTGTGGTCACGGTAGAATCGACAGTACCTATCTTTGTCGCTCTTCTGGGGTGCGGAAGTCATTTTCCAGGGCCATGTTACAATCCCCCTATTTTGCGCGACTGATAGTATCTCTTTGCGCCCTCGCGTCAAAGGCATGTATTGATCGAATCTGATTTCCAACCGTCTAGCTTCTAGCAGCCGGTTCTTAACTTCTTAGCTATCATTGCGAGGCCCTTTTCCTTTGAACCAGTCGTTGTCCCCCTTGTTGGGATGACTTTTGTGGCGGTCTGGTTCGTCAGGGTGCATCCCGTGTACAAGGTTACCACCCTAAACTATTTCTTCATCCTCTGTGCGAGCATAGTTAGCAGCTACTTCCACCATCTCCGGGTAGGACTTTAGTAGCTGTTTCCTTAGTTGAAAGGAGAAAGCTCCACTCTGCAAGCCATTTGTGAATATGTTTATGGCGGCTGCATCATTGAAGTCTTGTACTTGAACTACTTCTCGGTTGAAGCGTGACAGATATGCCCTAATAAATTCCTCTTTCCCCTGCTTGATAGAGGACAAGTGGGACAAAGATTTCTTCCTTTGTACGCTCCCCATGAATTGTCGAGAAAATGTGCGACTGAATTGTTCGAAGTTGTCGATGCTGCGGGGGGGGGGGGGGAGTTGTCAAAACCAACTTCCCGCTAAATCTTCGAATGTGATTGGGAAGGCTTGGCACAATAGTCGGTCATCCCTTGTCTGTGTGCCCATGAGGGTGGTGAAATAAGATATGTGCTCAACCAGGTTTTCGTCTTCCTTGTATTCGTTGATGTTGGGCATTTTGAAGTTCCTCGAAAACTTCTTTACTGGCACCTTATCTATGAACTTGCTCGCCGTTGCGCTCGAGCAATGAGCTGGGTTGGTGGTAGACGGCTCTCTACGTTGGACTCGTTTAAGTCATTCCTTTAGTTGTCGAATTTCCCTCTGCATGGACTTTTTATCGCCAACTGAGTCCTCGCTAATGCTCAGTCGTTGACTCTCCATGGAATCCGCTTGGCTTTGCTCGGCTTCACTGCTACTGGCTTATCAGCGTTGTGCTTGTGTGGTTGTCTTCTATTTGGTTGTGGAACTATACTTTCATCTACTTTCCCAGTGGTGCTTTGGGAGGAGGATTCACTCGTGAAGGGTTCTGTAAGTGGGAGTGGTTCTTTCCCTTTGCTAATACACTTCTTGTGGGGGAGAGTTTCTTTACTATGTCCCGTACTTCCTCCACGGTTTCCTCCTGGGGGGGTAAGTCTGCTCCCCATAATTTACATTAGTTTCTGAAAATGATACCCGGCTTGGTTCATATCTTGAGTGGACATCTCCGTAGGCGGGGTGATGGGGGGAGGATGTTGTGATGGCATTAGCATGCTATCAGGTATGATAAACCCTAAGAGGGTTTGCCTGATCAGAGGTAAAGGAATCTCCGAGGGAGTAGTTTGCTGGGGGCTGCGTTCTTTACCTGTATTGGTTGAGTCCATGGTGTCAAGGTTTCCTCAGAGGAATATAAGCAGTCCCTTCTTCTAGCGCCAAATTTTTTATGATAAAAAATGGGTTACACGATCAACAATCATCAACTATGCCACGTAAGGGAACTCAGTGGTCAGTTGAGCAAGATGAAATTATATTTGTTCCTTGAATCCTGTGATAAGGTTCTCGACGAGAATAGGAACCTAATGGACACTATTTGCGAAGCTTTTATCTGTAAAGACAAAGAAAGATCGGTGAGGGTTGCCGAACTTTAGCTGTCGATTAGCCTTCGACGATCAAGTCAGTTTCAGAGTGATGAGTGAGTTAATGAATTGCTTCAAAGAGTTTTAGGGTTGGTGATAGTATTCAATAGCATACCTTTGTTCTCCATAAATATCTCTATTTATAGTTCTTTAGACATTCCTCTTGCTTTCCTCTATTCTAGGAATGTTCAGACTGTCTGAAGATATGAGCAGTAGGATGTTACCTTAAACGTGCAACCTTTTATCTTCTCGGGGAACCTGCTCATGGATAGGACAAAGTAGGTGGTTGAACGGTAACCTACAACATTAGGATATTTAATACGTTTGACTTTTCTGATGACAAGGTTCTAACTTTTACTGGGTTCGCCATAAATATCAACCTGAAACATCGCAATCTACCAAGTTCATTTCTAACATGAATTAGGCTGTTCACAATGAATAATTTACTGATGATCCATTAATGCACTCCGAGAATGTTGATAATGCCTAGATAATTCTCGCCGCAAACGAGAACCTTCTCGGCAGCATTTCTTTAAACGACACTGAAGCATTTCGAGCCTCAAGTTGACTACATGTTGGTCATACGATGACGTTTGGTCACTAATGATGATGTGGCAATTAAGATCACAGAATTTACCCACAACAATTATTATTATTATTTTCTATTTTTCAAAGAGAAAAATTATTATTTTTGTAAGAAGGAAAATTAATTGGTGAGGTCTTAATTTTCTAAAGTAAAATAAATAAATAGTAGTAATAATAAAAATAAGATAAAGAAACTAAATAACTAATAGACATAAAAACGATATTTTATTTTTAAAATGACATAAAAATAATAAATTTAATTTTAAGCGTAGCCAAAGTCAAAAAAATTCGAAAAAATAAAAGTGGAGCCAATTTGCACCCGCGAAATTCAAAAGAAATCGAAAAACCTTCTCGCTCTAGCTTCTCATAGAATAGAAAATCAATAGAGAACTAAGCACAGAGATTTGATTTCTGATGGAAAATTCAAGCCGTCTCAGCTCTCAGGTTCGATTCTTATTATCTTATTTTCAATCCTAATCATCTGCTAGAGATCTCATTTTCTTTTTGATTCACTGAAAAAGATAAATGGAATTCTTCTTATTTTCGTATTCCAATATTTTATTTTCTCATTTATATTAAATTTCAATTATCTAGGTTTTCGGTTCTACGTGTTCGCCATCGCTTCCTTCTGGTTTGTATTTTTCTTTTTCAAGATTTTACTAAACTGGGTAGCAAGTTTTAGATGTTTCATTAATATGTTTTTGTTGGGTTTTATTAGAGCCTCCTGATATTGGAAACTGGTTTTCAAGTTATGGGTACGAGTCTCCTGTATTGGGCACAATCACTGGTTTTGGAGATTGTGTTTCTATAGAAAGTGAGGGGTTTGTTGTCCGAGAAAGCACAAAAGAAATCGAAAAGAAATCGGATGAAATTGGGAAAAGTATATGTAAAGATGAATTGGATTTTGTAATTGAAAACACAAACTCAAATGTGTTCGCTAATAAGCATGAAACCCAGTCTTCAAGTGAGGTACTATATTCAATTTTTATGAAAATTTTGTCAAAGAACGTATTTGATTTTCTATAATCTAACATATATTTTGTTGTCATATAGATTCCGGATTCTTCGTACTCACCACCTGGAGTTTCTGGTTTGTGTTACTTGTTCCTAATTTTACATTGAGGACTTCGTCAAATTTTCTATTTTGGATCGAAAAGTGATTTTCTTTCTTTGTGATTCTTGTTCTATTAGAGCCTCCTGACATCAGAAACTGGTTATCAAGCTATGTTTATGAGTCTTTTGTGTTGG